>JBBKCR010000101.1:16495960-16509612 GCA_037577295.1 Ladigesia roloffi | reverse complement strand
TGACCTCTGCCATCATTTTAAGTGGGAGAACTTGCACAATCGGTGGCTGACTAAATACTTTTTTGCCCCACTGTATTACTGAAATTGTGTCCTGTTTACAGTCAATATTTATGACTATTAATGGTCTGTTTATTATTGTGCTGTTTGTTAATTATCAATTAATTTAATTAAAAATTGTTCCAAACTTGTGATTGGCTGTGCACGAACATGCATGTTTCAGGCTCTCTGGTTGGCCAGCGGCTGTCGGACCACCCTGATATCCGTAAACTGGGCTTCACTGGCTCCACTGAGATTGGCAAACATATCATGAAGAGGTGAGAGAACTTTGACCCTAACCTAGAAACAGTGTGTCTGGCAGTGTTGAGTTAATGACAGTTTACTTACGGTTGTGTGCAATTGTGTCCTGCAGCTGTGCGATCAGTAATGTGAAGAAGGTCTCTCTGGAATTAGGGGGAAAATCCCCCCTCATTATCTTCAGCGACTGTGACCTGGACAAAGCAGTCAGAATGGTCAGGGGGCCTTTCATTTAACTTCCGCACTGATATAAACTCATTTTCATAATTGGCTTTAGATTCTGTTGTGTTCTCACCAAACAATGTATCAGCTGTGATACCTCAGGTAATGAGTGCAATTCTAATGTATTATACTCTATAGAAGTGTAATGATAGCTATGTTTAGAATAGCCTGAAGCCCATACCCAGACTCTTCACTCTGTTGCTGATTGTTTACAGGGGATGAGTTCAGTGTTCTTCAATAAAGGCGAGAACTGCATCGCCGCAGGCAGACTCTTCGTGGAGGAATCCGTGCATGATACGTTTGTCCAGAGAGTGGTAAGATACACAGCAATTTGCATTCACAGTTTTGTGATGCAGAAATACAATCAAATGAAACATGTTTTTATCCTGAATGAATTTCTGAAACAGCTAATAAAAAGGCACTTCCTGAGTTAAAGTGGATGTGGTAGTGCTCAGAAATTTTTTTGAATGCCTTCATTCTCAGTAAAGCAGAGTTTACATCAAAATTGGGAGTGCTGCTCCCCCATATGGTCCAAACAGTAAAATGCAATCACACAAAATCCACACACACATAAGAAGCTAATAAAGTAGAGATCGAGATTTTCCCGATATGGTAATTTTACCGATTATGGTAATATTTAAGCATATTACCATAATCGGTTGTCGGTTTTGTAATATCGGGTTTGCCGATGAACACCGCCATCTGGTGGGCGTTTTGAGAATTACACGCATGATCGCCATTTCAGCACAGCGTATGAGGGGGACACTGTGAAAAAGTTAAGTATACTTACTTGCTTTCCTATATTTAGTAAACTTTATTAAACAAAACAGCTATTAATGCACACATTACATGTGTTACATAAATAACTGATATGTAGTTTATGCAGCTAGTAGATATGTATTTTATGCACCATTGAAGACTTTAGTAACAGTGTCCTTTTTTTAAAAGTATTTACTTGTATTTTTTGCCCTTTCAGACCCCTACTTTTGATTTGAATGCAAGGAGGGAGTGATTATTATACATAAAACAGTTTTTTTTCCAGTTGAGTGGTGTTCTAATAATTGTGTCAAAAATAGAAGAATAATAGTAAATATATATCGATTCTGAATACTGGTAATCGGGCTCATAAACATGCAAATAATTGGTATCCGTATTGGTAATAAAAAACCTATATCGGTCGATCACTATAATAAAGCATAAATAATGATTTAGCCGCATGATGAAAGTCTATATATTGATTTCCAAATGCTATAAAGTGCACTGCAGTGTAAGGATTAAAAGTGGCTCTACATCTCAGGAGTGACTCAGCAACTGTTACAGCATATGTAAATGTAAGATTATTATATCATTGGGAAAGAAATTGCCTCTGAGTCTGGATGTGTGGTTACGGGTAATGCAGGGCAGAGGAATTTGAAAATCCTTCAAGCTGAAACAATAGAGGGGACTTTTGTTTTGGCTGTCAAACTTGTCAATGACCACAAGGAGTCACTTTTGTTTTATTGTACTGACTGTAAGAACCCAGAAGGTCAGACTCCTCTTTATCTCTGTAGCTAGAAGAAGTGAAGAAGATGAAGATAGGTGACCCACTGGACCGCTCCACAGACCACGGTCCTCAAAACCATAAAGCCCACCTGGACAAACTGGTGGAATATTGCGAGAGAGGGGTCAAAGAAGGTGCCAAACTCCTATGTGGAGGGAAACAAGTGAACCGGCCAGGTGAGCATACTGACTCTGTGTGTGTGTGTGTTTTAATATAATTTTAAGTCAAAACTATGATGTTGGATTATACCTTTAAAATGGTCTAACCAATAAAATGGTCCTGCCTTCTTGAAATGTGTAACAGTTCTTTAGTCTGTAGTTTAAGAAGCTAAGTAGATCCAAGTAAAGAATACAACATACATTTCACATACAGTTTAATTATTTTTTTTCCCCCATTGTAGGCTTTTTCTTTGACCCTGCTGTGTTCACTGATGTGCAAGATCACATTTACATTGCTATTGAGGAGTCATTTGGTCCTGTCATGATCATCTCCAAGTTTAAGAATGGGTGAGTATGGCGCTGTCCCCACAATCTGCACACATTCTCCATCTCTCTCTCTCTCTCTCTCTCTCTCTCTCTCACTCTCTCTCTCTCTCTCTCTATGTCTCTCTGTCTCTCTTTAATCCTCCCTCGCTCTTTCTGATGTATTCCCTCTTTGTGTCTTTCATTTTATTTCACCCACCCCTTCTTTTCTCTCAGAGATATAGATGGGGTGCTGAAGAGGGCGAATGCTACAGAGTACGGTCTGGCGTCAGGAGTGTTCACACGGGACATCAGTAAAGCCCTGTATGTGAGTGAGAGGCTTCAGGCTGGAACAGTGTTTGTCAATACCTACAACAAAACTGACGTGGCTGCCCCATTCGGCGGCTTCAAGCAGTCTGGCTTCGGCAAGGATCTGGGTAAGACAGCAGCTGACATAAAGACTTATTGCAACAAGCTTCAGCTACAATGCTGCTTTAGACTGTTTCTCCTCAGAAAGTAGTAATGAGCTACCAATTATTTTAATACATGTGTATGTATAAAGTCTTAATCTTCTATTACTTGTGATATAAGGTACACAAGATATGTGTGATTTTGTGTGTGCTGTCATTTTTAAACAGTATGTTGACTGAGCATGCAGTTAAGTTTGAACTGAGTAACCAAAATGCAGTCCCCTTATTAAAGTGAAAAGTGAAAACTGTGTAATCAGTGGCATATATCCCCCGCCTGCAGTACTCCACTGCCCTGTGGGAAAAACACCTAAAAATCTCCTTCATCTCCTCTTATGCACACGATACACAAATGTTACATTTTGACTTTGACTTCATAACAAACTATTGTCATTTTGAAAATGTGAATATTTCAATATAATTTCCTAGAAATGTCATGCCTATGATATACCATACATATCTGAATATCTAAATATATTTCTCTCTTTCTCCCCAACAGGTCAAGAGGCTCTCAACGAATACCTGAAGACTAAAGCTGTGACAATCGAGTATTAATGTGCCTTCAGTAAACAGTGGCAACAAACCTAAATGTCCTGTTTTAATATGCTGCAAAAACCTGAGATAGAATGTGACTACTTGGCTGCTTAACTGCTGAAGCAAATATGTCTGAGTGAATCACACTGTAGTCTTTCACTTCATCTCATTTTAATGGTGTCTTTAAACCCTCCTAGTACTTGTATTTTTGACTAATTTTAATGGGGGTTCAAACATGGCTTCATTTTGTAAAATAATATTTCATACTACAGAATGAACAAAGCAGAAGAAACAACACTGACAAAACATTGTAAAGGTTTTAAGAGACATTTTTGATTAGTGCCATTTTTAAATGTAATAATGTGTTTTCCAAGTGCCTCAAAGAATAAAAAACCTGAGTGTGTTCTTCTTGCTGTATTTATATGGTGGTTTATGACTTCCCATTCCTGTTACTCCAAGTGGAAGAAATGTAAAAAATATTGAATAGTCATTATTCATACTCTGGTGTACAGTGTTTGTGAGGTCCTTGATTTCTTTCAATGCTTTATTTGGACATTGGACCAAAAGAGAGGTCAGGGCATGGGTAGGCCCTCCCATGCATGCAGGCCATTTCATTCAGATTCCTATTAGGGTGTGCATAGGTGTTCAATTCTTATGAATTAAGGTAACTATTAATAGGAAGTAGAATATTGGAATAATGTTTTCTTCACAGAGTAACATTAACAGATAGTTCTATGCAGGATTCTAGACCATTCAATCTGCCTTCCTTGTAGAAAACACGTACAAGGACAGATTTGAGACCTGGTGGATCACTTCAGCTGAAGGGAGATGTTTGTGTCTGAAGATGGCTGTAATTTCTGCTGAGTCTTCCTTGGTCATTCTTCAGCAGGTCCTCATTCCTTTTGTCCTGGCTGGACTGGGAATGGTCATGGCTGGAATGGTGCTGGATGAAGTACAGGTTGGTGTTGGGTGTGTGTTTTCTTTACTGTAGTCATTCAGTTGTGTTTAATATGCTTAATTTGAGATTTTTCCTTGGACAAATACTCAGTACAGCCATGTGTTCACTTCTATGGAAGTTGGCAATTTTATTGGCATCAGTAGATATCATGGTCACCCTGACATTCTAGATACACAGCTGGCAGAATACACGAACAAATACAAAACTGCTCTCACTTTGTCAAACTGCTGTTACACTTAAATACGTATAATGTGTATATAATATGTGTGTATTTATATGTATTTATATACATATATTTATATGTCCAATCTCAAATACTAATAGATATTTAGATTTGAAAGGAAAAGTAGTTCTCTTTTTCAAAGTGAAAATGCCTCCCTTTACCAAAATAATTTTCTTTGATTTTCATCCATAAGTCAGAAAGTTGTTTATGTGTTGTTTCAAATTTTTGCTCAAACTGTTGTTGATCCCATATTATAACAACCACCACTACTAATTTTACTTCTTTTACCACTACTACTACTACATAGTAATAATAATAAAATTAATACTACTACTAATAATAATAATAGTTTAGTAATTTTTTTTTATGCAGTTAGTTTTTACAACCATTAAAATAATGAGCAAAAGTGACATTTCAAATTTTCATTTGTCTTTTTTTATCACTTTGTGCAGCGGTTCCCAACAGGGGGGTCCCGGCCCACAGGGGGGCCTCAGTGAGCTCTGAGGTGGTCGCGTCATATTTTAAAAATTTTTAGTAGTGGGAAATCAGGAGGACGATCATGTTGCTTAGTTTTATCCCCTGGCTGACCAAAAATTGACAAATTTGTATTCATCCTCCACAAAAAAGACAATGAGTCTCACTGATTTGCCTCCAGCAGCTAATAGTAATGACCTAGGTGAGGAATTTCCAAACATTCACAGCACTAGCAATACTGGAAACACGATATACAGAAAATACCAAGACAGTTACCTGAACTACGGTTTTATTCCAGTTTAAAGGTCAAGTGCTACTTATGTTTTTCTTTTATATTTAACAGGCAATTATTTGTGCATAAACATATCTAGATATAGTAATAAACATACAGTTTATTTGAAAACTTCTTTGTCATCCTTGCTGGAAACTTGTATGAGTGATAATATCATTAATTGTGGAAGGGGGCCTTACAATATTTTCCGGGGGGAAAGGGGGTCTCAGGCAAAAAAAGATTGGGAACCACCGACTTAGTGGAATCACTATGATGTACATTGAGGTCACAACTTAAAACCAAGAGTTTTTAAGATTATAAAATATTAGACAGATCAATTCTACTCTTTGTGAGGCTGTGGTTGTGTGGTCTCTTTGACAGTCACTGATGTGCTGATTATATTCCTTTGCAAAGCTGAGCTACAGAGTGACGCCATGCAGCATGCACTGCATTCTTATGCTAACCTCTTATTTTAATTTCCCGTTTCAAAGTCACTGAAGTGGTGAAATGGTCCTCTGAATACTAACATGAATACCAACCTCAAGGTGTCATTATGCGTCATAGCTGTGTAGGCTGTAGGAGAGTTTGGATATATTTTGGATGAATAGTGTAATTTTTATTCATTAAAAGGTATTTAACCATTTATGCATAACACAGACCAGCATGTTCAAAGTGTATCTGTCACTCACTCATTTATGACAGAGCCTATAAAGATGTGTGGCATAAGTCAGCTTTTTCTAATACATTTCAACTGCTTCCAGTGGAACCCCACATATTAAATTATAGATTAACAATAAATAAAGGCAGAGAAGCCTGAAGCCCTACTGATATTACAGTAAAATAATTGCCCAATGGCGAGTTAAGGGACCTTTCCTAAAACAGCTTAATTAAACATATATAACTGACGGTTTCCTATAGAAGTGCAGAAATTCTTGTAAATGTTGAATGTATTAGCATTAGAAATGAAGTACATTTTCTGATTCACTCTGTCCCTCCAATGATAAAGCAGTGCAAAAGCTGAAGTAAGGCAACATAATGGAACAGGATATACATACACAATGCATATACCATTAGACATCGAAATGCGAACCGAATGAAAAGATTTGCATCAAGTAAATTCAAAGAGTGCCTACTTTTGTACTGGGACAAAAGATTACATCTCCATTTTTTGTCCTATTTTATGACATATAAAAGTTCACTCAGGAAAATTACCATTTTAAATCATTTCTGTTTAATAGAATTCTGGTAGAGAAATCAATATTATTTTTCAACATGGTTTTCATGCAACTTCTCCTATTGGTTACACCTTCAGGAGTTGGACAGAAAGCACATTAGACCAATAATTGACAAAAAAATTACATTTTGATTTACCAAGGAAAAAACAACAAAAACAAACAGGTTTTAGTGTTGTTGGTTCTCTTTATTGAAAAAATGTAAAAATATATATTTATTCTATTTATATTTTATTGATCGATTGATTGATTGATAGATTCATTCATTCATTCGTTTGTTAATCACTTCTATTATGTTCAGATGCCTGTGTTTCATCTGGAATGGCCGAAAGATTTACCGTCACCAGTAATCATTTAGAGCTTGAAATACCATAGGAGTACTTGTAGAAACTTGCAATATTTGTATTTCAACAGAAGTGTTTTGTTTTTCTTTAGATTACAGTCATTACACTCATGGCCTTGCACTGATAGTCAGGATTCATCACTGCACAGAAGGAAGATAACGATTAGACTAAATTGAGGATTTGGGTGGGGAAATGGGTGAGGATTAAGGCTAAGTTTGCTGAATCCGTTTTCCCGTTAAACATTGATCAGGCATTTTCACTGAGAAGACTGAATAGTATTACTGCATACATTGTCATATTCAAACCATTGGTGTATGTTAGAGATGATGAGTGTCTGGTGTTTGGTCAGATTATCAATAATTAGGATAAGTAGTATTACATTCTTGAGTGATGAACAGATCCTGGAAAGAGTGAGATGCCTATGTAGCACTGGGAATTTAGCTTTAATAATAATAATAATTTGAAAAATGGGTAAAATATCACGGCTGATCAAAAAATGAATTGCAAAACATTATGTATCATGTAAGTACTCAATACCTTTTGATATCTAACTTTTAAATGGTAGTCCATGACTTTCAGGTAAAAGGGCATAAGAAGACTGTGATTCCCATCAGCATTCTGGCCACAATAGGTGTTTTTGGTGCAGTGGTCCTGTTATGTAAGATGTCCTTACAATGACAGAGGAGGCTTAAGGACACATTGTATGTCGCATCAGCTCATACTGCATCGAGTTTGTACCTCTCACTCTCATAAATACACACTTCATTGGTTTCAAAGTAGTTACTGAGTCATTCATATCATCCAATGAATAACGAGCCTTAATCTTAATGACTGAAAAATAATCAGAGATCTTTAGAAGTTAAGATAAAAACATGATGTGCAAAGAATCTGTGTGCATGTAACAAATGGCTCGTCCTCACGCACAAAATCATCATCCCTGCAGAGGAGAAGGCATGATGTTATTGACTCCTATGTCATGGCTCAGGGTCATGCATTTGCTGAGTCACTGGCCACCTGTCTGCAGGGACAGTGGAGGAGGAAGGGAGAAAGTATTCAATGCAATGTTAATTAAAACTACATGTTGTAATAGGAGAGGGTGAAGAGGAGAGAAAATCAAATCAACCCTCCCACACAGTGAGTCACAGAGAGAGCGAGGGAGAGAAAGAGGATAAGAGAGAGAAAGGGAGAGAGAAAGAGAGATCGATCTCTGGAGGACCACCCTAGCACTCTCTCACCTGCGTCACTTCAGGACTCTGAATATTTATTGAAAGCAGCAGCGGAGTTCAGAAGAGAGCCGGTTCATCTGGAACGACGCACAACTGTGAGTGAGAGTTTCAGTGAATGCACAGTTTGCTTCAGGAGGAAGCCTCTTTTCAGACGTTTTATCATCAGCTGGATCTTCAGCTGTCTGCACCTGCTTAAGTCATCTGTGTGTGTGTGTGAGCCGTGAGAGGATGAAGGGGGACCTGCTGCAGAGTGTGACCGCCGATCAGCAGAGGACACACTCCACAGAGAAAAAACTGGCTGCCTTCTGGGTTTCTCTCTCACTGCGGACTCGAACCTTTTTTAGACCCAGACAACGCTGTGGCTTCCACAGGAGTCCGTCTGTGGCAGGGCTACTAAAGAGTGAAGAGTAAGAGAGTGTCTGTGTGTGTGTTTGTTTGTCTGTGTGTGTGTGTTTTAGATCTGTGAGAGTACACTCAAAATAAATGCGTTGAATATGTGTACATCAAATCTAGTGCATGAAAAATATGTGAACATTCCTGTAGAAATGAGGTACTCAAATGGATCAAATTCAGTGCATTATTTTTTTATTGTACGTTAAGTTTAAAAACAAGAAGGAACCTGCACAAATCGTCCACATCTGGATGTGTCAGAGTGACCTCTACAGTGAAAGACCAAATCTGCTCCTGTAACAAAATAACGCTGATAAAAAAAACTGATGGAAAATGACAAGGGGGCAGGGGAATAATCTGAAAAGGAGAAATGCAGGGAATCAACAGGTGCAGCACCACCTCGACATACTTTTCAGTTCTCTTTTAAGACTGTTTTTGCTTTCTGCAGCAAGGACATTTGAAGGATTTCCAACATTTTTACCTTTCCTGGGGCTTCAGCTGCTCTCAAATAAAAGGAAAAAAAGCCTGCCATAGATTTACAGGTCTAATTCTACTAACCTTGTTCTCCCATTGGGGTATCATAGTCCTCTTTGTTTTTCCAATTATGATATCATCACTGCATAATGCAGGAGCTCAGACGAAGGACAAAAGCAGTTGTATTACTACTGTTGGGTGTTTTTGCTTCAAAAGTGACTTGATTTCAGCCCAAGGAGGATCTCCATTGCACTGTGGGAATGGATAATGGTTTTCTCACACATGGAGCTGAGAAACTGCAAGCCTTCGCTTCTAAGTGGACATGTTCGACCGAATGCTACCATCCAGAGAGTTCTGCACAAATTGCAGCTCATGTGCTGCTGCTGTAGATCTCAGAAAAGATCAAGGACACAGTATGTCCAGTATGTCCTCTGTCTGTGTTTCTGAGTGAGTGAGAGAAAAGAAAATCCACATCCCAGCACTGCTATTTTGTCAATATTTTCATATTCTCTTGTCATAAAGTGTCTGCATTCACTCTTTGTGTGTTTGTCTGTATGTGTGTATTGCAGCACTGGGAAATGTTTAAGGAAATCTCTGAAGTCTTTATATTGGTTCCTGCTCTAGTGGGCTTGAAGGGAAATCTGGAGATGACTCTGGCATCCAGACTCTCCACAGCAGTGAGCACACGTACACACTCTGGTGTTGAATAGTTTTTTGTCTAGTTTTATATAACATGAACACTTGTTCCAGAAAGAATTACTGTTTTAAATTATGTTTGTTGTTTCTGTTAATTTGCTTGTTTATACATTTTATTGTACAAAATCAGCTTACCACCCAAAGTCCAAATCAAATATGCATAGATTTATGCAGTAAACAATGCATTTAAACATAATTCATTGTGCCTCTTGATAGAATCACAACTGTTTAAAATTACATTTGAACGTCATCACTGGCACATGGACACTTTTTGTTTTACACTGTTTTTAAAGGTTTGTAAAGATTACTGGTTATTTACAAGTCAGGAAATGGTCCTAGGAAACATTGAGTGAAAAATCACATCTACACTGTTTTCTTATTTCCCCCATTCTTTTATTTCTTTAATTTTTTTTTAGAATAGGAGATGCTTACCCAGGATAGGAGACACTTAATAGTCACACAGATTATGTAAAAAAAAACCCCACAAAAGTAAAGTCAACCCACTCAAAACACATGCATTTCTCAGCAAAGGTGACACATGTACCTCATACCCCTGCTGATGTAGTTTAGGACACAGCAGGACTCAATCTGCTCTATGTAAATGAACAATACTTTGCAACTGTTTTGGACTGGTTAGAAGTGACCTTGACGGCTGAACAGATGCTTCCATTTTACTGACTGTCATTGCAAAATGTCTCAACACTCCTGTACCTGAGGTGATTCATGAATAAATTCACTTTTTTCTAACGTATCTGGCAACATGCTGAAATTTTGTTCAGTTTTTTAGCTGCATCATGCTGTGTCCTAAACCGCATCAGCAAGTCAGCACCATTTTAATGAATAGCTGGTTGCAGTTTGAAGGGGCACCTAGAGAAGTTTTCTTCTCTAAACTATAGGCAAGATATATTACAGTTGTACTTACTAAGATATAATTAAATTGACTAAATCTGGGAACAGTAGGCAATTGTGTAAATCTGACCATTCCTATATAGGAACTGATAAAAGATTTTGTGACAACAGCTATAATCTCCTGTGTTTCCATTTAGGCAAAAATTTTATCCATCCTGTTTTCAATTTCACACATTTTGCAGGCCAACACAGGCCAGCTCGACAACCCCAAGCAGCGGACAGCAACAGTTTTAAGCAATATGGCCCTAATCCAGGTCATTTACGCTTTCTACACACACAAACACTGATCAACCATAACATTAAAACCATTGACAGGTGATTGAGGAACACTGATTAACTTACAATGACACCTGTCAAAGGGTGCATGACAAAGGGGTCAATATATTGACTTGACCTCCAGATTCTCCAGAATTCAGCCTGGTTAACTATCTATGGTATGTGTTGGACAAAGTAATTTAATTCACAGGACTGGCTGTGGTAACAGACATGAAAGCACATGCTTTAATGGGTCAGAGCTTTTTAGTGGTACCAAGGGAACCTACACAGTAGTAGAGAAGGTGGTTTTAAAGTTATGGCTTGATGGTGTATGTTAATCTGAGAATATTTAGCCTTTTCTGACCCTAGCAGTGTTGCCAACATCTTCTCTGTCTCTCTTGTGCAGGTGCAGGCCACAGTGGTAGGCTTTCTGGCCGCTGTGGCTGCTGTAACATTGGGTGCGTTGGGTAAAGAAAGAGTGGATCTTCGGCAAGCTGCTGTACTGTTGGCTAGTGGAGTGACGACAGCCTTCACTGCTGCTCTCTCTTTGGGTCAGTTCACGGCAAGTTTTTTATATTTTACTTTCCGTTAAAAAAATAATCTTTCCATTGTCGAAGAGAGGTCCAAATTATACAATTTAACCCTTTTATCAATTAGGCCTGCTTGTTTTCCAGAGTTATTTTATTAGGTTTGCTCAGGAGCTACAAGGCTAATGGCTAACGTAGCTTACACGTTTGCAAATTTAGCATTGTCAAAATTATTACATACTGCATCAAGTTGTTCTCTCAAATGCTCATTTGCTAAAACAGAAATAGTAGCAGCAGAGAAACTAATGCTTGTAATTTCTCCACACACAGAAAGATCTGAGATGGGGTAGCTAGCCCACGTTTGATTTAATTTAGTAATGAAATCACCTTGATCTGTCATTTAACAACAATTTTTCTAGGGCAGGTAGGCCAGAAACCCTGTACTTGAGTAAAAGCAGCTAATCTCTGCTTCTATTTATTTGTGCTTTATTTGTAGGAATGGTCATGGTGGGGGTGGTTATTGGATCTCGGGAGGTGGGCATCAACCCAGATAATGTGGCCACACCCATTGCTGCCAGTCTTGGTGACCTCATTACCCTCTCACTGCTGGCAGGATTCGGCAGCTGCTTTTTCCAACTGAGAGGTTAGTTCTGCTAAGCAGTGCCAGGGCATAGGGAGGGAGGGTATCTATTAGTGCCCATATTTTCTTTCATCTATTATTATGGGAAAGACAGCATGATGTCAACAAGTGCTTACAGCTCTTTTTGACTGTGGTGCCAAAGATTTTGAAGGACAAGATATCTGTCATTAAGTTCCTCTCTTCTATATTATTGCTGCTGCTTTTTGTGATCAAGAGAGGGATCATACGTGACTGATCAACAAGATCATGTTTAAAGGGGACATTTAAAAATGAAAATTAGGCAAAGCTCACTTTAAAAAAATTTATAATATGTATATGGGTGTTACAAAACTTGTTCCTGAAGTTCTTTGCACAAAATCACTTTCACATAAAAAGGGATCACCAGCTTTTCTCTTCACAAATTCGATCCCTCCCAAGCCGTTTCAGGGCTCTGTCCCTTTTATGCAAACAAGCAGTTGCTGGCCACACCCCACCAATCCCATTCTCATATGAACGAGCTATTTAATACTTAACTGTGATAGAAAGACGAAAGTCATTATTTGAAAGTACTTAGATTTCCCTCATCTGCTGACATATCACAAACAGTAGGTACAGTTCCCCCCACCACACTGAAGTTAACGACTTATTCATAGCTCCTTAATCTAATTTCCGTTCCACCTTAAACAATTAATGCTAGCATGGAAAAATGGCGGATCTTCCACTAATCTAGTGGGTGTGGGATCGACAGATGAGGCAAATTGGCCCAGTGAGAAGTCAGATCATGCCTTCGGTCCAAACGGCTCACTTTGAAAAGGCCTGAAACTGTGAAGAATACAGCTGGTGATATCTCTTTATGTGAGAGTTGTATTGTGCTAAGAACCTGTTTTGTAGCCCATGGACCAGAGGTATTCAATTAAATGTCATTGAGGTCCACTTATTACATTTTGTGCCAGTAGAAGGTCCGAACTGAAGTCCATCTTGTGTCTTATAACCTTCCCCTATGTCCACATTTTCATATAGTTTACTCACAATGTATTGTTCATTTCCAATGCAGAAAATGAACAGAGTGCACAACTGACTCTTTTACCATAAATAGAAGGAGTCCCAGGCAAATACATTTAAGTTAATTACATTCCATTATCGATCAAAACGTGTTGTAAACTGTTTGTTTTTTTCCTCGGGTCGGCTTTTGGGTCAGTATCTACGAGTAGTTTTGCGGGATAAATGTGACACATTACAATGCAAAGAGTTTTTTAGCTGCCAAAAAGTGATTGCAGCTCATAACATGTGACAGTCACATTTTTGGCAGCTTGAAAACCACATATCATTTATAATGTTCCTTTTCAAGGTATTTTAGCAGTTATAAGGGTCTGTTTGCAGTATAACGTGTCAAATATAACCCTCCTGAATGATATCAAGCAAGTTGATCTAGGCGCTACAGCTTTAAGCAGATGCGCGTGCTCCCACGGACGGCAATCAAGTTCTGGCAGACGATCACTTTTTGGCACAACACCTGCTCCTCTTTGGGAGCCGTGC
>JBBKCR010000101.1:16476856-16491987 GCA_037577295.1 Ladigesia roloffi | reverse complement strand
GTGTAAACATTGCGCTAAATGTTGAAAAAATGACACCTCTAAATTTGTGGTGTTGCTTTTACAAACGGCGCCCCATAGGGAACAAGGCTCTGTCTCCTAAGTCCCTTTGCGCACTCTTTTTGAGACCTGGAAATCGCGTCCAGCCAGGGTTTTAGAATTGTCTGAGATTTTGAGCTACCTATACATTCGTCACGTCATGAGCATCTCTCATTAACTAGGTACTGTCCTACACTCCTATTCATTTCCACTCGCACCGTGAGGGCAGGGGGGTAGGCGTTGCGGTTATACAGATGTGTCAACAACAGCACGTGTATCTTTTTGTAAATCATTAGGGAATTTACAGCTGCGTTTAGGCATTTTGTACTGCTGATATCGAGCGCCCCCTCCCCATTCGCTCACTTATTTCTCGGGTCCACAGCGCAAATGGAATTGAACAGGCGTGTAGGAGTGTTGGTCAGTAACTAGTTAATGAGAGATGTATAAATAATTGTGAAAATACTTAATTAAGGCCAAGGGGTATGAGGAAGTTCTTCCATTCTGGGTCATTAACAGTACTACAGTTTTATTTCTATATTGTAGTCCAGGCCTACATGTATATAAATGTAGAAATTCTGGAAAATACAATTGGCTGTAATTTAATTTATAATTTGGCTTCCCCATCCCCCCACTTTTGGAAAGCTTGATACGCCCCCGTATGAAGAGCAGCCATAAAGCCTGAATATTACGTGTAGTCTGTCTGTTTGTGTTTGTGTTTAGGAGTAAACTCCTGCTCCGCTAGAGTTCTGCTGCTGCTGGTGATCCCAGGCCACCTCCTGTTCCTTTATACAATATATCTCCTTAAGGGTGGCCACTCCACCATCACACCTGCTTTCATCTGCTGCTATCTGTTTGCTGCACTGGTGCAGGTTAGAGGTCAAACGAGCAAACATACACAGACACACACACACAAACACACACAGTAATATTTTGAAACAGCTTACCTTGGTGACAGCTGAATGCCGAAAGTTTACACACTTGGGTGTTGAAAGGACACAATAGAAATCAGTTTTACATCAGTATAGAACTGGGTCAATGTATTTTTGAAACCCTCTAGACTTGAGGGTATGGAGCTGTGTACACACAGACTTGACAGACTGCCCAGGCACGTTCCACCATCAAACGTGCCTACAGTGATCCTGATGTGTTGGCTTGTCAATGTAGACCGTAATTAGTGCTCATTCTCCATGATGCACATTGTCACACTTTCCAATATTGAGATGTCATGTTGCATTTTGACAACATTTTTAACACCCTTTATTATTGGTTTATTCAAGAGCTGGTGGGTGTACAAAACCTTAGGGTATAAACCTTAGGGTAACCAATTAGGGTACAAATCCTAATTTGATGAGATTTGTTCTACCCATATTGTTATATGTGACTACATGCATTTTTTAGCTCCCTATCTGTATCAGTGCACTGCTAAGAAAGATCCCTCAAAGAAATGGGTGTTACAGTCCCAGCACTTGCTTTAAATGTGACCCGACCTGGCAAAACAAGTCAGAATGACCCAAAATTCAAAATTTAAGTTTTGGGATCACTGAAAAGACAAAAGAATAAGTTTTAATAGTTTGAATTATGGTATCACAGCACCATTTTCCAACTGAAAAACTGAGAAATTTTGATGTTTAACAACATAATCTGCCCATATCTAAATAAATTGAACGCCGACTTCCTACTTATCACGGCAGATCAAGTCACAAATGGACCACACATCCACATACTCTTGAAGGGGTGAGCATTTTACTTTCATCCTGTTATTCACTTTTCACACCTGCGACACATCATCAGTAGTGTATTCCGGCTTCAGTGGGTGTTTCGGCTATTTGTCACGATACACCCTCAGCTTTGGCAGGCTTCCCGCCGCCTGATCGAATTGGGGTGCGTGTCACATGGTGGAGAATTGTCATTTGGCAGCCCATACTGCTTCACTCCATTTTTGACACAGCCAGTGGCTGCTTCTTTCCATGGTGGTGGGAAGATTTTTAATGACCTTTCACTGAGCCTGACCTCTGATGCCCACTTCCTTGAGCAGCCAAGTGGTAGACTTCACCACAAAGCCCCTGCAGTTCACTTCCACCGGACACACCATAACCTTTCTTCATGTCAAAAATCTGTGTGGAAAAAACATTTATTTGCAGTACATTTCTCAAAAAGCATCGAATCATCAAAAGCTGACTCCATGACTCAGTGGCTTCATCTAACTATGATGCTGGAAAAGGTTTTTGGTTATAATTAGAAATATAATTATAAAAACATATTTTTTGCATATTTGTAATATTCATTTTCAGTTCTTCAGTCAAAATGTAATGCAAGAAAAAGGCAGCCCGAATATGAACAGCTTTATATGATGATTTCTTTTCTTGAGGGAAAGTGTTATCCATTAACTGGTCCTTTGTGAAACAGGAATGAACATGTTCTGAAGCTCAAGCACAGCTGGGCCATGCAGCAGAAAAATGATCTGAGGCACAAGAGCAAGTCTACCTTTATTGGCTTGAAAGAAACTAAATTGCAGTTGCCTAGTCACCTCAATTGGGATTTATTCTCCAGTGGGCCGAATGACAGTAATTATGCAAAGAATAGTGGGCCTAAATTCCTCCACGGTGACAGTAATTATCAGTGACAGGAAGCATAATTTTATGCGACAGTTACTTGATGTAGGTATTGAAAATATTTATTTAATAAATCAAATAATTACCGTAAATTCCGGACTGAAGAGCGCACCTGATTAAAAGCAGCATGCTCTGATTTTAGAAAGAAAATCTATTTTGTTCTTGTACAAGCTGCACCAGTATGAAATACCTACACAGATTTTTTTTCTTTTACTTTTAAACGTTATGGTAACATAAACAAATACTTATTGCACATGGTTTTATTTTTCAAACATTGTCTGTAACATGGCTGCTTTTAAGTATACGTATATGTCAGTAACACACACATTATGTCGCTTATGCTTTTTTACTGAATATTTCTTATGCTTTTTTACATTCCATCTCTTGACAGCCGGTAAAAATATATACTCTATAGATACTGCAGCATACCAGGAAAAAGTCATCAATTGCCATCTTCATCTTCCTTATCTTCGTCATGGATTGACTCATTCGGGCTCGGACTCATTCGGGCTCGCCCTGGGAATACGAGCCTTGGGGATTGGTCCGGGAGTTTGAGCCTAAACACTCAGATGCGGGCGAGGTGCGCATAAAAAATATCAACCTGAAATGAGTCTATTAAATGTGTTGCCTCCCCAAAGGGAGTCTGCAAATCCGTGTCTGGCGCCAGGTCTGGTTACGAGGCAAAAAGTTTTTGGCATCATGAAAAAAAAATACATGCATTAGCTGCAGGGTTCAAAATTTGGGAAAAAAGTAGCGGCTTATAGTCCGGAATTCACGGCACATAAAAAGTGTCCTCTTGTCTTATTACACAGTTGGTAAGAAATACAAATATTCATTCTGACAAATGTGAAAAAAAGAAACAATATTTTTTCATGGTAATGTTGAAGCATTTTTGGTGATTTCAGCAACAGACAAAGTCCTGAGTGCTTAGTGGCAGTAATAAAGCTGTTACTGTTACCAAGGCCTGGCTTACACTCAGCTCTAAACTAGAGCCATATGTGAGTGAAACTGGAGCCTTGTAGCGCTTCTTCACAGCATGCAGCTCCCCTTCTCCAGCTCTATCATTCCCTCTTTCTCTGTCCCTTCCCGCCTGCTGCAGGTGCTAATACTGCTCTACATGGCAGATGTGTTGGTGCGGCTGATGTGGCGCTGTGGTCTGGATCCCGATAATTACTCCATACCGTACCTGACTGCACTCGGAGACCTGCTGGGCACCAGCCTCCTCGCCCTGACCTTCAGAGTAATCTGACCCCAGAGAGAGAGACAGACAGAGGGAGAGATGGAGTGAATCTACTTAGTCAGATCCAGTGACTTCAGTTCTCTTCTAAATCAGATGTATGTGCATATGTGAGTGAAAGTAACAGAAAGATTATACAAACTGTGTATCAGGTAGTATAACACTAATTTAAGTGTCTGGATACTTTGGGAGTTTTTAATCTTTGTTTTATTTCCAATATGTAAATAAAAAAATAAATTCAGAAAAAAAAGATCAGAAAAAGAATGAAAAATTAAGAAGTGACAGACATGTCATATTTGTTGGATTTTTGAGAAGCAAAAATGCATATAAAGTCACGTGAATGCCCTGTAAAAACGACTGAAGTATGATCTTCTTCAAAGACGACAGCACACAGCAGACTCCAGGTGCAAATACTGCAATAACAGTGACACATTTTGTTGTTTTTTGGCCATGACTATTAACAATGCAAACAGTTGACCAAGAAACGTCTGGACTAACTGTCCATGTATCATTTCAGATCCACTGTATAGAGTCACAGAGCCAAAACCACACAAATTACTTTCAGACTGCAGTAGCCATTTCCAAAAATGGCCATGGCCAGTGATTTTGGATTTGGATTAGATTAGGTTAGCCAGTAAGGCTCAGTAACAGGCCAAATTGTGCTTTTATCACTAAAGTATGACCATATTTCACTAATTACAATCATAAGACAGCCTGTTCTTATTAGCATGTGGCCTGTTGATGAAAAGTGCAATATTTTATTCCATACAGATACAATAAAAATGTTTAATATTGTACCTTTTAGCTGATTTGTATATGTTAGTGATGTCAGACAAGCTACTCACTCGCTCCCACTGCTGGGCACTGTGATTTATTGACTGTACAAATTAAGTTGCTTGCACTTGCTGTCATAGTCTATGCAAAGGAGGTGATTGACTTACTGTGTATTTTATATGTACAATGTATTTGTTCAATATGCTGCAAAGTCTTACACCATTTCAGAAGATGTAGTTTTTCACTGTCAACTCACTCAATAAAAATATTTAAAGGCATTAAGATTACTGAAGTGGTTTTCAGCTCGCAAGCCTTTATAATAGACTCAACCCTCTCTTGACTAGACCTCTGTGTACACCCTGATTTGTTATTTGTTATGGTGGATAGTTCTAACAGTGCAGCTCGCCAACACTGATTTCCGCTGAGGCCGATTAAATGTTGCATTACGTATATCACATACTGCAAGACTTTAGTCCATTTTTGGCATATTACTGTTGTGTGATTCATCATGAAATGGTTTTCTAATGCATCCTAAAGGTTTTCTTTGAGAAACTATTGTTTTCTAGTCATACCCATGAATCCAACTCTCATTAGGGAGAGTCATTTTTCAGTAAAGCCAGCTAGTGGATTTATTACTCAACTGGTCCATTGTTTTCAGTCCCACTGCCCTGCACAGTTTCAATAAGTCTATGCCCCAAGACACCGGATTCATCACAATAGCTAATTTTCAGCCACTCCATGATCTAGTTCAGCTAAAGAATAGGCCAGCAGGTCCCCAGGACTGGGACTGAAACAACGAATCATCTGACCTTCACCTCCTTTACCAGACTGTAAAATTAATTATAAATGTCTCCTTAGTGAGAAAAAAATGCAACAGCCCGCTTCCCATGTTTTCACATTTCTTCTCACTTTCCAAATGCTTCATCAGAATGGGGCTTTATAAAAACTACTGCAAGAAAAGAGGAGGCTTTTTTATAGCAGCTTATACTCCCCAACCACCGGTCCGCGAAAATAAAAACTGATATAAAAGGGCTATTCTTAGTCTATCCTTAGTGGAAATAGTTTCTGATATTAAACCAATGCCTGATGAAATATAGGTTGGGGACCACATTCTACAAGGTTTAGACTGTACTACATTCTACAAGGTTTAGACTGTACTACAAGGTTTAGACTGTACTACAAGGTTTAGACTGTACTACAAGGTTTAGCCGGTACTACTATTATTTTCAAGCGATTAATGGTCCGCGATGAGCAAAAGGTTGGGCACCACTGCTCTAATCAGTACCACATATCTACTATCTTCCTATCAACATATACACACACATTTGGATCTGCCCCCCAAAAACAGACACACTCAGGTCAGCTTTGCCTGATTTATTTATCAGATATAAACTTCATACTGAATGTAATCTTTTTAAAGTGTCCCATGCTCTGGAGTGTAGGGAATGAGGCAGAAAATGTCCAAACCCTATTTTGTCCGAAAGTAATTGTTCTGTTCCACCGTTTCTGATCTTTTAAATCCCAGGTCCTCAAGGCACTATCAGAGAGTAGATAAAGCGTAAAGAGCACTTGAATGAACTCTTGAACTCTCCTCCACATTGTTTTATATTCAGCCCAGCAAGAGTGGCCTACACACACTGGAGAATACTGAAGGGCATTCAGTTTACACGTAAAGAAAGCAGGTGTTCCAGCTCAGGCTGTGTGATTTCTCTGTTCCAAACTCATTTTCTACTGTAAACAAAGAACAGACCCCATTGCCACATGTTGGAAAGGAAAGCGTTCAGATCTTCAGTAAGCAGTAAGGGACCTTTCATGTCTCTCCTCAGTATTGTGACAGTATATAAACGACTCTGTCAGGTCAAAGCACAACATATTATGTGTCCTGTTGACTTAGACCACAACAAAACGGACATGGCGGTGATCATCAAATGTCCACTAATCTCAAGTCTTCCTGAAGCTTCTGGACAATGTTTAAAGATCTTGTACATTTCCCTTGATATTATTTCCCAATTAAAGAGAAATCTAAATTGAGAGTGCATGGGAATAAATCTCCAGCACAGTCCTCACAGATATGTTTATCACATGGCAGAAATAATGTAAAATATTCTTAAGATTTTCAATCCAGTGATTTTCAAATATAAACAACAAATGGGAAGTGTAGTTTGTCCAATTTGCACAATAAAAAACTGTTACAATATGCAGTATCAGTTGCTTACGTTCATTTCATTGAATCTGTGATGTAAAAACCTACATTGCAATTTAACACATTTATTTTTTTTATTAATATGAATGCATGCTTTATTCTAATACTCTTTAGGTAATACATATCAGTATCAAATATAAAAAAGTAAACTGATGGAGTGGAGTTTGTATGTTTACATAGTATGCCCCCACCCTGATGCTGATTTGCCCTGTATGTTTCCATCAGGAATATTTCAGACCTGTGAAAACTGTAATAAATATAAAACAACCCCTTAAACTTAAAACCCAGAGGAAATGTAAGTGTTTGAAATTAGCTCTAAAATCACCAAAATGGTTTTCAATCACAGATTAAATAACTTAACAACTCAATGAGCTGTTTTTATATGTGCTACTAACAGATTAATGAAGTTGTCTATGGCTGTGCAATTAGGTCAGTGACAGTCCGCGCCATATGATGCACACCTCATTTTGTCTCAGCTTTTACAGTGTTTCTGCATAATTCAACTGAGAATGTTTAAACAAAGTTATTCAGAGTAATTTCATATGATATTCTGGAGAAACTGAACTGAATGCCTCTAAAAGCTTTTACATGGTGACACACACTGAGGGCTAGGACCCAGCAATACATTTGTTTTGTTATTAGGTTTGACATAAAACATTTAATATTTCCAAAGCAGAGAGTACACCAAACCACTTCATCTACTCCCAAGTGACTGAACTGAAGGCCTTTGGGGTAAAATGTGTATTCCTCTTAAAAATAGAGGAGAGGGGCTATAGCAGAGGTGAAACTAGTGGGATCCCCAGCAATATCAAAGCTCATGAGTAAACCATCAACCCATATTAAAAAGAATCAACCCATATTAAAAAGAGTTTCTGCCTCTCTGGTGTGAGTGAAGGGCAGCAGGCTTCATGTGATCTGCAGGTATGCAGGAATGGAGTAGTTGAAGAGCGCGAAGTCCATGCGGTACAGCTCGAGCAGCCTGCTCTGGAGCGCCGGGCTGATGGTTCTGAAGAAGTCGGCGGCCATGTCTCCGTTTGTGCGTGTTCTCCTGTCCGAGCCGGGGAAGGCCACCAGATCGTCGACTCCGGCCAGGTGCAGAAGGTAGGCCGCGTCCTCGTGCAGCGTCTCGTACTTTCCCACCACGTCGTAGCCCAGCAGGCACGGATGACATAGCGCGTGCGCGCGTTCCCAGTGCTCATTAAAGGGCTCCTCGCGCCGCGTGGCCGGGTCCACGAGGTAGCGCACGAACTCTTTGAAGGATACGTCATCGCCGTGCTCGAGCGCCTCCGGTTTTGGCTCGTGCCGGTGCCTGCGGATGATGCGCGTGCCGTAGCGCCGGTGGAAGGCCGTGTTGTAGCTGCGGGTGAACTTGTTGCGGTAGGCCGAAACGAGCCGCTCGAAGGGCTCGCGCACGAACAGGAACTTGAGGTAGGCGCGCAGGCGCTGGTTGATCTCGGGCGCGGAGAAATCGGAAAGCGCGCGCAAGCGGCCCGGCGCGTGCGCCTCGTTGGCCGGGATCTGCAGGGGCTCGTGTAGATCCCCCGAGCCGCCCGTCAGCACCAGCAGCACGCGCTTCCAATTGGTACACGCCACTTTAGGCACGTAGCAGTACAGCAGACCGTGGCGGTCGTCCACGATCACATGCTTCAGGTCGTCCGGGATCAGGACGCGTCGCTTGTGCGTGTGCGCGCGGCACGCGTTCCGCAGGTGCTCGCGCCTGGCCCGGTGCACGGGGGACGGCTCCAGCTGAGAGTGAGAGAGATTTATTATCATTCAACGACAATGAAATTTCATAATAAAGTATTTTTGAAGTACATCATAGACTCAAAATGATTTTAGGGATTGTTCAGAGCTCATGAATATATGTCTTAAGAACAAAACTATAATACCCACAGTCTATAATGGCTTTTCAATAAACCTTATAAACAGATCATTCAGATGCAGAATAATATATCTTATACAATTTGCAACACTACACTACAGTCGTGCAGCTGTACACTATGTACAATAAATCTGTGTTCAGTTGCGCAAGTGACTAATAGACGGAGTGTGGAGCACGTGATCCTAAGGTCACCAAGGCCAATGCCCAGTATCACCTACTTGAAAATGGATAAAGCCCCCTCACACTGAGCTGGAATAGTGGAAATGCATACACTAGAGTGAAAAAGCTCCATTCAGGACCTTTGTAATGAGGTGGTGGGCAGACTGTGATCCACAACGAATCGTCCAAGATCAGCATGATCACACTAATGCTCTTGTGGCTGGATGCAATCAAATCCTCATTGTAATTTCTAAAGTTCTATGTCTTCCCAGATTATAGGGTACTGTTGCTGCAAAGGAGGTTAATGCACATATCCCTGACCTACGCTGCAGATGAATTTCTTAAAAAGAATAAAAGGATCACGCCTTTATATTAAAAACCCCTGCACTGAAAATTGCCTAAACCACATTTAACCTGGAGAAAAAACCCAGTGAACTAACTCACTGTGAGAACTGTGTGCATGTAAAATCCCAGCCACAGCATGAGGCTACATTCACTACATCAGACTTTGGCAGAGATTTTTTCCTGTATAAGGTTTGGCTCGGTCATTCATTAGTGGCAGATCTTTTAACTGGATATTTTTAGTATCAAGGCTCACTCCCTTCATTTGAATGATTATGTGACAGCTAACTTGCTTGTATTCATAAAAAAATGCTAACGTTTAAGCTAATGCTCTTCTTCACCCAGTGAAGCACGCAGTGTTTATGCATTCTAATAAAGATCAGCACTGTTTTCAATTAACCTGTTGCCTAAGATGTGTTTTCCCCTGGGCATTTTATTCACCATGAGAAGTCATTTAACAATCTGTCCCAAACAGAGACTTTAAAATAATACAGAGGCATTTATTCTCTTTCCAGCTGTAAACTGTCGTGCAGTTAACTGAAAGCCTGTGGTTAGTTAAACCGTGTTATGTGGTGACAGCCTTGATTCCTGGTGATTTCCTCGATTAATATTAAGCCCATCTTACCCTGTTTTAAATTCATTCTAGATCTGTCTGCGGTAGAGTGGTTTGCAACTTACACAGAATAAAAGCAACAACATAAAAAGCCAGAGAGTCTGTCATTAGCCCAAGACATATTTTTTCTTATTGGGTTTGTGGTTTTCCCTGAACCTGAAGGATGTAACTCTTCTCTCAACTCTTCTCCTGATGCTGTAAAAAAAATTACAATAATAAATATTGCATGTATTTATTTAACAGAATCAGGATTAGAATCAGAAAACTATTGATCCTGGATGAAAATGGCTTATCCTTGCATTTAAAATAAATTATTATTTTTCTCAGCAGTGTGGACTTGAGCAGGTTTAGAAGAATGTATCTCTCTCTCTCTCTCTCTCTCTCTCTCTCTGTATCTGAAAAATGGGGACGAGTGGAAAACGCGTCTCCCTCATGTGCGGTCTGGTGTGTATGCACAGATGAACTTGATGGTAAAAACATGTTTATTACTCATTAATGAAAAAACCTGAGAGCACATCCCAGCTCTATCTCAACACAGGCCTGCAGATGAAGCAGTAGGGAGAGCCAGAGTGGAACAAGGGGAGATGGAGGGGGCCAGGCACTGAGCTCAGAGTGCGTCATATGTTTGGAGAGGAAAAAGGCATTAAATTTAAATATCTGCTCTGTTATCCCTTTTAAGCGGAGTTATTACTTGACTTTTTGCGATCTTGCTCACATTACATTATGTAATTCCATTCCATTTGGACTAGGCTGTGCTCTTCTGGAATACTGTATGTTTTAGTCTCCATAAATTATAAAAACTGAAGGTTGTGGATGAATGAAACAACAGGATGTGTACCTCTGTTTAGTTACCAAATATTTTTCTTTTATTGCAAATATTGTGAGTTGGAGCCTCAGTGTTTTGGACAAGTTAGTCCAGCACATCCAACATGGGATCAGTCAGCTTGGATTGGGGGAATTTGCTAGGTATACTGTAACCAATACAGTATATTTACGTTATGGTCAGGCCCTTAATCCTACATTATCTGAAAATGCTCACTGTACTCAGGGAATACTGTTTGCATTAAGGTGTCTGTAACAATGTTTATGTAGTAGGTCCATGTCTGAAGGATCTGTTCTATTTTCTGATTTTCTTCATAAAATATTCTCCTACCCATCATTTGTAATAAGACTTTAAATACATTAATCACAATTAGACCAATAAAAATAATATTTGATACTTAAAGTTTTCTGAATTTGATTTTTGAATAGATTGTCAGTTTAAATGTAAAATGTGGTCTGGACTATTATAAAAATGTACTTCCACTTTTTTCACACCTTATTTCTGCCACTCTTCTGTGCAGATCCTCTCCAGCTCTGTCAGATTTGATGGAGAGGTTGGTGTTCAGCCATTTTCACGTCTCTCCAGAGATGTAAATTGGGTTTAAGTAAGGGCTCTGGCTGGGCCTTTGAAGGACAGTCACAGAGTTCCCCAAGCCACTCCTGTGTTGATTTGGCTGTGTGCTTAATGTCATTGTCATCTAGGAAGGTGAACCTTTGGCCCATTCTGAGGTCCTGAGCACAGAGCCTCTTCTTCACCTATTGCTCAGTTTGGCCAGGCAGCCAGCTTATGGCAGAGTCCTGGTTGTCCCAGATTTCTTCCTTTTAAGGATTATGGAGGACACTGTGCTCATTTACATTTTAACTGCAGCAGAATATTTTTTGAAACTTTGCCCTTATCTGTGTCTTGCCACAATCCTGTCTCTGAGCTCTTCAGGCAGTTCCTTTGACCTCATGGCTTAATTTGTGCTCTGAGATGTGAGGCCTTTATTAATAGGTGTGGGTCTTTCCAAATCATGTCCAATCAATTTCATTTAACACAGCTGGACTCCAATCAAGATGGAAAAGCATATCACCAGTTCCAGAATGCAGCAGGTTTTGTTATATGGCTCTGGCATTAAACTCATCTCTACCAGATGGTTGTACTAAGTGATGCTTACTCACATTGTCAGTAGCGTAGAGGGTTTGGAGAGGACTCCTGAAGGATTTCCTGGAACCTCTAGCCTGCTCTTTGCTCTGTGGAGATTCTGAGTAGACCAAATAGAGACCAAGTTATAAACATATAGAAAAACTGGTGCTTTGCACAGACATGGGGACAAAACAGGTAAGACAGGAAACATAGCCAGGTAATCTATGGCAGAAACAGATAGACTGAAACACACAAGCAAACTCACCCACACATAAACCAACACTCACTTCATATCATATCAGCTAAACCTATTCGTACAATAAAAACATCCTTTTTAAAGGGTAGACATGGCATTACTCTGAGTATCCAAGCGTGTGGGTGCTGTGATTCCACCGTGCGACAGACAGGACTATAAACACTTTCTGTCCACCTGTTTATCGCTTAGTGGACTGTTTCAGAAGGACAAATATCTCATTACAACTTGAGGCTGGAGAGAGTGAAGCAGTGGAAAACTGGCATTTTCGGGACACACTTATTTAGTCACAAATACAGCTGTGTGTGAAATGAGGGCTGATGCAACACTTCACTTTATGTCCAAGCTTTAACTCGTTACAGACAAGGAAAGAAGGAATCTTTGCGCACCTGCCACCAGAAACATCATAATAAACCAATGGGTCATGACAGTTTGGCTACAGTGTTGAATGAACAATACAGCAGTTCCTTTGTAACTAATACCTATGAATCCCAGAGCCCCCATCTGTACCATGTGCAGGCTTTACGAATACCGTCTTTTTCCAAATGAAGGTGTATTGAAAGCAGATGAGTGGAAGGTTCAACCTCTATCTTCTAGAGTCCTGTTAAGTGGGAATAAAGGCATTAGGCTCCCTCATATGTGTAAATAGGCAGATTAAGGCAGATTCTTTCCCTCACTAAATGTTTATTTAATCATTATAAAGTGTTCTAATATAGCATGCCTAGCTCTGTTTAACTGCAGCGCAGAGTGTGAACATTAAACAAACAACATCTTATTCATAGGTTTTGACAGCATTTTAAATGTGCTAGTACTGCTGCCTCATAAAAACTAAAAATAGTGATGGAGATTATGTATGGATATTTTCAATGAATTGAATACAGTATTAAAATGTTGGTTTATCTTTTTGTTTTTGTCAGTGCCCCCTCCTAGGACTCAAAATCAATGTCTCTTTTAAGACCTTTCCGCTACCCACCCTAGACTACAGAGAAATTTTTATTAGGAGTCTCAACATATGGGGCAGGTTCTGAATAGACATGGGATGATAACCGGTTTCAAGGTATACCGCGGTTTTAAAAAGTCACGGTTTCAAAACCGCAAAAAAAAAGTTATACCGATCCTACGATATGTGCATTGTTTGTGTCGTCAAAGGATGGATTTGTTTTTGAAAATTGTATTTGATTCTTTATTTTGATTATTGTTGAGCTGCAGGTTTAGGCTCACAGAAGTGACTGCAATTTAATTTAATTAAGAAGATTCAGTTATTTATTGTAATTATTTTGCCTGATGTGCAATGTTACAAAATGTTCTATAAGTTTCCTAAAATGAAATATACTGTGTTCAAAAGAGTTGTTTTTTTTACCCAGACATTTTTTACCAGACATTTACCGGCCCATGCCTAGTTCTGAAGCAATTTCCTCTAGAATTAATAATGTTTTCTGATTCTTATTGGCTATCAACAGGCTACCATGGACTAGTGCATGCTGGCATTCACTTGTGTTATTTTGGGATATATTGTGTTATTTGGATTAGTTTAGCCTGGTCATAGTACGTTTACATTACATGTGACTTTCCACCAGAATTATTATAGAGAGATATACAGAGAGATATACAGAGATTGCCGTGTCATATTTACTTACATTTACATATGAACAGCTGTTGAGCAGCATGAACTACATACTAAATGGATATGAAAAAACCATTCAAAGCTGTGGCTGTATTCAGCATGTTCGTACTGATGTGTATGACACACTGATCCTTCACAGCTGTCCACTTTAAAGATGACTGCCCATAAACCTGTATTTCTTTTCAGCCTTTTTAAAATAGTCCTTTACGGCAAAATGGGAAAGTGTGGATAGATAGGAGGGATGAACAGGGGCCATATTCATGCAGACGTCCAGCTGCAACTGATGACCCAGAGTTAGGTTCCTAATGGTTCATGTGAAGTGTTTATTAGACAGAGGTGCACCACTCCTAGACAGCACAGTGATTTCCCTGCTCACACACACCTGCTTCAGCCCACCTGTTAAATGCCAGGTTTAGTGAGTGTGTTTGAGTAGGAGAACTACCAAACTTTGCTGGAACCTTCACCTCCAGGACTGGAGAAATCCTGATCCTAAAACAACACATTTGTTCTAAGGGGGTTAATAGGCCGTGAGAATTTTCGCTGATCCCTCATCTTATAGCTGACATTCAGTCTATTTCACTCTCTCTCTTGTACAACTGGCTTGTAGTAGAAAGAAGGCTAGCTGAATTTCTAAATCCTGTATCCTTGTCTTTGCTCTATACTAGCCCTGTATTAACCGAGGTCAGATCAGAACTCATGTGAGCTCAACTCTGCAGTTTAGCTGTAGGCCTTGCAGGAGTGGGAATCTCCGGTCCTCAAGGGCCATGGTCCAAAATCTTTAGGTGATTTCCCTGCTCAGAAACACCTGGTTCACCTCACCGGTTCATTGTCAGGTTTAGTGAATGTGGTTGAGGAGAAGCACCTTCAAACTATGCTGGACACCAGCCCAGGACTGGAGTTTCCCAACCCTGCCTTAGAGGCTGAGATGTTCTCAAGTACCAAGGAGTCAAATGCAAGCTGGAACTGTTAAATGTCTCTTAAGCTGTAGTTGAGGCTGTAGACTGATAATCTGTTCTTAATTAAAAATCATAAGCAGATGCGATGAAGTAATTAGTTGGACATTTTGGAGGTCTCTCTCTTTCTCTCTCTCTCTCTCTCTCTCTCTCTCTCTCTCTCTCACACACACACACACACACACAGCCATAGGCCTTGGATGCTGGGATGTTCTCCAGTACCTGAAGGGTCTAATGCAGCTCCATTCAGTCAAGCTGATAAACACAGACCTGTGCGATTAACTGTTGCCTTTTGACCTTTACAGAGGATCACATTGAGAGCAAAAGCAAGTATATATCTTGATTTTATGTGATTTAGATCTCTGTCGTGTTTCACTGATGCAAGCCAGGCAATTTCATTGATATCATATAACACATCATATCATAACACATCTTTACTTCTGTGTCGTAAATGGAATGAAGGCGGATTTCTGCTCTAGAAAAAGAAAACACCAG
>JBBKCR010000101.1:16449220-16472516 GCA_037577295.1 Ladigesia roloffi | reverse complement strand
GAAAGAGATCGTATAGGGACTAGTCTTTTTAATTTGAAATTCAGATCTGGCCAACAGTCAACAAAATTCATAAATTATATGATAATGGTCTTATGCTTCAGTGCCAAAAACGCAGTCTGAAATATACACTAATCCAATAAGAATGAGACCAAACTATTTTAATAGTCATTTACAAGCACTCTACACTTCACATAAACACACCATTTAGCTAGTAAGACTGAAGGAAATACTCAAGGTACAGTAAACAGTATCTGATATATTATGCATTCCACTTATTAATGTATGCCAACTGCCAGAGGCAGAGGGTCAAATGCAGAAAACTTTAATATACACATACACATAAATATGTACTCATACACACATACATACATACACATACACACTGAGGACAGGGGTTAATTTATCATGCAATTTGGAGATACGTGGTAGACATTGCACAGGACATTTTGTGGAGATGGAGGGAAGAAACAAGTCTCTTTTCAGGTGTGGTATGAAGGGAAGTTCTTTATGAAAAACGGGGAGCCTTTTTTTTTTTTAAATATGAGGACATTGATATGAAGTCCAGAGTGACAAGGCTGCCAGGTCCAACACTGCTTCAATAGGGCAGGTAGGGAACACATCCAATGGCTGGCAGGTTGACGCGGAGGCTGTAGATGCATGTAAAAAGTGTGGGAGGGATTTGACCCCAAGTGGACTGGCTGTGGAGGATAAAAGTTTGGATATTGGGGGAAGCAGATGTTGAAAGTGATGGAGAGCCCAGAAGGGAGAGCTTAGTTCAGAGTGAGGGAAGTGTTGATGATGGTGTTTAGAAGGCAATTGAATGCCTGCTCAAACTGTTGTGGTGATGCTTTCTCAGGTATTTCAGATTTTGCATCTCAGGATGGAGAAGATACATTGTACTCATTAGAGGAAATTAATGCTTTTCTGGATGAGACCTTTGAAGAAGTGAGCACAAAGGTTAAGACTTAAGAAAATAGTGTTTTTATTTCTCTCTCTATATATATATATATATGTCAGGCCTGTTACGGAATCAGAGGTGGAGTCCCTGTCAGGTGCTACCGGACAACCCTCTCCAGATCTCCACTCAAGGATTTCACACAGGCCCATAAGCCAGAGATCAGAATCAGTCATACAGGGGTTATTTATTTCTCCTTGCTGCTGATTGCATCTGTGGCAGCTACAGACCAGAATTTGTGACCAGATAAACCCTCGAGATGTTTCATGGGGGAGCACCTCCAGGGTTTCTCTTGTTTTTCATTTTGGTATATCCCTGTATTTTAATTAATCTAAATTAAATTAAAAGAGGCAGTTAATCTCCACCCAGTGTCTGCTTTAACCAGCGGGTCACAACAATATGACTCCTCCTGAAGCCCCTGAATAATACATACTGCTTACGAACAGTAAATTATTGAACTGTAAAAAAAATAGCTGATTAACTGTATAATGTAATGTATTTTATGACTAAAAATACATGAAATTATTGTGATTTTTACCTTTTATACCAAAGAAAACGGCAGCACATACCAAAGAAACATGCTTACATTAATTGTGGGATACGGCAGTAAACTGTACAGTGTGAATACCTTTACATTTTGATTAATGGTATTGTATTAAGCTGAAATTAAAATGAAATTAAAGTGTTTCAGATTCAGTCATTTGTTCTTTAAACCGAACTAATAATTGTTGGTAAAAACTCCAGGAAATTCATGGAAACCACAGTTATCCTCCACATTTCTTTTGCTTTTTTTGTGGCAATATATAATACTTCATGAATTTTAGCCTGGACTTTCTTCACTAGCTGGCAGAGCTCTGTCTGCATCTCAGCCGAGAAAGACAGGATTTGGAATGTAATTACTATATAGCTCTTGCTGATCTTGCAGATATTTGTGCGAAGTATACTAAGCCCTGCATTGTTATCAAGCATACCCTCTGTGTTTTGGATTATTCCCTGTGTCTTTTCTGACCCGTTTCTGGACCTTGGATAACCCTTTTTTGCCTTGTGGACTTGACGTAGGCTGGCTGTTGTTGGAATTTCTGTTTTTGGAAAAATAGGATATGGTTGTAGTGTTCAAATATGTTAAGAATAAATATCTGATGATATTTTATTACGGGAGACTCACTGATGTAAACAGTGATAGGGAGTGCAGATGGTTTGGGTTTGCTGTAGATCAAGAGAAAGAATTCAACAGTCGACCACACATACCTTGGAAAATCTTTAGGGACTTCTGGTCTTGGGAATAATATTGTCTCATGGATCAAGCAGCTATACTTGAAGGTATCAGTGATGCTAAAGATTCAAGGGATCAGACAGGGGACCAAGTTTCTGATTGCTCCATGATGAGGCATATGTTGAAACATCTAAGCATCTTCACCTAAAAACAGTCTCTTATTTTTTTACGACCATTGATGGCCTGTTTTAAGAGGGATAGACTGATGAAGTTTGGTAGCCTCAGGCCCAGATGTTCTTGAAGGATAGATGATGACCTGAGTGGAGCACTCATGAGGTGAGTTCTGAAGAACTCCTGGGAAATTCAGAGAAATTCAGGGATGGTACTTCAGAGATACCAAGGGGTGGTTGCTAACATAAAATTTCTACTGCTGTGCACCTTCAAGAGAAGGTCTGCTTACTGTTTTTGCCTGCTCTACAAAACTTGCATTTTGAGGGAAAATTAAAAAAAACATTAATGACCTGTGCATAATATTCACACGTTTAAAAGCACAGATTTGTCAGAAGGACTGACAGTGTCACCAGATCCAGAAGAGGTGATGAAAGTGTCCCAAGAGTTGAACAAGCTTATTTTATAATATTCATTTATTTGTACAGGTTCTTAAAGGATTGGGGACAGGACATAATTTTTTTTTTTTAATTAGAAGGAGGAGTTGACTTTTAATTTGTTTTACAACATCAGTTATATTTTGTCTCTTTTGTTTGAAGGTGAGTGAGCATATGGAATATTAATGCTGATGAGCCAATAAAGATGTTGTAGAGTTCTCACTGTCTCTCTCCCTCTACACCCCAATCCCCCTCTCTCTCTCTCCCCGTCCAGGTAGCTGGTGCTATCTAGAAATTCCCTGACCAAGCAGTTATCTAGCGCTGCTGCCGATGAACAAACACACAAGTCAAACCCATGTCTGTGAGGCTGAATAGCAGCACTGTGTGCATGTGTGTGAGAGAGTTAACTGCTGCATTATTTCCCAGGTAGGGAAATTTTCCTGGGATGTTTGGTCTTGGCTGAAGTATCCCTCCTCCTCTGCATCTGGATGTGGCATTTTCTGTATTACTGGATGTTTGTAGTTTATTTATGGGATTTCCCCCCATGTACCCCTGCCATTCATGGAACCCTGGGAGTTCTGGCTTCAGTTTCTCTTCAAACTCGAGCTGTGACCTTACCCACTTTTCTCCATTTCTATCCTCACTGCTTCTTCTTCTCTCTCCCTCTGGAGTTCACAGAGGATAATGCAGGTCCCTGTAGCTGCTATGAAGGGCGCTCTGTGCAGGGACCCTCAGGGAGGGAAGGGCAATGCTAGCTAAAGGCTGCTCTTTACACTATGGGCCTCTAGACAGTTCAGTTTTTAAACTGAAAAGATGTTTGGATTCTTTGGGAATTGACTGTAGTCGAAACAGTTAAACCCAAGCAAAGCACTGAAGCAAAAGAGGTGCCAAAAAGGCATTACATTCCTTGTTCATTTTAAATGCTTGAGGCATTTAGGGCTGGATTCCCAAATCCAGATAAAACCTGAGCCAAGGTCTTTAATTTTGAATTTCCATTCACTGAGTAGTTTAGCTCAATATCAGGCTTTATTCAGGCCATAAAGCTTTTAGGCATTTAAAACTACATTTATGACCACATGTTAATACTGAAGGGAACTGAGTCAGATTTTGCTCGGGCATCATCTACTGTTTCAAATTGTTACCAGACTATCTGCTGACTCACTGTGAGCTCTAAACTTAGAGTCATGGTAAGAGTATGAAAATTAAGATAAATTTTAAAAGACACTTAAAAGAATGTACAGTAGTAACTAGTAAAAAATATATTTTTTATTTAAAATGATTTTTACATTTATCAGACCATTTATGAAGCGTTTACAAAACAGTGAAAAGTGGAATCTCTGAAAATATCCCCTTTTGGCTTTAAAAACTCTACAAGATGACACAAAATGATGGATTTCCCATTTCTACTTTTTAAATACAAATTTATTAAAGGGGACATATTATGCAAAACACACTTTTTGCATCCTTTTGTTTTCTATTTGGGTCTTAACTGCTCCTATAAACACTCCAAGTGAATCCATCCATTTTCCGTGAGTCAGCTGAAAGGTTTTGGTGCCAGGAGTCTTATGCTTCTTTGAGCTGTTTAAAAGGATCCAATTTTCTTACATAAGAATAAGGAAATTTGTATAGAACCACCACTCATCTGTCGTTTTTTCACTTATGGGATATTTATTTTAATGTTTCTGCTCATGTAAAGCTTTAGTGTCAGCGCCTTATTTAGAATCTTTATACAAATTCTGTATTTATCATATTTTGTGGTTTTGAATTATTATTGTTCTATGTATTTTAATAGGACTTTAGATAAACAATCTGACAGCACACGTTTTACATCATCTTTGGAGTTAATTTGGCTGCAAGTGCATGTTCCACAAATACGGAAGAATGATATGAAGTCAAATATCAGTTCCAGCCCAGGTTTTTGGCAGCAGTAGTATAAACATGTTTATCACAACAAACCACGTTATGTTGAATAAGAATAGCTGAAAGCTGGGGTTGAACATTACAGAAGAGCACAATGTGTCTGACATTAATGGCTCTATCTAAAAGATTATTCAGTCTCAAGCTTGAGCAGTATCAATATATAAATATGTATGTGTGTGTGTGTAAATACATACATACATACATACACATGCACATTTTATCCTGTCTTTCACATATCACTGTGTTTTATTCTAATTGCCTAATTGCCAGCCCCACTTAGTTGACAGGTTGAGAGTACAAGCATGTCCAACTAAGTTCTGCTTGAAAGCTTTAGGACACAATTCGTTTGAGCTCTCTTAAAGCCTGGCCTACGTGCTCAAAATATGAACAACACACAGCAAAATAATCATGCCTATATTAAAAAAAACACGATCAAAGCAGGTGTAGACTCAACCTGTCTCAGCTTTATTCTCATTAGGAAAATGCTGTTTCTACATCTTCACTCACCATTCATGTAGTTCATCGCTTCAGATTAAGGCTGCATCAGTTAATACTGGTTTTTGCAATACTGAAAATGCAGAAGGTTGCAATATGCAAATAAGCCTCTCACAAAATTTTACAGGGCCACCAATAATCAAATCAAGGAATCAATGAAATCCAACAATCATTCTTACATGACAATGTCCAGCCTTTGTTTATTCTTTAGACTTGCACACACTGTTTCCAATACTCGCTGTTAAGATGATCACAAACAATATGATTTAAAAATAGGCTTTTATTTTTAGGTAGTGCCCATATTAAGGAGTGAATGTACAGTTCAAATAAATAAATGATGATAAAAAGAATAAAAATGAAGCATCACAACTTTTATGTGAATGTGGTGAATCCCTATTTGAATTAACTAATGGGCACATAAACAGCTGTAAATAAAAAATACTCTGCATAGACAGGCTGGTGTCCTTCACTATGGAGAAACTGCTGCAAATCAGGGTTAAATGAAGGCCTGTAGCTGCTGTTGGGTCAACTTTGACTTTTCACCTATATATTCCAGCTCTTATCCTTTCTTGACAAATCCCCTAAAGAGGAAACAGACATCAATAAGTCCTCCGGGCCCTCGAGCTGGTTTAAACAGATGGTGCAGGAGGGACAAGCACCTGTGCTGGACACCACTTCATCATGCCCATCACTCCACTCTCATTCATAAATCAGCCCTACTTTCCAGACCAGCTGCATTCCAACCATAATACAACTAGCAACATGGGCCATGAAGCTGTGATCAGGCTGCAGTAACCTGTAGGCCAAAATCCTCAACAACGACTTGAGCACAATCTCTAGAATCTTTCCAACTACAGCAGTGTAGCCCCGCCCATTCATGCACACCCAGTGGTTTTGACTTTGGTGGAAATCACCAGAGAATGATTGGTCACCGTGTCCAACATGATGTGATTGGTTTGAGGTTCATTAGCATATTCAGCCTTTTGCATTTTTTTGCAGAGACCAATATCGATTAGCAGAGAATGTATAGATCGATACAGACAGACAGATAGATAGATAGACAGACAGACAGATAGATAGACAGACAGACAGATGAATAGATAGACAGAAAGACAGACAGAAAGACACAGATTACATATGACAGAGCAAGAAAACAATCTTCTGACACACAGAAAACCTCATAGACATTTTTCCTTTTACAAAAGCTGCCTATTAAAGTTCCTTTCCAAAAATGTCACGCTGTCTCTGAGACCTCCGAGTGCATCCTAGAATAACACCACCACAATGCGCTTCATATTCTTCTGTTCATTTGGGACAGCAGGGTTAAAGCCAGACAAACCAAGGCTGCCAAAGTGCAGTTATGGCCCAAGGTCTGTTCAGTCGGGTCATTTGGCATGAACTTTAGGCAGTGCAGCAGCATTAGTCTGATCCCTGGCTGTGGTAATGACACAGCACACACACAGATTAGTCTCACTCTAGTGGGGCAGAGCCAAGTCAGATGAAACTCACTGACTCACATTCCTGCTGCGCCAAGGACACCCTTCTGTCTCAATATGAGAAAAAAAGGGCTGGCCATGTTGTGCCTGGCACTTGTTATGGCTCATCCAAAGCTGATTAATTAAAAATGTTGTCCTATTTTACACTTACACCTACATCCGCCAAGAGCTACAACTGGTTTTTACTTAATTGCATGTTGTCAGATCAGGCAGTGGAAAAATTACAGTGTGGAGGTATCAACTTGTAATTTGCATTTTTAATACAAATATGTATTTGTATTTGTAAAAAAGCAAATGATGTCTGTAATGTCCAGTCAGCATGTCAAATGTAGTGCAAGTGGGACCAAAATGGGAAAGTTACAAAATGAAATGAATAGGTCAGCAAGGACAGTGTCAAAGTGTCAGGTTAGAAAACACAAAGCATGAAAATAGAAAATTAGCCTTGAAAATTGATAATGCACCACAGAACAAATGGGCAGAGTTAGGACTGTTCATGACAGCACTGTTAGAAATAGGATGAATAAAATGAAAAGGACCATGGCCATGTTATACATAGAAAATGGTTTGTCTTCATTAATAAGCAATTATGTGCTAAAGCTTGCAGGCAATGTGGCTATTTTATGTACTGTTGTGTATCTGAACATAAAATGTCGTGTGATTCTATTTGTTAATCTCACTAGGAATTTGGGAAATGAATGTCACCTGAGAAGGAGGGATCTGCCAGGGTGTCATCAAATGACTTTAGAGAGAAGCTCATTACTTCTGTCTTCTGTCTGTTTCTACACACTGCATACCTCTTAGCAAGTGCAAATCATTTTTTAGCACTCATATTTGAAAGCGGTCATTGTATGAGATGGATTTGACTCTAGGGGCAGAAGGAGGGAGATGGGGGAAGAAAGGGCGGAGCAAAGTCAACAAACCAGCTTAATGCTCAGAATTCTTTGAGAGTAATAGGTGTGATGGGTAAATTGTCAGTTAGTTCAATTACGTTTAGAACACACACAGAAAGAAATAAAGCTATTCAAATTCTAACTTTAAAGGCAGACATTCTAAATCAGTTTTATACAACCTCTAAACTTATCCATCTTTTTATTGGCCTTTCTGTACATTTAAGACTGATATTTGTATACAATCTCTTTTCTGACTAGCTGCCCTGTATTGTGCTTAATAAAAGCAGTCCACTGATACATTAACTTACATGAATGGGCAGGTGAACCTGCTGCATGCTGGAGACACAGATGTGCAATTATGTTTTTGGTTTCCACGACAACACAAAGCAATACATTTAAAACAGATTGAATATAGACCAAATTAATATCATGGACTTTGGAGTCAATCGTACATTTCCGAACTTTAACGGGGTTCACATGCGACTCATTCATTTCTGTTTTCCATGATGTGGGCACTTTAAGAAGAACAATGCCCTGAAGAAAATGACAGTAACAAACACAATGCATGTGTGAAGCCCATTGGCTGTCAGCCTTTTTCATAGCATGTTTTAATTGTGGTACTATTGTTTTCTGTATTGTGTTGTGTTTTTAAACATTAAAAAATATATACATCGGGAGTTTATCTTGTCATGTGGGACAGCAAATAATACAGAATACATGACAGTGGCATCAGCATCTAGGATCACAAGGAAAAAGGAGAAGGCCAAAGTTTTTTTTTCTTTTTTGATTAGTGTTATTTATGGTAGGGGAATAACAATACAGTAAACTCCTGATTCAACTGTGCAGATGATTCAGGGCTCTCAGTTTGATGCAATTAGGTTATATTGTGCTAAGGCTGAAAACTTCTCACCAAATATAGAATATAGTATGGATTACTTGAATAAACCAGTCTGTTGATTTGCATTAGTTAAATGCAGAGCCATTAAATATCATAAGTTGTAAAATGATTATTCTCCACCATGCACAGTGACACATATTTGCACCATTGTATCACGATAATATCTATGCAGTGATACCCAGTAATACCATTCAGTGCAGTTATGAAACTAAAATGGAAAAGAAAAGTGGAAACTCACCTGATTTCTGGTTACAGTGGAAATAGAGTATGAGCATGACAAAGGAACCTAGACACATGGCTAACACCATCCGACCGATCATCCCTGTTTTCATGTTGCCCTCTTTCCCAGGTGGACATTAGTTATAGAGGACCTGGGACAGGGCTGTTTGACCTAGACCCCCGCAGGTGTTATTTTACCGGTGCCAAGTTCATGCGTCGCGTGGTGGCCGGGGGTACACGCGGAACCGTCTCCTCCGTTTTTCCGGTCGCTCCTTTCCTTAGAGACCCTGTCATCGCGTCCCGAGCTGAGAATCAGCTCTCTTACAGCAAGAAGAGCAACATCTTGCTGCCACACACCGTTTTCTGGCCATTTCCCGTGACCCGGTGCGTGGAGCTATTCAGAACTGAACTCTCTCTCTCTCTATCTCGCTCTTTCCCTCTCTCTCTCTTCAACTGTTTGCTGAGGGATTTAAGCCCGACGAGTAGAATGAGCTCCACTACCTCAGGCTCCACTATACTACAGCACCTCCTTCTGTCCAACATCTACAACCCCTGCCTGACATAAATCTGCCCTTTACTGTCGTTTCTTACCCTCTTATCATCTGATAGACCTCAAACAGTTAACTGCTTGGGCCATATGGGCTCCACCGTCACTTTTGAGTAAGTATAAATTCTCATGGAATTCCTGAAATTAATTTAATATTTGACATTTTATTTATTTGATCTACATTCTGTTGTCTTTATTACTAATGCCGTTCTCGGTTTAAAATTCAGTTTTTCTGTACTTAATGAGGAATATTACTTTATTTGAGACAAAAAGAATAATGTAGTCTAATAAATTTCTATGTTAATAGGTGCTGAATGAGCCAAGAAGTTCCACTGCAGTTCTTTTCAGTTCTCCTCAGGAATTTAAAGGGACGCTCCATCCACATAGACAAATGTCATCATTGTTTCGTCTGCTGTTAAAATGCCTATTCCTCCAACAGTATTGCAACCGTAGTCCCGAAAGAGAGGTTTTCCATCTTAACATCTAGGATAAAATACTCATCAGGCGAATTATGCCAAGGGTAATTTCCACTTTTGGGCGGCTACATTATGGCAGGCTGTAAATCAGGTGTAAGCCAGATTATTCGCAATGGTTGGATCCTGTATTTGCAGTGTGTGTGAGGTACTGAAGTGACAAAATCCTGAATTATGTCTAATGATCTCAACGTAAGTATTGCATAACATTAATAATGACATTAAATCATAATTACAGGGTGGACTTGACCCTCAGTCCTATAAAGCATATTTTTTTGCATAAAGAGAACATGTTTGCATGAAGAACCAGTATCATATGCTTTGTGTTCTAATGTGATCCATTTCCCTTTGAGAAAATAAAAAAGTCTGGTTTGTTTGCTTGATCATTCCTAGACCTCACTCAGGGAAGCACTGTGTTACATTGTGTTCCTCATCAAAAATGTCAGGTTTTTAACTTAATGCATTGTTGTTTGTTAACTTGTGTATTTGTTGGCCCTAATAGCTCAGATAAATGGCTTTAAACAGTTTGCACAGGAACCTTTCACAGTACTGTATATAAAAAAAGAAGAGGATAAGAAGGACAAAGTAAAGATGAGTGAGTTTTGGCTCCGGTGTTTACTGTGAGATCAAGCATTATGGTAAACTCTTTGCTCACAGTTTGTGTGTGTGTGTGTGTTATTTTAACATTGAGCCAGTTTAGACTCCAGAGAAGATTAGGTCAGCTGCCTCCTCCCTTCCTCCCCATCTTTCTCACAGACTTTCTCTCCTCATGCTTTTCTCTCTCAAACCCACTACATGCACAACACGTTCTGTTTCGTTTCTCTTTCTTTATGCATCGTATTCTGGATATATGCATCTTTCTCGCTCTTGCAGGCAAACTGTAGTGATCACAGGGGCCTCTGGTGAAATGGGACCCTTCGAAAGCGTCAGTTTTCTGAAAATGTGTTTTTTTGTAGTTTGCTGCCATCTAGTGACCACAGAGAAACACAACGAGGATAAATCATATGAACTTTCATGTTGTGTGGGTCTAACAGACAGAATATATATTTAGCTAAAATAGCTAAAGCTCTTTTTGAATCTATAAATGTTCTTTTTTTCTGTCCTGGTCCCACACGACTGTCTACATAACATAAAAGAAAATGTGATTAATCGGAGCAGGACTGCTTCTGCCATTGATCTACAGTCCAGTTTTAATGTTCATTGTGTTGCTCCATGGATGTTACTTTGATATGTGTCACCACCTTAAACATTATTACAGACCAACTACATCACTCCATTTTAGCTATGTCCCTAAAATCAGTGTCCTCTTTCAGTAGGACCCTGTAAACACCTTCAGGAATGATTCAAGGAACATGACCACACGATTTCTCCATATCCCAGTCTGACTCAGGATCTGTGGGATGTGTTGGACACACTTGTTCAGTCCTTAGAGGCCCCACCTCACAGCTAACCGGATCTCTTGGTGTCGGATAAAGTGGTACTCTTCTGGAGGTCTTGCGGAGGTAACGCCTTAATGAGTCAGGGCTGTTTTGGTAGAGCTGTGTTAGGCAAGTGGCTTTAATGTTATAGCTAGGAATACAGACTACATTTTAATGGCGAATGTCAGTATATCAGTATATGTTGGACAAACAGTGCAGTCCTTTGTGCTCAGTGCCTCAGCTTCATTCAGAGCTGGTAACAACTGCATCATAGACCTGCAATAACAAATATTATATATGCATCGAGTATAAATATATATATATATATTTATATATATATTATATAAAACAATAATATAAGTATAATATATACATTACGTACAGGTATAAATGGATATTTATGTTATTGCAGGTACATAGCTAAAATGGAGTGATGTAGTTGGTCTGTAATAATGTTTAAGGTGGTGACACATATCAAAGTAACATCCATGGAGCAACACATTCGCCATTAAAATGTAGTCTGGCAAGGACCGCCCAGTGTAATTTATTATTTGTTTATACTTAATATTGTTTTTACAAGTTGTCAGTAAAATCAAGTGTTTAGAAACATGCGTGTACATTTCTTTTAAGTTTTGTAAATTATGATATCTTATATTAGCTCCATAATATCACAGTCACCAAATTAAAGGTAGTTAACTTACTCATTTTTCCTATAAATTACATAAAACTGATTCAAATGTTTTTAAAATAGCACTTACTTAAACACATTTAGTCAGTTTTTAGTGTTTCAGCTACAGAAATTAGATATTTTATTTTGAATTTAATGTAGTTATTGTTATTGTCACACCACATGATATTTTGACACTAAATGACAGAAAATGTACAAAGAAATCTTGATTTTTAACAAGTTGAAGTGAGTACATATATGGGAGAGATACTACATATTGAAAGTATGTTTTTGTACATTTAATTCAAACAGTCGGACAGAATATTTATGTGTGTGGTGCTTTATGAAATGAGCAGCGCCATTTGTTTTAGTGTCAGAAATTAGCGTCATTTTTCTGAGGCTAAAATATGTGACAATGCTCAATTCAAAAAGCACTACAAACATGCAGCAGCAGGTGGCAATAGAGGACCAGTCATATTTACCTGGGGTAGGACGTGGGATAAAATTATTTTGTGAACTAACCCAATCCTAGTGAGGAAGGAAGTTATGCAATATTCCAAAGAAATCTTGGGGAAAGCGTCATCTTCACAAGCCATTCTTTCAGCACACATCCTGGTTAAATTCCAACCAGGTATGTCATTGTACAATTTCCCTGAACCTGATAGCTAACAGGAATCTGTGGCTAATTGAATAGTCTAGTGTGTTGTTTATGGTTTACAAAAACTGACCTAAAAATGCTTTTAAGACATTTAGATATGTCACATTACGTCTTTTCCAGCACTAATAGAAAGTGTATATCTGCTGCAGCTGGAAGGAAACGGGCCGTATGTGGAGGTCGTATTTCCCTTTCTTGGAGTAGATAATCATTTCGACACTGTTGGCAAATCAATGCAATGTCATTGTGATACATCCTGTTAAATCCTGGACTGATAACTAAAATAAGAGGGAAGTTAAAATGTTATTTTCACTATGACCATGCATGCAGCTATCTGAATCATATGAGGACATAGATCAAGGGAATGACCAACAAAAACGGTGACAGGAATCTTCGTTTATAATGACCATTAATCTCACACACCCATGAGCTGAGGGCTTGGGCGAAGTGTGTACAGAAATATCAACAAAATGTTTTTATTTCACATCAGGCTGTTTAGGAACACAGATTTAAGACTCTTGTTCCTAGGTGAGTCATCAAATGAGAACGTCTTTTGAATCACTAGAAAGTACAGTGAGGCTTAACTCTCCAAATGCAATCAGCTTTACGCAGAACTGAACAAGTTCAACAAAACGGGCTGTAATTAATTTAATTTTACCTACTTTTTGAAAATATTAATTTCAGTTACAGATACACAATGTTACGCTGTCCGTAATACACTTGTATTAATATGTACATTTCACCATTCAGGTTTAAAATGTGATCAACTAAACACAAACACACACATTTACATTTATTCACAATTTTATTGTTATTAGAGTATCATCTGATACCTGATAAATGTCCCCATGGCAAAGTCTCGAATTATTGATGTCCAGTTCGCTTTCTTATCTCCAAGATAATATTGAAAATATTGCACCCTCACCCATACACAAACTAACAAAAAAGCTTCACACCAGGCCTCGTCTGATCTTCAGGCCTATGAGCACCGCCACAATTAACTAATTGAACAAAAGCAGAATGAAAGGAGGCGTGACATTATTAAACGGCAGGTTTCCTCTGATGTGTATAAATGAATACAGCTCTACTTCACAGGGACAGGTGCATGAGGCTTTGTTACTGTCCTGGAATTGAATAAAGTGTTTGAAATCTCGTAATATAATTGGATGTATATTAATATTCATTATCAAGGCCCTTGTTTAGGATGAAAACAAGTCTCTGACCAAATACTGCAGGGTACATTCTCCAGCCTGTTAAAGGAGGCTGCAAAAAAAAAAATGTCCGTGATTCTGCAATAAATTCATTTGATATGCAGACATATAATGCATCATGACTAATGCCTTATTCAGATTGTCTAGTTTCAGGAACAGTACATAATCAGTGTTTACTACTTACTTCTGCTTCCCATCAGGGGCAGAAGCAGAAATATTGCATTACTTAACACCAACGGCTTCTGCTGTGGGTTAAACCCGGAGTTTCACCATAGTTATGACCCAACCCCCCACCCAATCTTATCAGTTAAATTTTTAAAAAGAAAGGCTTTAAGAAGAGAATCACATAAACTGCTGTACACACCACAAGCAGATGTTACCTGTAAAGTATGCCATATACACTCAATCCACACAAGATAAGGTTGTGTATACAGTTTTATTAAAGTTCTTGTAATTACTCAGAAAACAAAGATACCATGGAAACCCTGGTTTGTACATTTGCCTGGCACTGTTGCTAAGTGACAGCACATCTGCAGGATTTCAGACTTAATGAAGTCCATAGCAACCAGATGGGTCTACAATGTACATGCTTCAGTGAGCAAGTAAATGGAGAGATCAAACAGATACATGAGCATTTATTTACGAACTCAATTTTAAATAGTAACATTCATGCTGACAAAAAAAATTGCAAATAAGTGCACTGAAAGGCATCACAAACCAGGGAGCTTTAAATACATGAATATTTGTAACCTGTCTTGAATATGTACTGATGAGATCATTCGATTATTCTTTTAAAAGCTCATATCTACATGCCGCTTTTGGTTTAAACTTTGGTGGAGTCTGAACTTTCAACTGGCTGTTCCAAGTGCTTCCAAGTGGACATTAAATTAACAAACAGGAAACAGAACAATCTAACCTTTTCTGTAAAATAATCCAAGGCTGGAATGTAGATAATGAGAAAAGAGCTAATGACAATGCAAAGGTAATGCACACCTAGAGGAAAAAAATATATATACTTCTATCATTACATTAATTAGTACAACGTATAAAAGTGTGGCCCGATTTCCCAAAAATATTGCAGTTTGTAGAGTGTAATACAGCATACATGGCATTTCAACAAGAAATGTTAAGGGTGGTTAAGGATGCACATAGACGGCAAGTACTGGATTATAAATTATTTTCAAGAGAACCACCATCCAGTAGTCAGAAGGACTTCCAAACTTCAATATTTCTGGGAAATCGCTGGGCTCTATAAAGGCCCTGGTTGTGAGCCTCGAGTTGAGCATGTTGGACTGGAGATTGTGTGTGGGGACGATAAAAAGTTTCCCTCAAGTCTATGCAGAGAACATCAGTTTTGGCCCACCTCAGCATTTAGGTTAAGAGCTAAAACGTCACATAGCACTAGGACTATGAATGTTTGTATACGTATGTAAAACATTCATTCCTAGCACACTTCTGACACAAACAGAGGAACTGGAGCAGCAGAGTAACCCCGCTGTTTAACAGGCTGTTCAACAAAATTCAGCTTTTCCTGCTCTCTCCACAAAACAGGCCTTCACCTGGTCCTGACAAACTCACATTCTGAAAGTTCTCCTAAAGTCAGCCACTAAATCCACTTTCTCCCAAAAAAAAAGCAGTATTCAGTAGATAGACATACAGGAAAAATACAGATACAAGCCTCCAAGACCAGAGTTGGCCCTTGCTGCCATTGCTCAAATCCAATTCAGTCATTTTTACTGGCTAGAGAGCTACAGGTAGCCATGTGATTATTATTTTGTGTAACAGAGAGAAGAAAGAGCTGAATAACTGGCCAAAGGATGGTTGGGACCAGTGTAACCAATATCAACTAGCATTAACCAGTTTATATGGTGTTATGACAGCCTATTAAACAAGCAGGGTTTAACCTCAGCAACCAGACTGAGTGATATCACCACCTGACCGCTTGGTCACCTCCATTGTGGTGAAGATCTGAAAAGAAAGAGGAAAGGAATTGAATTGCCATATCCATCAAATGTATCCTCATGGTCTCATCACGTTATGATAAAATACACAAACATCAGTTTTGAGATTTATTTCCCCACAAACACTCACCTCAGCGCAGGTTGGGTGAATGCCAATGGTACCATCTAACTGCTCCTTGGTGACCCCACACTTCATAGCGGTACCGAAACCCTGAGTGACCTCACCAGCATTGGGGCCCAGGTAATGAAACCCTATCACACGGTCCTACACAAACCCCAACAGGCAAGGAGGGAAAATACATTTAAAAATTACAAACGTAGCATCGGCAAATTGGACTCAAACACTAATAGTGACATTTGCAACAAATTATCTTTAAGAAGCGTAAAATTAGTTGAGGGTTCCCACACTAAGTCACGCGCGAAATTCCTTGAGTTTTTCAAGACTTTCCCCTGATTAAAACGCAGAACTTCCATGACCTCACATATAAAGATATGTTCAACATAATGTTTGGATGCAGAGCAGAAAGGGCATATAAGGGGGTTATAGTATTCAAAACTGCATTAGCATAATTATTGTTGAATATAGGCAGCTTGGCATGTTGAACGGATCTTACCAAAACCTCAACTCCAACTCTGACATCCTCTACATTTATCTAGAAATGGCCATTGTAAAATGGGCCATTCTGAACAAAGCTGCTCGATAAGCTATAAAGCTGTTCGATGTGGATGACTGGAGAAGCGCAGTGATGGAAAGTTAAGATGAGGTGGAACTTTTCAGCATCACCACGTTTTTTTTCCTAGTCGCTCGTAATTGCACGCTCTCCGATATTGGAGAGAGAAGTCTGACCGATTCACATATTTGCATTTCGCTTTTCGGTCATCAACACGCCAGGCCTTGGCTACTGCACTATATGCTATTAAAAAACATTTCCTGATAATTCCCTGACCTGGCACCCAGATGAACAAATTCCCTGACTTTCCCTGTCTGGAAATGCCTTTCCTGATATTCGAGAAATTCCCTGACACATGGAAACCCTGTTAGTTTTTTGGAAAGGACAGACTCAAGTGGAACACAAAATGAGCTTTCATCCTCAGGGCATAACCAGAATATGTCTCATATTTTTGGCACTCAACAGCACACCTCATACTACACCTTTTTACACTTTCGAGCACAAGTTCATTTACACATTTTCTTGTATTTACTTTCCATAGTAGATATTCATAGATACATTTAGTCAATAGTCTGCATATTTATATTTTCATTTGTTTATATTTGTCAATTTATTATCTAAACATTCAGGAGCAATTCAGGGTTACATTTCACTGCACATTGTATATGTATAACTATGCGAAAGAAAATTTACTCTAGAATGTTTTATTCAGGCCAGTGAAGTTGCACAGTCACTGACCCCTGAATTTCCTTTTCAGATCTGTTTGTAGAATATTCAAATATTGCCAGTCATAAATGCTGTTCTAAAACACATCCAAACCCCATTGGGGAGTTAAACCACAAAATTAGTTTAGAAAAAATACGTTTTTAGAACCTCTGTCCCATTAGAGCTCATGTTAGCACCTGGCCTTGGAACAATCACTGAAAAACTATCTGCAAGTTACATACCAACATGCTTGCAATTACACAATAATGATTGAAAAACAGTAGTGGTGATGACTTACATTGTCCAACTTGTTGCAGATGATCTTAGCATAGCATCTGTTATTGTCCCTGCTGGGCACGGTGTACTCCAGAGGCCAAAACAGGCTGTGATAAATCTAAACACATACAAAAAATATCTCCACGTTAAAGACGAAATAAACCAGCTTACAGGGAGACAAAGGAAAATTTAGCATACACACCTCCAAGTTCTCCTGCCCATACATCTCAATAGCTTTTTCCTCAGAGTAACCGCAGCTGCCATACTCCAGAGGTGTGAACACAGTGGTGGGAACATTCACGTAGTCACACTGCGAATGTGAAATTCAAAGTTTGATGGTATGGGTATCCTTCTAGGGCATCAGTGAGGCAAAATGCATTGCTGTGGTAGCTTTATGAATGCTTATGACAGTTTAATACCATGTTTTAATATGGAATCACCTTTCCAGTGGAGCCTGCGTATAGCCTTCGAGCCAGCAGTTTCCCTGCCTGAATAGCAACAGGTGTCAGCTCCCATTTGCCCTCCAGGATGTCCCCGATTGCATAGATGTGTGGAATGTTGGTCTGCTCCTCATCATTTACTGGTATCTTCCCAGTCCTCAAGAAACCACAAAAGAAAATTAAGTAACAGACAGACCCACACACCCCAGTGCAAATCACATAGTCACAACACCTAGAAGAATCTGTAGGTGTTACCATTATGACAAAAAGAAACTGAGTCACTGATCACAAGAACAATACTAGACTGTAGCTAGCCAAAAGCAGGCCAAAAGCAGGCTTTAACCTACTCCAATGATACAAGCGGTAAAACTGAAAAACAGGTGTGTGTTAAGCTGACATGTCTATTTGTGTGCATGTATGAAGTAGTGGACTTGAGACAGACTTGAGTGGTCATATGGAGTCATATGACTGCTCAAGAGGAATTTTAAACCTCATGTGCTCAACAAATCTCACCATGGAAGCACACTGAGCTATCAGCAGAGTCATGCACTTAAACACTCCTAGGGAATTCAAAGCGCACACACATATAAAACATAAGAACTCAACTGTACCTAGTTTCAGAAACCTGACCAATTTTCTGCCACCTATCCACACCCAATGTAAACAAATTAATTCAGCAAACCACTTCAAAATACACAGTAGATTTTACTTATTCCCATATCTATCCCACAGCAATACTGCTGAATCACAATGACTGTGTTGCTCCAAGTGGGCCAGTTCCAAGGTTTCAAACCCCTTTAACAAATAACCATGGCAACAAAACCCTTATGAATGAACAGAGGAAAGGAAGGGGTATAAGAGCAAAAGGGCTAGTTAAAGGAAGCAACGTGCAGATAACGGAGAGGAAGACATACTTTGGGTTGACCTTCACCCCGACTTTATCCAGACCAATACTTCCAGTGCAGGCATCACGACCCACAGCTATTAACACCTAAAAGAAATCAAGAGGAAGTTTACACACACCAAAAAAAACCCCACAATATAATTTGAGAAATTGAGATGTACATGCTTATGTACCCATTCACATTCTTCATACTCACAGTGTTGTATTCTCCTTCAAAGAGCTCATCAGTTTCTGTAGACTTGGCAGTCACTTTGAGTCTACCTGGAGTGCCTGCCTCAAGCTCCTCCACCTGAAACAACACATCAGCACTGTATCCCTGTATGAGTTGACTTAAGGCTAAAATGAATTTGTCTCATTCTCATGCACACGGACACACCTTAACAGGAACAAATTTCCTGAGGAACTTGACCCCATGTGTCTCCATGTGCTCCCCTGCACGGTTGGCCATGTCTTGGTCAAAGCCTCTCAGCAGAATGGAGCGCACCATTACAGTCACATCCAGCCCCAGACCAGCAAGGAACCCCCCACATTCAAGAGCAACGTAGGATGCCCCAATCACTAGGGTCTTACCAGGACAGTATTGTAAGTAAAATAAGTCATCACTATAGAGAGATGAAACAGAAAAACATATTTATTATACAAGCACACAAGACAAACAATGGCGAATGCATACAAGCTATGTTCATTCATTTTGTCCTTATTCTTTGCTGAGGAAAAAAACTAATTAAATTAAGGGTGTGCACAGAGGCCTGAGTGCCATTAGACCTCCTGGCTTTAGAAATTCATCAGGTAAACTTGAGCTTAAGCAACATGATAGCACACGTCCATTTTTCAGATGACAGGCATTCCAATGAAACCATAAGAGATCACTCTGAAGAGATCACAAATCCTGTCTCAGCTACGAATCTCATCAATTTCATCATGTCCTGAAAAGGCATACTGATATCTTGTGTTGCTCTCTCATATTTGTACACTTCTACACATAATGTGTGTGTGAGTGTGTGTGTGTGTACTAAGCCCAGTCATGTTCACCTGTAGGGGCTCCAATAGTTAGACTCCCTAGAGTCAGGACAGTTTAACTAAGCTCTGGGCTTTGATGTCCTATTCTAAGCTAGTTTCCCCAGAGAGGCAGTTTATCTCTGTGTGCACATTATGAGACTCCTCCTGCAGTTTCTGCTCTTTAACGAGAAACACTCACCTGGTGATGCAGAACTCTTTATCTCCAGGGATGCCCAGGTATCGCGGCCTTTCACCTGTTGCCAGCACAAACCTGGCTGCTGTGTAAAATGTCTCCTTTCCACGTTTATTTGTTGCCTGTTGTGTGTTGAGGAGAGGGTAGGATCAAAGATTGTTTAATGGACACTTGTACATTTATATTACATCTGTACTTTTTCCTTTTATTCAATGCATGGCCAGGTATTGGCATCAACCATCCCAGGCCTTTAAAGCTACGATCAATCAAACTGGCAGTCAGATTTAAGAACTATGTAAAATTAAAGCCCACAAATATGAAAAGTTGAAGTTCTGACCTGTGCTTATCTAGTATAATTGTGACAAGATTTGAGCTGAAATTGAACGGAAATAATGGTTCTAGCAAATTTGGCCGAAAACCAACCAGCACTAACCTTAATTTTGTGAGGTTCCACAAATTCTGCATAAGCATTGACATAGTTGACGTTCTTGTCTCGTAGAGATACTCTGTAGCCCCAGTTCAAAGACCCGATGTAGTTATTCACTGCAGTCCTCATTGTCTCCCAGTTGTGGCTCACTAAAGGGAATTATAAATAATAAAACTGAATTAAGTTTTATTTTCTCTCCTGGTTTTGAAATAAAACAATGTTTACACCAATTATCAATTTACTCACATAATCACAACAAATAGATACTAAACACCTTCCATAAGAATTATTTCACACAGTTTCAAGATAATTAGAATCGCTTTTCAGCACAATGTTACTCATAAAGCTTTTACTTCAATTCATTAACAGTGTTACAGACCAAAATAACCCATACTGGAATTCCTAAGGTTGACATTGCATAATAAGCACAGCAAGTATGTCTTGAGATTAACACAACTGAGATCTCAATAATTACAGGAGCAAACAGTTCACTATCAAGCTGAGACACATTGGAATATTGCTACATTTTCCATTTCAAGATGAAGCAAAACACTCTGTATGCATAGTGTGATATGATTAAAGGGGGGGAATGTACAGTTCAGCTGATTATGTAGCTATGTTTAAAAACACACTGCCTTTTCTTTTCCACATACTCACAAGATCTGTTTTCATATAACCCCCTCACTACCAAATTTGCAAACAGATTTTTGCTTTCATCATTTCTTATTTAGGAAAAAACACAACCTTCAATTTCATATTCAATAACTACCTATATTGGTTACAATGCTATAATAAGATGACCGACCAAAGTGCAGTTATATCTCACACAATCTTTAAAGTCACCACACACATCACAGCTCACCTTGCTCACTGAACTCCCAGCCAAACTTGCGGGCGTCCTCCATGGCTGTGCTCAGCAGAGCGGTCTGATGCATTAACTTCTTTGGAATACAGCCTACATTCACACATGTGCCACCCAGACCTACACACATCAGTCAGACATTGTTATACTCAAAAAATTAAAAGACAAAAAGAGAGAATCATGTTTTATATTTCAGTTTTGACCCATTTTGGCCATGAATGCTAACCCCAGGTTGTGCCCTTCGGTGTGGGAACGACGTAATCCAGAACCATGACCTTCTTTCCTAAGGCAGCTGCTTCCTATTCAACAGATTGTCAAGAATATAATAAATACAAGCCACATAGACAAATCAAACATCTCCAATAAAGCTTCCACAGAAATGAAAGGATATGTAACGTAAATATTACTAAGTTTGTTTTCTGTAAATTTTTATACTTGAAAGCACATAAATTTCTCACCTTTGAACAGGCAAGGCCTCCGGAACCACCTCCTATGACAATCAAGTCATAATCATACACCTCACTGTCTGCTCCCAGCAGCTGCTGGAGTCGGCCATCTTTATGTGCCTGTTACCATGACAACCAGGGAAATAATTACCATAGGCACAAAACATGGTGATAAGAGGTAATCATAATAGGCGCACTCATGTATCATTCATTCCTATTACAATGGTCTTTCTTCAAAAAGTAGCGTTTTGAAAGGGCACATATCTGCACTGTTGGCTGGTAAAGCTGTAGGAGAGAGGACTGAGATAAAAAGGGGAAAAATGGCTCTCTCTTTCAAAAAAATAAAATAAAAATTGCCCTGTAAATATTAGCATGAGGTTTTCTTAATACCTACAGACCACATGAAAACTACAGGCCTGTTTTCTGATTGGTACTACATCTAAAATTTACAGCAGTTCTTGCAGTTTGTTCAAACATTTGCAAAACATTGAAATAAGTGTAAATATAACATTACAATTGAGAGGAAGGAGTGTTACCACCTTCCATTTATCAGAATGCTAAACGCTACATTATTCACCAGTTGTGGTCCTATTATTTTATTTCTCCCATTAATTTTTATATAAAAAAATAATTTAATAAAAATAAAACACAAAGCATTAAAACTAATATTCGTTTTTATCATGCTATTTTCTGTAAGCGCGATTACCTGCATGGTCTTGTCACAGCCTCCGACATGGGTCTTGTTGATGAAGACACTGGGGACGGTTTTCTGTCCAGTCATCTCATTCAGCAGATCCTGGAAGTTGGGGCCATTCTCTACAACAGTTGCCAAAAAACAGAGTGATATCTACGCTCAAATTACTGCACTTTATTTAGTGTGTCTGAACAACGCTACTGGAACATGCCAAATGTTGCCAGTACCACCTGATACACTGGGTCAGAGCCCAGACACCCTGTTCAAGAACATCTTTTGTTCCTACTTTTACTCTTGATATCACAAGTAATTGAGACATTATTTGCGCGATTTCAGTCAACATTTTTGTAGGAAAGCGAGAATTTTGCCAGCACCACTGTATTATGCAGTACATGTGATCTTACACAGACGTCAGGTGGTTAAACATGTATGCACAGGTTATATGAACAGCACAATTTCCTGGAGAAAGACAAGTGACTTCATTCTGGAGAGATCAATAAATAATGTAGCATTTTCCCTATATGAGGCTTACTGAGTAAATGCTACACCAGTCATGCCAGCACCATAGAGACTTATTTGCAATCATGTGTCATGATGTGCTGTGTGTTAAAAAGAAAAATGTTAAAAATCAAGTGTTAAGAGAACAAGGCAAATAAGAAACATATGAAGACAGATGGATCAGTGGATAAAAAGAAAGAGGAAAAAGTCAATGACAGGAGGTCACAAGGTATAGTGGAGAGGGAGAAGAAAACATGGCACACGGAAAGCTGGACAGTGACTCAGCGAGTTTTGCGGTCAGCTGCAGTACTAAGAGCTGACACTTATCCTGCCCTGTTAAACATTAGCGCACAGGCCCTTCACACAACACAATGTTCAGGGTTTCGAACATGCCTCTGTCATTTACTCCATGGCCTGATACCAACTCTTAGAAATAAAATGACAAGAGGTCAATGACATTAATCAGTGAAATATTTCTACAAATTGAAAGTACCGTAGATAAATGACACAAACAAATGAACAAATGTGTGTGTGTGTGTATGTGTGTGTATATATATA
>JBBKCR010000101.1:16432069-16447665 GCA_037577295.1 Ladigesia roloffi | reverse complement strand
TAATTCAATTAAATTGCAGTCACTTGTGTGAGCCTAAACCTGCAGCTCAACAATAATCAAAATAAAGAAACAAATAATATTTTCCTTTGACGAAACAAACAACGCACATATCGTTGGAATGGTATGACTTCTTTAAACCGCGGTAAACCTTGAAACCGGTTATAATCCCATGTCTATTACACACAGAAATCACTACAATTTCTATTTATTGCCTGGTCCCTGCAATATTTTCCTACATTTCCACATGCTAAGAAATGCAATGATGAACAAGTGAAGGCAACTGAGCATCATTTAAATTACACTTACCCATTAAATCTAGTTCTATGATGTTGCATTTCACATTCAACTCCTGAAAGAGCTCTTTCACCTAAAGCAAGACAAAAATCAACAAATTAGTCTTCACAGTACTGATTTTAATTATACACTATACATAGAGTTATAAGAGTTCTGCACCGCAGAAAAAGTGAAAATATTATAAATATTTAAACTTCATACATGTTAATGTCAGCTGAACTTTGAGCACTGGGACTTCTCAACCAGGAAGAGATATGCAGCCCGTTCACTAAGATAAGCTGGGGTCACTGTAAAGGCTAACATGATAAACTAGCATCTTTTTTTTTTTTACTGACTTGCTTTATGGGACATTTGGAGAGGGGTTCTAGACTGCTGTACACGAGACCCTGCCCTACACCAATGTTTCCTATCTCAGTCTTCAGGAACCACACTGGTACACAGAACATCTGTGCTCTGACCAGTCTCCAAGTTACACTCTACCAGGTGCTTAGTGCTTGACTTAAGAATGACAAAGCAAAACATGAATTGCCTGAATGTTCTTGAAGAGTGAGTTTTGGAAACTCAACAGACATGTGGTTCACAGGCCTGCCCTAAAATTTTTTATACGTGTATTCTCCAGCTCTGCTAAACTTTTCTAACAAATCAGTTGAGTAAAAAGCCACCCACTTAAATTGTGCTGCGGCAGACAACTATAAATAATGACGGTAAAGAGATAACCAGTACCAGCTAAATTATTGCAGCTGCAGATCATTAAATCGTATTCTCCTCAGCTGCACTCAATTGGACCAGCTGTAATACGTAAAGTTGTACAAAGCCAGTACAGTACAGACCCGAGTTAAATTAGTACTAAACTGAGTAATGTGTAGACACCCAGCTCTGCTTCATGGTCTTGTAAGTTATTTTCAGCGTGGGCACATAGCCAATCTCGTACACATTATTTCAAGGTGTCCTACAGCCTAAAGCATAACTTCGTACAGTTGGTGGTTAGGGAGTTGCCCCTGCAATCAGAGGGCTGTGAGCTCGAATCCCAGGGCTGATGGTGTTACCACTGTGGTACACACAGTTCCTTCGCTGCTCCTCTTAGCAAATTCGTTAAATGTTGAAGAATGTAGGCAATTCCGAGCTCTTCACAGTATATGTGCTTCATTCTCGTGTGACAAATTGAAACTTTAAACTATCTCAGAGTAGGACGCCATTTCTCGAGCTAAGTTAGCAGTTGGAGCTAACTGGAGAATGAGCAGTTCTCAATGTTCTTGAGCCTCTTACCTTCGTGCAGTATGGACAGAAGCTTTTACTAAAAACCAGGACAACGTTGGAGTCAATGAGCTCCTGTATTCGAGCTTTAATCTGGTCCCGGCCGGAATCAGTTTCCACCGGCGGCATGGCGTGAAGTGTGAGCCGCGGGAGCAGCTAACGCTAGCGGGCAGGTACGGCAGACTGTTGTTGCTGGAGAGCTATCGAGCTAACACATTAGCAGGCCTGCAAAGTTCTCCAAGAAAATCGCTGGACTTGGAAATTAGCCTCGGCGTCTAGGGATATTAACACGGCTCTGATAAGACTACAAAAAACAAGGACACGGAACGAAAAAAAAATCCTGAGGTACTAATTGTCAACCCCGGCATTACTCCCGCCCTCTCTACTCTCTGTCTCCGCGCGCCGGTATAAGAACCCCGCGGAATGTCTCGCGCGGTGACGTCCGTCACGCGTATGAATCGGATCTTTTGAGCCAATGATGAGGTCTACAACCAGCGGCCTTACCGAATCACTCTGAATCACAATTTTGCATCACACCTGACCAATTTACAGCTTACATATACAAACACACTATATGGGCAAAAGCATTGAGGTGCCAGACCTTTACACCAACACTATTTTAATGCAGCTGGTGGCATAGAGCTTAGGGAGTTTTCCCTGCAATCACTTGGGTGCGGGTTCAAATCCCAGGGCTGCTTATGTTACCACTGAGGTACCCTTGAGCAAAGTACTGTCCTTGAACACTGCATTATTTACTGTCTCCTGCTTCACTTAGTTTAATGTTTTAAATGCAGATGACAGGTTCATGCTGTTCACAATGTGCTGTGGTGTGTTCAGGTATGACAAATAGACATTTTACCTAATGATGATGAATTCAACTAAACTTTAACCCTCTTGCTGTCCTCGTTTTTGCTACCCCGTTTAGCGTCCCCGTGGCCAAAAATGGCCACCAACAGATTAAGTCTGTGATTTGTATTATGTTTATGCATTTTTGCTATTTTCCTGCATAAAGTATTTAATTAACATCAGTACTTGTCATACGTATAAAATGTCCATTCTTTTTTATTTTTTAATCCTTCAAATACCAGTTTGATTTCACTATGCACTTGGTAGAAAACAATGCTGCTGGACTTTCTTGTGTTACTAATAGTACAGTCTGATATATGGAATTGATTAACAACAACACTGATTATTATGCATTGTTTATTTTTTGCAGGGAAAGCAGAGTTTAAAAAACTCACACTCAGCGTCCTCGTGGCCAAAAATGACCACCTCCTGTTTACATTCCCACAATGTTATAAAATGAATAAATATTAAAATATGTTTCAGCTTTCACCATCTTGATTTCTTAAATTAGCATCAGTCCTTGTCATGAAAAGCAAAAAACTTTTAAATTAAGAATTTTAACCATTTAAATTCCAGTAAGATCATCTTATCCTAATGGTTTATGAAGCGAGAAAAGCATTAAAAACTGTTTTTTTTAACCAAGTAATACATCCAACCTGATTTATTTTTAAGCATTATTTCAGCTAAAGATATATCAATAATTAGAAGTATCAGTGATTTTTATACATTGTTGTTTTTTATGCAGTAACAGAAAAACCATAAAAAACTCCTCGTGGCCACCTCCTGTTTGCACTCCCAAAATGATATAAAATTAATATATATTAATATTTGTCAAGTTTCACCAACTTGATTTCTTAGATTGTCATGAAAAGCAAAAATTCCTTTAAATTTAGAATTTTAATATTGAGTTGGTCCCCAATTTGCAGCTATAGCTTCCAATCTTGGCTTTCCACATGATTTGGAGTTTTTGTGTAAATTTGTACTCTTTAATACTGTAGATTATTTATGAGGTCAGGTGCTGATGTTGGATGAGAAGACCTGGTTCACAATTTCCTTTCCAGTTCATTCCAATGGTGTAGGATGAGGGTGAGATCAGGGCTCCGAGCAGGATAGTCTATTTATTTCGCACCAAATTCATCCAGCCATGTGTTCATGGAGCTTGCTTTGTGCAGTGGTGTACAGTCATGCTAGAATAGAAAAGGCTCTGCCCCAAACTGTGTCCACAAATTTGGAAGCATGGTGTCCTCCTGTGATCAGTTCTGATTAGTTCAGAGTACAAACAGCTATTACTGGAACATTTCAGGGCTTGGTACTGCAACTGAAAGTGATGGGTGGCAAGGCAATGTTAAAAAAATGGCATATATATGAACAGGCATGTATACACTTTAATTGCATTTTAAACTCTACTTGAGACATTTGTTTAATTCTTTATTTATTTACTAGCTCATGCTGCACATAGAGATTCTTGCCACACTCTTGCACATCCTTACTGAAGGTCATCGTCATTCCAGCAGCTTTTGCTTGTAGCAAATCCTCTTCAGTGTTTGCATCAGCTATATATAGTAAGATAGAGAGAGTGAAAGAGAGATAAGAGAGAGATATGCTCATGTGCCATCACAAAAAAAACATCAAGACAGTGGAGAGAAAAGTATATTAGATGTCAATAATGTCTGCAGAAACCTCAGCTATTTAGAAAACAAGAATAACTGATTCAGCCTTGAGCTGTGGTATGGGCTGAGCGACTGCAGTGCATGTTTTTATATTTTATTAAAAGACATTGTAGAAACAATAAAACATAAGATAAAACAGTGTGAGATAGTTGGATTAACTTTGAATTACTACATAGGTTTTTTATGTTTCTCAGAAAGCTGTATCGGCTTTTTTATTTCTGCTGTGTGTTAGTGCTGTTTGCATTCATTACATCAGACGTGCTCATTATAAATTAAACCTCTCAGTGTTGGGAAAAGACTTTAATTGGCATGACTAATTAAATAGTTGAATATAAAGTTGTACTGACAGGTGGTTGTTAATTGTTTATCTGTTTTAATCTGTGGAAACATGAGAATAAGGTTGACCAGGCATATCACTGCTGGGATTCGAGTAAAAGTTGCTCATTGGTCTCCTCCAATAAAAGATGTGAATCAGAGTTTAAAGAATCGGTTCTGTGAGCTGACTCAAACGCCTTCTTCAGACTAAACTTTCAGCTTCCAAAGACTCTCCGCCTGATCATATTTCAAAACTTCACACGTTTACCATTTATAAGGGAGCTGCTCGTTATTTCGTTTTATTCGAGATTTTCGTATCAGTTACTTAAACTATGATGAAATAAGTTTAGGATAAAGGGCCAACAGGCAATGCGCCGAGACAACTAAAAAACTTTTTCTGACTTAACGGTGCCACCTGGTGGAGAAATAAAGATTTACAGTATTTGTTAAATGACTGTTAAAACCTCATTTTAGTTCATTTATCTAATACCATATTTTAAATATATATTAATATTAACCCATGGAGTCAAATAACAAAGAAGATGAGATGTAATTATTCTAGATGTTTTATGAATTAATCTTCTTATCTTAACTTGTGTGGCAGGTGGGGTCCTGGTATTCAGGTTGTGCACACACTCCTCTCTGGGTGCTCCTTGTTGGTAGTAGCTCACTGCTTCACTTGATAAATTAATTAAATGGAGAGAAAAATTTGCTCTGTGTGTTGTGCTGTGCTCATATGTAAAGGTTCCACTTTATTGAATTACCTTTGTAAATCCTCTTCTGTCTATTTAAATGTCACTTTCTCTGTCATGCTGCGGTGATATTTGCACAATCATTTATTGTTGTCTTACTCTGTTATGTATTTTTGCACATGTTATTTCTGTTCTTGTTGCAAACATATCCCAGAGCTGCTAGAATAAAGTTCTTGTCTAAATACTGTGTCTAACCAGACTGTAGTTTTTGTCGATTGCACTAAATGTGGTCTTGTCCAGCTGTAATCTTGCTCTTGTTTTTTTTTCCTGTCAGCACTTGTGGTCTTGTGGTGTTCTCTTTCTGTGCTTTATGTTGCACCATGGTCCTGGATGTATGCAGTTTTGTTTCATTGGGAGCTGTGTGCGTATTGTTAAAATGAAAATAAAACCTACTTGACTGGTCTGGCTGTCTAGGGGTGACTTCTAACTCTAAATTCTTATTTTCAAGATCTTGACCTATTTGAACTTATCTGAGTGTTTTCAAACTGTAATACTATGATCTATATATTCAAATGTTTGAGAAGAAAGCAAAACCCTGTTCATTCATCTTTATTCATTTTGAAGTTATGAGAAGTATTACAGCCTAGACTGCCTTTTAAAACAGAGCACATGTACAGGGCAGCCAATTAGAACAGATCCTCTTCACATATGTCTTACAGCAATGGTTCTCAACCTTTTCAACATTAAGGCCCACATATTTATCACAGCATGTTAGCAAGGCCCGCTTGGCCACATTAGATAATCTTAAATAACCAATTGCGGACCAATCACCTGTCTCAATGTTAGATTTACAGTCCAGTGAAAAACCTTCGCGGCCCATCAGTGGTCCTCGGCCCAGTGGTTGAGAAACCAGGTCTGAAAGACAAAGCAAAAATACTATTAGTTTAATGCTATAAGAAAAAGAGAGGTTGGGACAAGGCCCCTTTAAAGGGGGTGGGCCTTCAGAATCTAGAAAATGTTGTTGAGAGCCTGATTAGTAAAATAATAATTAAAAAACGGACATTTTTCCCTTTTCCCATCAGATGTATAATTTATCTTCTCCCAAAAGAGCCCCATCAGAGCTGAAATGAAAATAAATATTGCACAGCATATTTCAGTGAGAACATCGGCCTCATTTTAAAGTAGAAGGTAAAGAAAAGCTAATTTGCAGAGAAAGGCTGTAATGAAAGAGCATAAGAAAGTCATCACTGTCAGGCCACTTCTTTCTGTGTCCCCATACAGACTCTAAACTGGATCGAGTTGTGTGGTTGTTTATGTGGGCTGAGCTAAAGTGACAGCATTAAGTCTTGTTCTGAGCTTGAGAAGCGTTTGATATTTCTCTCTCTCTCTCTCTCTTTCTCTCTCTCTCTCTCTCTCTCGAATAGATGGCATTTAGCTTTTGAATTGATGTCTTCTGTTCATCTCTGTTTAGTAGAACACTTTTAATAATGCAGCAGGGTTTCATGACCTGCAGTGAAAGAAGATGCTCGACTCTGTTAGGAGTGTTTGAGACTCATCTTCTAAACAGTATCTGAATGTTTTTCACCTATCTTTTCATTTTTATGAAGGCCATGTCGCGAGCGTGCTGCAAAATAATAGCTGCACACCATGGTTTAACCTCCAACAGTGTTCTGCGAAAACAAGATTTGTTTTGCATTTAATATTCTGGAAAAAGTAAAACAAAATATAAATTATTAATTAGCCACATATTCACCCATATGACATAAAAGATAACTTGGTTCATCAGACACAGGACCACTGCTGGTCCTGATCTAGTACTGAATCTCAATTCTTCAGTGTAGGCACTTTAAATGGAGGACAGGCCACTCTGTCTGTAGCTACACAGCAAACTGAGATATACTTTGTGTTGCGACAACATTTGTTTTCCAGGCGTTTTGTTACAGTAGCTCTTCTGTGGGATTGAAGCCGAAGGGCCAGCCTTTGCTTCCTTTCTTGTGCTTCCTTAGACTACTTCTGCTAGGTACCAGCCAGTAGAAGCACCCCTTGACAGGTGCCATTATAATGAGATAATCAATGCTCCTCACTTCACCTGTCGATGCTTTTAATGTTGTGGTGCATCACTCTGTATACTGGCAATACAGCTACGATTTCAAATTATTTTGATTACTGTAAGATTGTACAACCTGTTTCATGACATTTTCCTTTTTTAAGGTGAGAATATCTTACTGCTCCAGCAAATCTTTTTTCACCTTACAGCATTTTATTCTTGAAAGAAGCAAAACAGCGAGGGCAGAGCGATAATATTTCACTTCATATTATTAGAAGTCAAGAAATAAATTGAATAATCGCAAAATAATCTTTCAACATTATCGTAATGGAAAAGTTGTAAATGCATTCAGGGTCTGTTCACTTCTTCACTTTACCATATCGTTTCCTTCTTTTCTCCTCATTCGCAATGCAACATATTAAATAAGGCGCGTGTTAAATAATGAAATGGGCTTTTGTCCTCTTCACACTGTACTGGGCATTTAAATCCCGCTCGAGCCGTGGGCTGGGAGATGATATTTCTAACTGAAGGCAGCGCAGACAATTGTATTGATTCCTTTTGGAAGGAGCAACATCTTTAATGCAATTTGGTCCATTGTGGCCGGCTGCGTCACATGGTCCTTTTTGGCTGAGTGGCCACTCTATGAAGCCTGTAATTAAGAATAAAGAGCCCGAACCGCTGATCAGCCACACAATTCAAGTGCCGAGTGCAAAATAAATAATGGAATACAACACTTAGACAACACAAAAGGGCTAAGCAGTGTTTCAAATTAAGCAATTTTCTATAGTCACAAAAGGGCGATAAGAAATCTGGCAGAAGCACTGGACTTTCAGTGATTATGGTAATTCTCGAAGGAGAGCACATATAATGCAGTGTACAGTTTGAGAGGAGTGGAACATATTGTTAAATCCAGCCTGAATCCATTCAGACACTTTATTTCCTCAAAAGATTTCATTTGGCTTTGTTTACTTCTGGAGTATGGAAGCTGTATATGAACACATATACTTCATGTTTACAGCTTACCCCAGCTTTGGTCCTAACCTGTAAACATGCCTAGTGCAAACTGCATGCCTAAATCATCACACACCTGCACTGGACCATGTAAAACCATCTCACCCACATTAGTGACTTCTGGAAGTCTATGACATACTCATTTGATTAGTGTTTTATATTATTTATGTTAAGCAAGGTGGGATATATGTGGAGGGGGTCCAATACAAAACAAAACAAAAATATGTTGTTTCATTTTATCCCTCCCCAAACAAACATGATCCACCTGCAGTGCTAAACATTCTCTATCCACTTCAACAAATCGTTCATTTGATTTGTTTTTATTTTATTCTCCAGGCAGCAGTACCAATTATGCACCAGACAACCTTGCACCCCAGCCATACATCAGGCAACCCTAGTTAGTCATACAGCACCAGTCAAAAGTTTGGACACGTATTCAATGATTTCCTTAGTTTTTTATTGGCTACATTATAGATTCATATTGAAAACATCACCTATTGCTCTGATGACAGCTTTGGCATTTTTTAAAAATCAGACTAATACGATACTATTTAATTAACAGGTGTTCTTCACCAGGAGTTCATTAATGGAATGTCTTGCCTCCTTACTCTGTTTGAGACCAACAGTTGTGATGGTCGGGTTGGTACACAGTTAGTAATCCTATTCCACTACAGTTCTACTCCACATTATGGCAAGAACTACTTAACTAAGTAAAAATAAACAACAGTCCATCATTACCTTATTACAAAACATGTTTCGATTAACTTTTTTTTTTGTTTTTCTGCATAATTCCATGTTTTCCTTCATCAATTTTTGGTTTTCAATATTAATCTAGAATGTAGAAACTAAAAAAAACTAAGAAAAAACTAAGAATGAGAAGGTGTGTCCAAACCTTTGCCTGGTAGTATACATAGCTATAAGTAAAAACGTTATTTCTGGGTTTCAAGGAGTAAACAAATCTGATAGACCTACTTACCTAGTTGTCTAATAGTTGGGAAGAAGCTAGACCTGTAAGGTCAACTATCACAGGCAGTCTCACTTTTGAATGAATTTGACATCCTTGAACATTAGTAAGGTGCAGCTCAGTAGCTCAGTAAGTAAAATAAAGGTACAGTAAAGGAACAGCCTGTGTGCAGCCTGCATTTTCACACGGACATTGTACAGGGAACTTAAGACATGACAGAACAATTTTAAAATATAAATGCTCTCTGTTTAAAATAGGTAGTAAAGAAAACAGTATAATTGTTTAAATGACATATACATGTTGGTTGAATTTAACAAACATAAGCAACCACAGACTACTGTTAAAAAAACTGTGTGAATGCGGACATGTTGACAGGAATATGACACTCCTGCCCTGCCAAATATACACCTGTGGATACACAAGTGACCATGTTACAGTTTCAGTTTCAACTACAACACTTTGTCATTCAGAAGACAATTACTTAAAAAACAGTATTGAAATCCTTAACATAATACATCTTATTGTATAGAGAGAGATTTGGAATCCACTGTAAGAATGAACAATGCAGTGTGTTTCAGTGTGCTTTCTCTTTGCCTTTGAGGCCAGTCTAAGCCATGTCTCCCAGCTAAAACAGCAAACTCAGCACTTACCAAAGCACTTCGGATATTCATTATGTCACTGGTAGAGCAACTCTATGTCTACAGTGAGTTGGGGTTGTTAAAGTGACAGTTGTTGTATAATTCAATCACAGTTTTCCTCAGTTCCTCAGTTTTCATTAGTCAGTCAGTTGGTGTCTGAATTGTGTCCTATTTAATTTAGTACTGAATCTAACACACTAATTCAGGTAGAGCTGAAATGATTGGCTACGTCAGTTCATCATGCACATTGTTTGATTAAATCAACATTTCCAGCTCAAACTATGTCAAGTAAGTCATTAGGTATGTGTACATGTGATGATATCATATAATTTCTTACATAAATGGACAACAAAATAGGAAAAATTCAAAAGTACAGTCTACAGTTAGTTCTGCTCCTACTTAAATTAACCTGATCACTTTAGTGGCAAACTTAAATATTTTGATTTCATACCTCAAGCTTTTCTTACACAATATCTCTATTTTTGTTTCTGTTTTTTTTCTTTGTAGTGCCACTTGGCCTTTACAATTTGACAAATGGACCAATATTTGTGTTCCAAAATCACTCTGTTCTATGAACCTATGAACCTACATTAAGAGAAAAGATTTTCTTTCTCCTGCATCCACTTTTATGGAGATTTGACGTTAGTCCGACTGACTGCCAGAAAATTGCGCTCATTTTAGCTCACAACAATTCAGCGACAAAATGAAACTCCTCAGACATCTGATATTGAGTTTGCTGTCTTTACCGAGAGGCTTTTTTTTTGGCATGCAACAATGCAATGTCAAACACACATACGCACACAGACACACACATACAAACACACTCACACGCATCTGTACATTTCAAGATTACTTATTGAAAACATCATGCAAACTCATTGCCTTGAATCATTCTTTAACCTAATACATGTAACTTTTTGCCTTATACTTTAAACAGACTAACTTTAATAAGTATCTTTATATGTATCATTCAATACATCACGCTGGCATTGTTTTTATCCTTTTGGAATTTACACAGCAGTTCCATTAAAAATATTGTGCAGCAGCTAGGGACCTAAAGATAACTGCCAACACACCTCAAAAAGCCACTGTACTCGCGTATTGTGGAGAACATTTCATTGTGCAATAGGGACTAGAACTACAGCATGAAGTACAGAAATCACTCCTTCTTCCAGGGGGCACTGTATTATATCCGCTACACTGAACATCTATATACAGCCTGTGTACCCCTTGGGGGAAAGGGGCTGTAGATCAATGGCTGATCCATCTCACTAACTTACCTGCCACATGCTGAATGATAATGGGCCCCACGAACGAAAACCAAACGAATCATGTTGAGTCGCGCTGCGGTTATTCATAATTGTGGCCTCTTCACACAGTTACAGTTCGTTGTTCACTACAAGAGGCAAAGCAAAGACATTTTACTCATTCTCTCTCTCTCTCTCTCCCTTCTTTTCTTTTGTCTGTCCTTCTTCTCTTCTCTCTCTCTCTTTCACACTCTAATGGTCTCAGTGAGGAATGCCTGGTCCATTGGTAAACCATTGACTTTTCCTCCCCTATCCCTCCATCCCTCCCTCCTTGTCTCAGAATCGAGCTCCTGGCCTGCGAGGGTTCCTCCGACCGGGTCGATATCTTGTTACTGCGGCAAAATCAATTACCCCAATAATGCCCAGGGAAATGGGGGCCATGATGACAGGACGCTTCTCCTCTTTCTCAGCGCGGGTGACAGTTATTAAACATGAACATGTCTCTGCCTCCGCTTTCTTTAACAGCGGGGATGTATTTGCTCTTTGCATCGGTTTTCCAGGTGGTAATTGGGCGCAGTCAATTTTAACAGCTTTGACTCTAGTGGATGTAGGGTAAAGGATTTAAACGTCTCATCCATAAGAACCACCTTCTCCATTGTTCTCATCCTGTACAGAGCTATTCCACCGAGAGATAAAGAGCCGAGACCACATGAGGAGAGCGGAGCAGAGGAAAGCTATATAATATCCAGGGGGGCGATCCAGAGGATGTATTGTCTGTACCAGAGATATCAATATTGCAGAAAGGCGATATGTATACTGTTCGCATTATAGAAAAGTGCACCAGTAGTGTGGCTCCTGTTTCATCTGCTGTTCCAAACACACACACAACCTCACACACACACACACACACACACACACACACACACATTAACCTAAACCTAACCAATACCTTATAGGGGAAGTCTACCAACTTTTTACCATCTGCTGTATAACTGAATACTCCAGATATCACCTAGAGTGTTTTGGGTAAGAATTTTTCTAAATTGAGTTGATAGGACCCAGATGTCTGAAGAGTTTAATATTTTGAAAAGCTGTAAAACTTATTGGAACTAATGGTTATGGATGTGTTACCTGATCTCTGACACATTGTCCTGAGCTAAGGCCTAAAATGTATTTTGGCCTGAAACACATCTAAGACTTCGTTTACTCTACACAATTCATCCATGTGAATCAAGACTAAAATATTGAATAGTGAATCAAAACTAAAATAAAGAATACATGAAATATTCAGGACTCTTTTATGTTACTTCTGTCTTTCTCTAATTTGCTGAGACAGTCGGAGCATTGTTGCCCTGAAAATGTACAAAAACAAACACACACACACAGAGTCGGCTTGGACAGCATCATTATACACAGTGTGCACTCTAACAGGCTGGTCAGGCCTGCAGGGGAGCAGACTGATGGGGGAAACAAACAGAGAGAGAAGACAGCATAGCCAAAGGTGCATATCAGGATAAGGCCTATTATTCTACAAACTTTATAAAGAGGAAGAGGGTGACAGCTTCATTACGTTTTAAGGCTGCTACAATTGCTGTTTAGTCAGAACTGTCATTGGAATGAAGATTCCCTCCATATTCCTCAATAGTGGTACATACAAACTCATAACTGCTGTAACACATCCAGTAAAAAGGTTATATAAGAACAGAGCACAGGAAAACTTTGATATAATCACATAACCAGTGTTACTATAAGATTAAGGTGAAATGCAATGACAGTCCCTACAGAAGTGTCAGGGTTTTCCTGTCGATTTCCCTGAAATTGAATATACATTTCTGCTGATATAAATTGTTCCTTTCTCGACCATCTCTGAAAGGCAAAGCTTATCAGGAGGTCGGGCAGGCAGTAAATAACCATTAAGCAGTTTCATCTGCCAAGGTTTATAACATTAAACTCACAGTCACCGATGGGAAATAAAGTGGATTCACCATCCATCTGTTCACATGTTTAAAAGACATCTTTTCCTCTGCAATGACCTCTGTGGTTATTAATACACCATTAAGTATGCCATGTTTTTACAATAAACAGCATCTATAGAACCTGCCATGTCCTCCTCCAATCTCTTAACATCACAGTGACTTTGTGATAAAAGGATTTCTGCATTTTCTAAAGTGGAGTGTGTTTGCTGTTGTGTCTTATTCAAGCTCTTTCTGTGTCTTTCCTTGTTGTGTTTGGTCTATTCAGGCAGAATAAAGGGGAGTAATGAGGAGAGAAGAAGGTATAATCTTCCCAAAGAGTCACCACGCTCACGCTGCTTCTGAGAGCAAGTACTGCAGACTGCTAAACACACACAGCTGTTGTCTCTCTCATTCTTCTGTTCTCTCTCTCTCTCACACAAAAAACGAAAAAGGAGGGGGGAAAACACTGAAACAAAAATGAAAAAATGTGAAATAAAATGTGAGATAATTTTGGAGCCTGAGTTATTCTCTTTTATACTTGCATTTTGCTCTGAAAAAAATAAACGAAATTGCAAACAAAAACTCCCGAAATGGGCTGAGGACGATGAGGAAAGCACAAGAAATGGTTCTTTTCAGCCCATTTTATCGGAGATAGACAGAAAAGAGCTAAGTGGAGCCCATATTTCATGGCAGTTATCTCATGTGTAGGGTGCCTAGCAAAGCATTAAATCAATTGCAGTAAAAGACTTCACGCTGAGTATTTGAATACAGAAAAATCTCCAAACTCAAGAAAATGCTTTTGGAACTTTGAGCGAATACAAAGCCATTTGAATGGCAGTCTGAAAGCATTGGGGGAGGCGGAAAGTTCTCCAGTAGGTCAGGCAGACAGCCTGTGTTTTTTTTAAAAACCACTGGAAATAAAATGCAAAATGGAAAGCACCCCTGCACACATGAATTCCTGCACACTGTATGCTAATAGGCCGGCTAGCCGCAGCGCTCAGTATCGGTTAAGCCAGGCATTAAGTCTGTTTGCTTCCACGTGACCACTGAGTTGCACCCCAGTGTATCCACACTTCACATTGGGTCACCTGGTCCATTACACACACACATAGAGAGCTGCCCTTGATAATTAAGGGTGTTTGCTAGGACGGAGTGATATTTAATGGGGTTGCGTATTTTGTGCTGGATTTCCCTCTGTGTGTTTTTGAAGACGAAGAAACAGCTGTGTGTGAATAACCTTCACCCCTCTCTCACAGGTCCCTTCTTCTTACCGGACACCTTCACACCACGGCAAATAATTACACGCACCCGGAGAGAGCTAAAAGGGTCAAAACATGGAACCTATTTATTCATACATAAATTTAATTCAGATCTAAAAAGGTTCACTGATTCAGTAAAAGGGCCCATACTCCATATTCTATATTCAACAATTACAATTCATTTTACTTGAATAATTATTTATGAATAGACAACATTTCGGTTTACTATGACATGAGACGCTAAAGGGCTTCTAATTGCAATGCATTTGTATGTCAAAAGTCAATTTGTCATACGCGAAAATACCAAATTGTACAAGAAATCATATTTGAACAATTAACTTGACTCAAATTAAATTCATGATTTAAGCTGTGACAAACTTGGACTCTTTAGGTTTGTACTGGAGCTCCAAAGCTAATTTAGCTAACGGGTAAATAGAGCTTACACTTCTAATCAGCGTTTATGCATTTCTGTACTAAATATAAGATGAAGGAAACCACAGGCACAATTCATTCTCAGTGGCTGTTACAATTGTTTATAGCTATGCAACCTACCTGACACTCCACACCACCTTCATTTTAAGGGTAATAGTAAGTGTCAGAATCCACATAAGAAAGTCTATTTGAGATTGCTTAACAACACATTGCAGCTTAAGGCAAGTGTGTGATTATTTAGGCATGCAGTTTGCAAGGCGCTCAAGATATTCCTTGTTAGCAACACTGGCCTACATGCAAAACTAAAGAAGTAAACTGAAGATAAACTGCAGGAGTGCCAACTTTCCTTTGCATGAGATTTTAAGAGAAATCGGAGGTGTGGCGCTAGAGCGTGTGAAGATGCGTGTGTCTCACGCTCATTGCGTGAGACTTGGCAGCCCTGAAACTGTATTGGCTGAATGAATGTCCCAAGGAAAAAACTGTGTACATTTCATATAAAATGTCTCACTTGTTCATTATTGTGCAGTGTGTTTTAGCCTATGCTATGGAGAGAACCCAGAACACACTAAGCAAGGCACAAGGGCCTTGTATGCACTGCCTGCTGAGTTCGTCTCACAGTACATCTCACCTACAATAACGCTAACATAATGTTTGACATGTACTCTGTATTCAGGGACATCACTCAATAGCCTGAATTGTGTATGCACAAGGACGCAGCGCTAAATTCCAGAGCACTTTGAGATGGCCTAAATCACTGCTGGATCAGAGGAGCTGTCAGAGAGGCCAGTCAATTACTGGTAAAGTGGAAAGGTGCCACCGCGGCTCTGCGGGCACATGGCACAAATAGGAAATTTGAGGGAATGTTTATGTGCGGGTCAGTGGGGGTGTTAATGAGAGAGAGAGTGAGGGTGAGGGCAAGAGAGAAAGAGAGAGAGAGAGAGAGAGAGAGAGAGAGAGAAAGAGAGAGAGAGA
>JBBKCR010000101.1:16415639-16425893 GCA_037577295.1 Ladigesia roloffi | reverse complement strand
ACACACACACACACACACACACACAAAGAGACTGTGGTGACTCCGAGCTGACAACTCCTCAATGTATTATTTATGGGCTCCCCCACACTGTGCAGAAAGACTGCTGAAATCATCCATTCCCGACCCGTACACACAAACCACCAATTCTCAATCAATTACTATAGTTCATCAATACATTTCAGTCTTGTCATAGCTACACAGGCACATTTAAAAACAAATCTTTCATACTCCTCTTAATAAAAAGGTATTAAAGAGGCCTACACTTTCTAATCCTTCTACATTATATATGAATACATAATACAGGAATTCAGTATATAGGTCAAAGCCACTAGCTTGACATGAATTGTGAAAGTAGTTCTACAATTAGTTAGTAAAAGTATCCAAGGCCTAAGTCAAGAGTGTGCAGTTTATACTTGGCATTCATTTTACTTTATTGTGAAAGTTGTTTTGAAAGTTCACAAAAATTAGAATAAAACGGTAGAATTTAAATTAGAATTAAAAATATCAGCATATTTAGTTTAAGTTATTATAATCAAAAGAGTTATTATCTAATAATAGTAAGGTTTAATATGACAAGTGCTTCCAAACTTTTGAACAGTATGGAAATGGACACATGGTGTAAGGTTTTGTATGAAATGGTTAATGTTTCTGCATCGTCCATAGCTCAGCTTTGTTTTATCAAATTTATAAAATCAAAATTTTGCACAAGGATGGGATATTTGGCAATCATTCTTTCCAAAATAACTTTAACATTTTCTTATTTCAAAACTGATATGTTTTTATTAAATTAAGGCTGTGTAGTTATAGAATAAAGACCCTTTTAAAACCTTGATCTCAGTGTTAAAAACCGTACCAAAGCAGTAGAGTGAAAATGTGTAGTTGCACCCCTAGTGTTTACGATTACTGTCCAATGAAAAGTCTTCATGCTCTTTGGTAAAACTTCACCAACCATCAAAGAAGACCTTTGGGGCTGAATTGCAAGCTTACACTTCCTCATACTGACACTAGAGGTCACTGTTGTCCTGCAGCCCGTTGCCCATCGCCCCAGTAGGCAGAACCATGGAGATGCTCTCGCAACTCCTTCACCACATGACAATTCCTCTTCACCCACCTTATCCAGAAATAAAAGACTCTCTTGGTAGATGTGGTAGCTTCTTAAATAAGTTTTGAAAGAATGCATCAGGGTGCACTGGATGTTTGAGGAGCTCTGAGAAGCTTTACTCTCTCTCTATTTCTCTCTCTCTTTATCTCCCGAGACCTTAAGTAAATATTACATGAATCAGATCATATTTCACTCATTCATAAATTTTTTATTATGCTGAATTAATACGGGGCTCACTAACAGGAAGAACAAGTGTGGGTCTTGCCATTTTCCTTGTGTGCGGTGTTCAGAGCCTATAGAGAGAGAGAGAGTGGGAACTCACAAGAGTAATTAACATACAAAAACATTGACTGAGACTGTAAAGTCACCTGAACTAATACAAAGCAAAGCAAATGTCTCCAGGACGTTCACAGAAATAGTCATGGTCCTATTCATGCTATGGAAAGCATTCTGAAACCAACATTTCTGTACCACTTTAAATTGTACCTGAATTGCAATCGTGTCACAGAAAAAAAAGGGATGAGCCAGTGTCACAAATCATGAGGGCACATGGCGAACAAGCGAAGTTTGTCTGTAGCAGGAGAAACAGTGGTTGAGGATTGAGACAGAGGTGAAGGACAGAGACAGAGGTAAAAATAGCTCGGCTTCTGAAACACCATGGACAGCGGGATTACTCCCCTTTGCCTCATCAATATGTTATTATTAACATTACAGTGACAATACCTATGGACCCAGATTGTATGCACTGCTTTTCTTAACATATGGAAGAAAGACAGAGAGACAAACCGATGGATGGACAGACAGACAGACAGACAGACAGACTGACAGACAGATAGATATACGTACAACTACTAAATTGCCACAAGAGAGTTTGTGAAATTTCGGACTTGCTAAATCTGCCCTGGTCAACTGTAAGTGCAAAAACTGTATAATGTCTACAAGCAACAAGGACATAGTTTTGAAATGGCAGACCACACTAACACACAGAGTGAGCCCACTGAGCGCCAAAACAGTTTTTCTCAACCCTGGTCCTGGAAGCACACTGCCCTGCACATTTTAGTGTTTCCCCTGCTTTAACACAACCAGTTCAGCTCAGTGAGCAATAATGAATGAGCTGAATAGTTGGATCAGGTGTGATGGAAGCAGTGAAAACACTCGTATGTGCAGGGCAGGGTGCCTGCAGAGCCAGGGCGGAGAAACTGTGCTAACACATGCAGCATGTAAAAATCCTTTTACTTTAGACTTCCAAACTGCCTCTGGGAGCAACACCAGCACAAAACTGTATGTTGAGAGCTTTATGAGACGGGTTACCATGGATGAGTAGCTGCACACAAGCTCAAGATCGCTTTACGAAATGCCATGTGTCAGCTGCAGTGGGGTAAAGCATGCCGCCACTAGGGTGATGAATAACGCTACACTGTCTGGATGAATCTGGGTTGATGCCAAGAGAATGCTACCTACTGGAATGCATAACACCAACAGTAAAGTTTGGTGGAGGAGGCACAATAATGATCTCGGCTGTTTTCAGGTTTGGGGCTGATGCTCTTAGCTTCAGTGAAGAGTAAAGTTAATGCTATAGCATGCAAAGACATTATAGACAATTATATGGCACCAACTTTTTGAGAAGAGTTTCTCTAAATACCTTTTCTACTCCAGCATTACTGTCCCTCAGAGCACAGAGTGTTTTGTATAGCTAAACGTACTTGTAGCAGCCATCTTGAAAGCTTCTCTTTATGTATATATTTATCTACTGTCCAATTTTATTGGCAGCAGGGTCTGATGCTTGTGTGTGAATATTTAGAGGGTGCTAATGGATGTTTCCATCACTTAGCTGAATTAGCCTCATGTTCCAGCACAAAACCAAAGACACTACTGATATTGATTTATTGTAAAGAATTGATAAATAGGGAAATGTGAAATATAATTTTTTGAACATTTGCTTTCAGGCAAAAATCTACGATATAAAGTTACAAAAGATGTTCAAGTGTTTCAGGACTGCAGTAGATTCCGTAGCTTGTTGTGGGAGTAAGAATGTCGGTATTCAGTGTGTATAAGCCCAGAATGTGTGTCTTGCATACATGTCTCCCTTTCTGATGCTGCTCTGCAGACTTGTGCAGCAGAAGGAAGCATTGTGGACTCCACTGTGACAGAGTTCATATAGAGCCACTCTGCTTAATATTACATGAAAGCTGTCAGGTGTGAACGATGAAGAGCAGATAATAGATGTCCCTGTCTCCTGTAATGTCCATTTGTGCAGAAATGGTCCCGGTTTAGGTAGGAGCGGCGTGTGGATGAAGTGTAATAGTGGTCTTTTACACTCTCAGCAGTCAGACCTGGGAGATGATGAATATGAGGTGTGTATGGAAATGAGTTTCAGCCGTGGAGGAGACGTGTACTTTCATGTGTGCAGTGCTGTAGCAGAGCAGCGCCTGAGAGATAGCGCTGGAAAGGGAGCAGTAGTGCTGAGATGTTAGCGGCTGGGGGGGCTGCAGGGGTGATGGGGAAGTGAGCAAGTTGTTCTAACTGTTATATTTCTATGAGCCACACAAAAAAATGGAATCAGTTGTGATTATACACACATCTGCATGTGCATGCATAAACACACACACACACACACACACACACACACACACACACACACACACACACACACACACACACACACACACACACTGCTGTTAATTATCCTTAAGAAAGGAAACTGCCTCATTCAGGAGTGGATCTTTGTTTATGAAGTGTGTCTAATATCCCATTTTAATGCTCAGTAATAGAGCAGGTATTCACCATCAGATATGGGCTATGAAACACAGTGATGGTTGAAAGATATAGATGCGTTTTAGCATGATAAAGCATGGGTGAGTGGAAGGACAAAAACTTCAAACAGGCCTACTTGTTTCAAGCAATATTTTGGTTAAATCCCCTACCACTTATCACAAACATAGTGATCAGTAAAGACATGCCTGGTGACTGAAGTTTGCGTCTTTTGTTTTTTCTGTAATTGAAAGCTGCTGTGTCTGTAAAATGGAAGCAGACACCCAAATTAACATCAATTTTTGCAGCACATCTTCAACATAAAATGTTCTCCTTACCTTTGTCATTTTTCTCCTTACCTTTGTCATGTTGTAGAGTATAAAAGTATACAGTTTTTAATTTCATTAAAACACTTAACCCCAACATGTGTGCATATAGCTCAGAGTATTTTCTGAACAGTTAGTGGATTTGAATTAGACTTGTTTAGATTTTGATGTTGTTTATTTTCTCTTTGTGTGTCCTTGAAGCTCTAACATAAGTAATTTTCTATTAGATCAATATAGTTGATTCTGATTCAAATTCACACCAATGAAACATTCAATTGCTCACATGCAAATGTATTTTTGAGTAAGAAAGAGTATAGTTTGCATTGCTGTTGAGAATTGTGAACACAAGTGAAGTATTGTTGGACAAAGTCTAAACCATGATATGATCATTACCTGAAATGCAACAGTTATGGTAAGATCACATTCCATGATCAGAGACTGTAAATTGTAAGAGTTTGAGGTTTGATGAAGGGTTAAAATGATTCTGGCCTAGTTTTCTTGCATGTGTTCAGCCTAATGCTCAAGTCAAAATGCTAAAAAAGAGGACTGCTGATAATTTTCTGTTTAATATTCATGCTTTACTTGCATATACTTGTGCCCTTATTTTCTCATAAGTAAAATATGTATTGCACTCTAATATTCAATGGTGTTATAAGGCTGATTAGAGTTTTATTTAGTGTAGAAGAAGCACAGATCAATGTTCTGAATGATGTTTTACTCTGCAGTGCATGATTATTGCTTGTTAAAAACTGTAGTGACACTAATTAAATCTTAACTTATTCAACTGATATATCAAACTGTTTACAGAGAACTGATAGCAGAGAAAGTTGGGATGAAGTGTTCAGAGGAGCTTTAAATCTGCTGCTCTCAGTAGTCAGATCAGCTTCGCTTATTGTTTCACAGCTCTGAATATAAAGTATTTTCTTTCTTTACTTCAGTTCATTTTCAATTCATTTCCCCCTTTTGAAGCAAGAACCAAGAACTCAAAATATATGCCACGAGTCCGATAAAGTAGATGATGAAACTGTTTAAAGAGAGGGAAGAGTGAATAGCAACAGGCTGCAGTCAGCTGCCTTCTCTCTGAGCCAGAAAGACTTTAACATTAAAAGAAAAAGAAGATAGAGTCCGAGAAACAGAGAGAGAGAGAGAGAGAGAGAGAGAGAGAGAGAATACGGGTAGAAGGAGGGTCTTTATGTTGTGTGTTTAAAAAAAATCTTTATACACAGTGCTCCAACTAATTAAACATTTCCAATCCACAGCACCCAAAATATGCCCAATGTTTTTCAAAGCTTCCAGGAGAAACTGACAAACAGCTGTTTTTGAGAGAGAGAGAGAGAGAGAGAGAGAGAGAGAGAGAAAGAGAGAGCATAAGAGAGAATGCATAAGAGAGAGAGAGAGAAAAGAGAGAGACAGAGAGTGACAGAGAGAATGAGAGAGAGATAGATAGATAGAGAGAGAGATAGAGAGAGAGAGAAAGAGAGAAAGACTGAGAAAGATAGAGAGGGTAATTAGAAAAGACACTCCTGTGTTTCACTGGAGTGCCCTCACTTGCATCATCATGTAAATCTGCACACCATTTTTACTTAATTTTTCCATCGGATCATGCCAATTGGTTCATGCCAATATTTAATAATTGCATGAAACATTATCACATGCTTTACCTCATGATTTTTATAGGGTAATCCTTAGTAGATCTGTGTAAATGCCTGCAGAATATTTTATTTGTTATTTCAATTGCAAAGATAAAAAAACACACTAGTTTTAACATTTTATTTGAATCTTTTATTTAGTTGCACATATCCGAGAAGTAAAAACTGAGAAAGTCATATTTAAAGCTTTCACTGCATACTGTCAGTAATACATTTTATCAGAAGGCAGGAAAGCAATATACAGGTTTGTCTAAGAAATAAACATCCAACAACCCGGCCACACAGATGCTTTCTGACACTCTATGACATGCTGTTAAACATAAAAATGGACAAGATACTGTACACTGTTGAATATAAAACGTATGATGCATAGCTCAAAAATAGAGAACTGTCTGCCACACATTGTCAGAAACTACATGAGCAAATCTATTAGTGATTATTTAACGACTGTCAACTGTCAACAATAGAGTAAGGGGATGTTTTGTAAAAAATCTAAATTTGCTGAACTTTTCCTTGTTGTTGTAAAGCTGATTAGCTTAGATAAAATAACAGCACAAAATGTTATCAAATGGGTTATTTTGTATGCAGTTGCATTGAGATGTTAATCATCCATTAAATCATCAGCCCATTAAATCAGTCCCTTCGTGACCAGCAGGAAAGAGGAGAGTATGATTTAATGTGAAGGGGGTCAGGGTACTAATACATCTCTTCTGTGTTTCCCAAGATTCAAAGTAAAATGTACTCTATTCCAGTGGACACTGTGCTCGCGTTTATTCTTCCCCTGCTCCCAGACTGCTGATTCTGTGATTAACAGTACCTGATAATAGCCCGGCCTTGCATTGCTCCTTCTGGGGTTCCTTAATCAGCGCCCACTCATCAGGAATCAAAGTGTCTCCTCCTTCAGCAGACAGCTGATACCTGCTGAGAAGCGGCAGAGCAGCATGGGTACGTTTAGCACAGTTTTCTACTAGGCCATCGTTAGCTAAACGATTGTCTGCTTTTCTCAAGTCAGTGCTGCCTGGAAGGCAAATTGGTCGTCCCGTGATTATTTGAAAAGGACTCCAGCCAGGCTTTCTGCTGGCAGTTACTCTGATGCTACACAACACCAAAAGTGGGGCATGCGGCCAGGGTAGCTCCTCTTGATGATATTTGGAAAGCCTTTTTTCAACGCTTGTTCCGTGTGCTCATTATGGCCTGCTCGGCTAACACAGCCTGCTCATGGTAAACTAAAATAAAATGTAGGCACCGGAGAATCAGCTACACATAACATACTACACTATACTGCAGTATAGTATACCAATTACTGAGTGTAACTCCTCATTAATGGTTGTTTGAACAATGCTCAAATGTCCGCCTACTTTTGGCCATGTAGTCTGCCCTCAGTTCCATAAAAAACAAATTCTTTCCAAATGTATCATTCCCTCCCCATTCTCCAAAGACCATATATGGAAACTAACTGCAATAATCTTGGTTTTATGTTGTTTTTTATGAAATAATGAACACTAGCACATGTATGTATGTATGTATCTCAGTGGAGCCAGATATAAAATTTGAGCCGTATTATTTCGCATTCAACATCAGGCTTACTTCATTTCTTATGTGGTAGACTGTATGAAAGAATGTGCCAACATATATTTTACACACACTCACACAGTTTTTCTCACATGAATAGTCTTTCTCTAGGATTTCCAATAAAGCTGGCCTCACTAATGCTTTACTGCAGACAAAATGAAACGAGAGCTTTTTAAAGAAAACAGTGTTTACTGACCTTTGATTTTAAATGAGTCAGGGACATCTTCTTTGTGGTCGTTACATGAGATAAAATAGCTCACTGGTCTCCAGGGGTTTTAATTGGGCATGGCCACTGGGGAAGAGCACCTTTGGCTCATGTGAGTGGCAAACAGAGCTCAGCTTCATTACTGTAATTTGATGGAAGTATAATTTGTTTTGAATGCAGTCTTTCACCACAGATAATATATAGGTGCCGGGTTCCCTCATATAATTTCCTGTTTTTCACAATTATGCACGGAGCTATTTACTGAATCCATCCTGTTGTTTCAGGTTGTAACTGACTAAATAGCATTTGTTCATTATCCCTGAACACATAGGCTAGATTACTTGCCATTACCTGTCCAGTTAAAGTAATTCCAATGATTTCTGTTTCCTTGGCAACAAGTCAGGATGGAGGAAGCTATATCAAACTGTTCGTACAGTCAGTCTGTCACACATAATTGAAATTGACAGCCCTGCATCACTATGAGCCATTGTTGCTAAATGTACTCAGTATCACACATTTAATCATCGCGTGCTATTGAACAGTATTTGTAGATGAATAACTATCAATTATTCCAGACTTCTCTTCATCTTATCTAGCATGGGTAGAGTTTTATATAGTTTCAGAAGGATGTTTTCAAATCTGATTGGATGGAATTGAATCCAGGAACCACTGGTTTTATGTGGACCAGAGGTTGGGGATTCAGTCACACACAGATTTTTTTCTGAGAACTGATTTTTCGTTGAAATCTCTACAATAATGTGGAACTAATATTATCCACATTTCTTTTATGGCAATATGTTTTATTTTTAGAATTTTACTTCTAAATTATTGAGAAAAATATTTAATGTTTGCACACACAAAAGGAGTGGTTCAGGAAACTGCTGAATAGAGAACCTTGAATCTTGAGTTATTGGTTAAAGCCTTCCTGTTCTCGTGTTTCATTTCGTTCCTCTAAAACCGTAAGATGCTGCCCAATCGCCCTGAATCTCCTGGCAATGCAAGCGCAAGAGAAGGTGTGAGACACAAGGTTGAAGGTTGAACTCCTGGATATGCTCTGAGAAGGAAAAAGTTATGCTGCTGTAGCACCATTATGGTGTCAAAGGGAGCAGCATACGGGGTTGGGTGGGAGCAGGCAGGAATGTGGGTGTTGTTAAATAGCGAGTGAGAGTTAACTGTTGCGGAAAAAACTTTAACAAAAATAGGCTGCTGAGCTCAATCGCTGTCCAATGTCTGCTGATGAACAGTAAATTATTGAACTGTAACAATAGTTGGTGATTACCCATACATTTTACTGTGTTTATATTAGTAAAAATATTAATTAACCATCACTGTAATTACCCTGCTTATACAAAAGAAAACGCATGAATTGTGGGAGACGGCAGTTCAATGTAAACTGTCCAGTGCGTATAGTGGTTTACCTTTACATTTTCTTTAAATGTAATGTATTAAGCTGAGATTAAAATGAAGTAAAATTGTTTTGGATTCAGTCATTTTTTTCTTAGAATCTGACTAGTAATTGTTGGCAGCTGCAAACATCATCCACATTTCTTTTTTTTTTCATCACAGTTTTTTTACTGGCAATATATAATTCTTCATCCAATTATTAAAAATATATATAATTTACTAATGTTGTAACATAAATATCATAAATTCAGTGACATTTCCAATAAATATATAATATATATTATACAATATATAATTGTATAAATGTTTTTTACTGTGGTGAGAACACAAAAAACCCCCACTTTTGTTATGTTAAATATGCTGTACTCAGAGCAGGGGCATTCTGGGACTAAAAAAGAGCTGGACCTTTCTCACCAGCTGGTAGAGCTCTGCCTGCGTCTCGGCCAAGAAATCGGACTGCCATTCATTTCCAGATTGCAAGTCCGCCCCTGACACATCTTGGTTGTTTCTCTTGTTTTTCGTTTTGTTCTTCTCAAAGTTCTATTACTGTAGTTTTATTACTGTAAATTTAAGGAAAAGAGGCCGTAGTGCTGATTTGCCATCCAATGTCTGCATTAACCGACGGATCTCTACAATACAGTCTTTATCCTGAAGAACCCTGAAAAATGGTTGATTGAACAGTAAATTATTGATGTAAAAATTGTTGGTGCTTACCCCAACAATTTAATGTATTTGTATTTCTAAAATTACACTCATTTATTTCTATCAAAAAAAAGATTTCTACCAAAAAAAACCCAACAGGGCATAACAAAGACAATGCTGTATGGGCTTATGGTTATATTTTCATAAAGTATAATGAATTAAATTGAAGTTTAAAATAAAATGAAAGTGTTTTGTGAGCATATTTGGGGCACATTTAGGGTTTTACATTATAAAATATAGGCATTTTAAGGCATATTTTAAACCAAAACACAAAAACGCAGTTTTTAACAATACACGCAGGCGCTCTTGGAAAATAACCCATGCGAAAATTGGAAGATTACTGTATTTGTTTGTGTATAATCTATATAGTTTCTCCTATCAGTCTCTCCTCAACCGAACAATTGCTCAGTAACTGCTTTAAACAGTTAAAAAGGACAGAAGGGGGTTCTTTATTTTAGGGCCACTTCTATTTACTTTGTACATGCTCCCCTTAGGGGCAATTATTCGGAGACATGAAATTAGCTTCCACTGCTATGCAGACGA
>JBBKCR010000101.1:16364187-16380676 GCA_037577295.1 Ladigesia roloffi | reverse complement strand
TAACAATGTTGTTTTTAACAGATTTAGCTCTAAATGTGTGAAAATTGTGTAAACATTGCACTAAATGTTGAAAAAATGACACCTCTAAATTTGTGGTGCTGCTTTTACAAACGGCTCCACATAGTAAAGCAGTTCATTATTTAGGTTAAATAATCAGAATGCATCATTCAGGGCCACAGCTGAATTTTCAGGTGTGGAATGCACTGATGAGCTGAGCAAAAGAAAATCTGTTAGAACACAGTAGTGGATGACTGAGGAATGCAATGAATACTGTTATCTTTATAAGTCAGAAATGACAGTGCTAAGAATGAATACCAAACATGTATACCAGCATGGCAGTATTAAAATTTTTTTCAATTGTTTACACAATTTTGAAAAGTTTTTTCAAAAATCTAATCCCAATTATCCAAACACCACACTCAATTTTCAGAATTCCCAGATCGTTTGCAAAATGACTTCAGTCAAAACATACACACTTCAGTCTAAACATAGACACATTTTTGTGAAAACGCTATTAGTTTTCATTTAACTAACACAGTCCTCAATGATCAGACACTATGACACTGTGATAAATTAAAAAAACATATTTGTAATAGAACTAATTTTAGGAAATAGCATGTACTAGTTTTTCGGGCAGACATTGTTATGTAAGGGATCATTTTGATGACAAAAAATTGTGACAAACCCACAACATTCTCCATTATTATCTCAATTGCTGCTGCAGACTGAATTTTCATGTATTTATTTCAATTCAAGAAAAACAGTATTTCTTACCATAATCAGTTACAGTAATCAACAAACAATCAATGAAACAAATAAAATCTGTAGACAAATGTTTTCATGATGAAATGTCTGAATTACTGACAACAGTATTTCTTATGAGATTTGGTTGAACTCTTTTTCCAGCTTTCATCACTGTAAGTCCATGGTTGATAACATGGTCAATAAGTATTGCACAAATTTCTTGAGTCAAATTTGGTCCTTGCCTTCTTTGTTCCGGTTTTATCAATGCTTCAAGTCCTTCTCTACTTTTTCCTCCACCTAGGCCTCTTCGTCTATCTCCTTCTTCTCCTCTTCCTCTATCCCCTTCTCTACCTCCTCTTCTACCTAGGCCTCTTCCTCTATCTCCTTCTTCTCCTCTTCCTCTACCTGGGCCTCTTCCTCTATCTCCTTCTCTATCTCTTCCTCAACCTAGGCCTCTTCCTCTATCTCCTTCTCCTCTTCCTCTACCTGCACCTCTTCTTCTATCTCCTTCTCTACCTCTTCCTCTACCTAGGCCTCTTCCTCTATCTCCTCTTCTACCTCTTCCTCTACATAGGCCTCTTCCTCTATCTCCTTCTTCTCCTCTTCCTCTATCTGGGCCTCTTCCTCTGTCTCCTTTTCTACCTCTTCCTCTACATAGGCCTCTTCCTCTATCTTCTTCTTCTCATCTTCCTCTACCTGGGCCTCTTCCTCTATCTCCTTCTCTACCTCATCCTCTACATAGGCCTCTTACTCTATCTCCTTCTTCTCCTCTTCCTCTACTTGGGCCTCCTCATCTACCTCCTTCTCCTCTCCCCCTACTTTCTTCTTCTCCTCTTTGAGCTCCCCCTCTCCTTCTTGCTCTTCTTCTAGTTCCTTCCATTTTTGATGAATACAGGTGAACTCACCTGCTGCCTTTTATAGCACACCTCTGTGCTGCATTTTCAAATTAGCACATGTGTGCTTCCACACCTGGTGGATGTGATTATCCAGTTAGTTCATTAGTGTGGTCATTGGCAATCCAGGGCTTTGTAATGACAACAAAGTAACCTCACAATCCTTATCTGTGTCTAAATGTCGAAATGTGAGTAGAGTTTTACAAATCACTTTGTGTAATGTATTGCAAAAAGAGTGAAGCAGACATTGTGTGTAATCTTGTGCAAATCTGTGGCACTGTTTTGCTCCTTGGAGTAGAATTTTGCAAATTGTGTGGAAATGTTTATTTTAGAGTGTAAACAACTGTAAAAAAACGTAACTTGGAAGGCACAAAGCTGGCCTGTGCCTCACTACATTCCACTGGAAAGCTATGTCACTTTACCTCAGAACTGTGCACATAGCTTCCACCACAGTAACATGATTTGGCATGAACCTGGACTAACATGAAACAGTTCGAGTAAGGAAGGCAGGGTAGAGGCATCAGTTGGTGCAGAAGCACTGGCAGTGACCTGTATACATTCTGTGTCAGGGAAGAAGGCCATCAGCTGAAGCAAAATGCCCAAGGAAAGGCACACTGGGCTGGCAGAAACAGTACTTCTCTCCATTAAGCTGCAGGACGGTGGATTTCAGGCAGTGTTAGACAGCTTCAAGGGCCCTATCATGGGCAGGCATGTCATGGTCATGGACTATGATGTCGTCCAAGTAGTTCTTCACTCCTGGCAGGTCAGCAAGGACAATGCTCATCATTTTCTGGAATGTAGCAGGAGCTGAAGTCGATCTGTAGGGTACACAGCAAAAACAGAACAGCCCTGTCATGGTTGATGAATGTTGGAGGTCGTAGCTATTTTCATGCAAAAGCACTTGGTAGCTAGGCGCTGGTCAGGTCAGTGGCACCTTTGAGAGTAGACACTAGTTCATCCATATGGGGAAACAGAAAGGCATCCTCAATGACTGCTTAATGGGGTTTGCAGAGATCAACGCACATCCGAATTTAGTATGACTTTCTCTGTGTGTCAACATTCGCTGACACCCATGCCAAAGCATCAGTGCATTCTATTGTGCCAGCTGCTCGCAGACAATTCAGTTCCTACGACACTGCATTTCTAACAGACAATGGCAGATGAAAGAGTTTTTGGCGTTCTGGTGTGATGCCATCATCGATTTTCACACAGTGCCCAAAGTTCTTTGCGCAGACAAAAGCAGAGGTAGCTGCAGCAGCACACTCCAGCACTGTGCTATGTTATTAGAGCCCTCCCCAACAGTGGGGTCCCATTGTCCTCGGTAAAGAAGGCACCCCGGGCTATGCAGTCATTTAACGACACATTCATGGACAAGCAGTCAAGGACAGGAGTGTGTGTTCTAGAGTAAGTCACAAGCTTGACTTTGGGCTACGTCAACGTAATGTGTCAACGTAATGTGGCCGAAATAGTGCATGAACATATCTTGCTATGGTGCAAGATGGTCCACTGTGCAGGTCTATGAGTTTAGAGCAGATATTTGTAGAGAACATGTGATTTTACTGGTTGCAGCATGCTCTGTTTATAGCACTGTGACAATGCAAAAAGTGACATTGTCTGCATGTTGCCATTGCTGCTGGGCAATTTTTTGCATTGGCTAAGTTTGTCTCTGATCCGCAGTGGCAATATGTTTTTCTCTTCCTGTGGTGAACAGAAGCAGTGGTACTGGTAGCATTTGCCTGTTTCCCTCTCCCTTTTCATTTGAAAATATGTTGCACAGCCTGTGCTGGAACGGCATGTGTATCTGTAATGGCCTTGGCTTGATCTGCGGCAGATTCTATTAGAGTAGCCAAAGTCATGGCTCTCTCAAGCGAAAGTTCAGGTTCTAACAACAGCCTCTCAAATATTATTGGGATCCACATTTTATATTACCTGATCATGTATCATTTAATCTGCATGTTCCCCCAAAATCCCAAGTTGCAAAGATTTTGTGAAGGGCTGTCACGTAAATCAGAACTGTGTCATGATGCACTTGATGTCATGATGTTCTGCTTCTGTATTGTCCTTTGGAGTGAAGTACATCTTCAGTGCTGTCACAGATGATTCATGTTTAGCACCTGTGTTACTTAGTTAGCTACTTGTGACACAGTGAATAGAAGATTCTTTGTCCCTCCATAGTAAGGCATTGTACCGGGACAGCTATTTATCTGGTAATTGGCCAAACGGATCCATTCATGTTGATGGTCAGGAAATAACATTTGAAGACTCAAAGACACCTTTTAAATGGTATAGCATGCTCACAGTGACATGGGAGAAAATTAAATCTTAGAAAAGCCACAATGGCAGCTGCCATCTCCATGGAGGAACATTTATGCGATCAGGAGACTCACTGCAAATTGAATTCTGTTCGTAGTTCAGAAATGACCTCATTAGAATTGAACTAGAAGTATTTTAATTGTACAGCAAGCATGGTATTCCCAACATAGTAGCAATCAGACATCCCTCCAATACACCCTGAGTATTGTCAACAAACTCAGTAGTACCATTAAAACATTAAACACAATACACTATCCATCCATTTATAACCATACACAATACACTGTCGATCCATCTATTATCTTTAGCCAGGGTCGCGGGGAGGTGCTGGAGCCTATCCCAGTGGAAACACCCTTGTCAGGTCATCAGGGCAGACGCACAGACAAACACATTCACATCCACACTTAATTTTAGAGGAAATTTAGCATCTCCAGACTGCCTGACATGCATGTCTTTCAACTCTGGAGAAGTATGTGGAGGAAACCTACATGAACATGGCAGCACATGCAGCCTCAACATACAAAGAACCTCTGACCACCTGGCTAGGTATCGAACCCAGGATCATCACACTGAGATGTGATGGCACTACCCACTGCATTACCCAAAACACTTGAACCACAAACAGAAGCAGATATGGGCATTAACTAGTTACATTTCCTTAGTTACATGGATTCATATATTTTTATATAGGTAATATTTACACAATATATCAGTGAGGAGAAAAAAAACTTTTTACTTAGTTGCACTTAAATCTTTTAACTCCAATATAATTGTGTTTGGAGTTTAATTTCATTTATTTATTGTGCTATGGTGACAGAGAAGTGGCAGGGAGGAACAGAGAATCAGATTTATTAAGCTGTCTACTGCAGTTCTATAAGACACTCAGTATTTTTAAACCGCTAATTACGTTCTAATTTCTACTACAGTTATCAGAGGATAAGTTTTTCTTTATTCTTTTTTTCACTAAAGTAATACTTTTACTTCAGCTTCAGTTTACAAGTGACGGTTTGCTAAAACATTTACATGTGTTATGAACAAATGAGATGAAGATTAAACTGTACTAAAACTGTGTTTGAAAAAGTGAAAGTCTGGAAAAATAAGGAAACTCATTTGTATGAAGTCCGTGGTTTAGGTGAAACAACTTAACTGCTTTCTTTTAAACCAATACTTCAATCCCTGCAGAGGAGGCTTCACCCTGTGGCAGGTAAATGACCCAAAACATATTACCACCAAAACTACAGTGTCCTGAGAACCACACTGAAGCTAAAAAAAGGAAGGAGTTATAAAAATGGCTGATTACAGGCCTAGAGAGCATCAGCAGAGAAGATTTCCAGGCTCTGCTCATGTCTGTGAGTCACACAATTCAGCCATTGACTCCGAGGGATCTGAAACTGTACTAATGATGACAATTTGTCCTAAAAGATTATGATAATTTATTCACTGAACCAGAGGAAATGTGTATTGAGCAATTTGCTCAACATAAGCAAGAATAACCATCAATCTAGCATTTTGTGGTTGTTTCCTTTTAAACGGTGTGTGCTGGAGCACAAACCCATAAAGACTCTGTGTGTTGTGGTATACATTTGATTGTGAGTTGTACTATATTTAAGCATTTTGATTTATTTTTTTTATATAGTGGCAGATACTCTACACTGAACAGCCACAACATTAAAACCACAGACAGTAGTGAATACCCTCGATTGCCTGTTGAAGAATGGAATTTATTAAGAAGCGAACAGCCAGTTCTTAAAGTTAATGTGTTGGAACCAGGAAAAAATGGCAAGCGGAAAGATTTCAGTAAAAATAGTCTAAGGAAGGACATCCAGTGAACCTGCAACAGGGTCATGGACGCTGAAGCCTCATCGAAGCACATTGGAAGCGAAGACTAGCCCGTCTGGTCTGAATTGCTGGGAAAATGAATTCTGGCGATGACAGAAAAGTGTCAAAGGACACAATTCATCACTGCTTGCTGCAAATGAGGCTGTAAAGCAGCAGACCAGCTCAAGTTAGAGTTTCAACAGCTTTCTCTGGGATTAATAATGTTTTCTGATTCTGATTCTGATCTGGATTCTGAGCTTCCCAAAGCATCTACATTTAGCATGGGAGACTCAGAACTGGACCATGCGCAATAGAAGAACCTGAGTCTTATGGAAGGAAGGCAAGCTGGCAATGGTAGAGTCATTCTCTGGACAAATATCTGCTGGAGAAACTTCATATGGATATCAGTTAGACATGTGCCACTTACCTAAACCTTGTTACTGACCAAGTACACCCCTTAATGGCAAGAAAAAAAACGGCAGAGCCCATTTTTCATGAAAAACATGAAAAAGAGTTTAAGGTGTTGACTTAGCCTCCAGAATTCCCAGATGTCAGAACTAGGCCAAGCCATGGAGGCCCCCCTCACAGGATTAAAGGATCTGCTGCCAACGTCTTAATGCCGAACACATGATATGTTCTAGAAGCAAAAGGGTTGACTTCCGCAGTGTTTGGCAGGTAGTTTTAATGATCATTTTTAATGTTATTTATAACTTGATAAACTGATGATAGTAGTTTAGCAATGACATGTGTTTTTTTCCTTTTTGAACTGCAGTCATATTATTTAATCCTTAAATCTTAAATCTTAAATTATCACTGGGTAATCACATTTTATTATCATGTAACTGCTAAAAAATAAATAAATCATCTATTATTTGTAGTTGAAGGTAAGAGAGTTAAGGGTTAAGTCGTAAACATGTGCAATATCTCCTACTCACACACATGCACACACACACACACTCACAGACACACACACACACACACACACAAACATACTCCAAAGGCCACTTTAGGAACAGAACTTTCACTCTGCACAGACTATTATGGGAGACTAAGCCAGAATGAACTGAATTCAGAGATATGACCTTGTGAAAGTGTAATGGTTGTTTTGGGAGAAATATCAAGAGAGTGGTAAGGTCTAACCCACAGTTTATACAACTATAACTCAAAGAGAGAAGGAAAGAGAGAGAGTGGGAGGGAATGAGGGAGAGGGAATGAAAGAAAGAAAGGAAGAAAGAAAAGAAGTGAGAGAGCAGAGGTAAATGATTTGTGCTCATAGTTAACGGTTCACAGACTTGTTCTGGTGCTTGTTTAGTTCTGTTGGACTCTGAGGCTGTTACACAACACAGAAGGCAAGAGCTAAAACTGGACTCATTTTAGACTAAACAAAGTTTTAACATTCAGTACTGAAACTAATATAAGACTGCCTAATATTGCAAAGAATATTACTATAAAAAAGCTGTTTAAACTTCAAATACAAAGCAAACAGAATGGAAAACTGGGACCCTTTGTTCTGTTAATTACTATTAGGCAACACAGAAACTTTTTTATAAATAAAAGTAAAGTTTTTTTTCAACAGTGTATTAATTATAATGGAAAAGGAAACTTGTAAAAAAATGTATGTGTGTGTTTTCTTTATAGCTCAGTGCAGAAAAGCCTTGTGAAGCACATGCTAACGTGCACCGTGTGTGCATGTAATGATACTGCAGTGCTTATTACCATTAGCATGCATGTGTGCCCCTTTTAAGCATATGAATGAGCCATCTGTGTACATGGCCTTAGGTGAGGATGTGTGCAGTGCATGAAAACACACATAAAAACATATATTTGGAATTTCATGCTATTTTAGCACATACCTATGTAAATATTTTTCAGTGCGTGTACGTATGTGTTTGCCTGAGTGTGCGCTTTTTGGTGATTTTTGGTCATGAATAAAGCTGAAGAAGGAGGTGGATATAATTCCTTCATAGCAGATCTCCAGTGGCCGAACACTCTCGGCTTTGAACACTAATGCACTGTGTGTGCCTTATTTCTACATTCATTCTTTTTATTATAGTCTTTCACACTCTTTGTCCACTTCTTTCTCTCTCTCTCTCTCTCTCTCTCTCTCTCTCGCTCTGTTTCCCTCCCTTTCTCTTTCTTTCCCCCTAGACTCTATTGATTTTCAGGTCTTTGAACTTCAAGCTCGGCATCATTTCTCTATATTCCCTGCTATGCTTACAAGGCTTCTCTCTCTCTCTCTCCTTCGCTCTCTCTCTCTTTTGATGGCATTGCAGAGAGAAGTTCTTTGTAGAATTCCGCATGTGAAAAAGAAAGAGTAGCGAGAGGGAAAATAGATGTGTAGATTGAACCCTCGATTGGGTTTAGTGTAGATTGGGTTCTAAATTAAAAGCAATAATCCATAAATGGCCTTCCATAAACACTTTTCCAACCTTGTAATCTTGTGTGGTGCATGTTTCAAATTGCAATACTCTTTTATTATAGCAATGAAAATAACATATGGCAAATATGCAGTTCTGCCACGAGCTTTCTCCCAGATTGTTCAGGACTAAAAGGCTTGATTTTGCAGCAGCTTTTCTCCATATTGCACTTCATTTGTTCCAAGTTTGATATTTTTCTACAGCTTGTTTTGAATGTAGCCTAGTTAGTACCTGATGAAAAAAAAATTGTGTGAATTTATGATCACAGATTCTGGAGGGGTGGATAATGGCTTTTGGCATTAGTTAAGAACAAACTTGAATTGATTTAGTTCCATTTTTAAAAGCGTGCTCTGCTTTTTAAACACATTTGCTTAAAGCAACTTCATGGTGTAGAAACTTTACATTGACTGATGAAAACATATCAGTTTTTTTTCTTACTTCAAAGAAGCTATCTCACCATCCACGCCAATGTTAGAGCATTTGCAAAACAGTAATTATTTAAACAGAATCATATGGACTCCTTAAAGAAAAAGAGAGAAGAGGATACAAGAGGTCTCGTATGGTTCTTGAAACCACAGCTCTGTGGCCATATACACCAAACGAATTCATTCCAAATGATTTCCTATCAAGTGACTGTAACAGTGTAGAACTGTTTGCACTTATAATTTCAAATGATCTAAAAAAGCTTTTTAATATAAATAACACCAAAGACCCTCCCTGGGGGAGACAGCAGTCTGTGGTCTAAATGATTAATGACATGCCCTGAGGATATTTTTGCAATGTAACTACGGGCAGCACAGAATGGCGGTAGTTATTTACCATCAGTGTGTTAAACTGGTGATAATAAATAAGGGTTTTTTCAAACTAACTCTTTTTGTCTGATTAAAGCGATAGTTCACCCAAAAATGAAAATTTGATGTTTATTTGCTTACCCCCAGGGCATCCAAGTCGAAGAGGTAAAAAATGAAATTAACACTGTTCAGTTTCTTACAAAAAACGATCGTTTCATGTCTTAAGACATCAATGTGTTGTCACGAGCCATGGGGTGTAATTTGGACGTGTTTGTGTATTGTTTTTTTTTTTACTTTGAAAGGTTTGACGCCCATCCACTTCCATTAAATGACTGCTACGGCTAAAGCTAATAATCTGCATTTGTGTTCTGCTAAGAAAAAAAAGTCACCTTCGACTTGGATGCCTTGGGGGTAAGCAAATAAATATCAAATTTTCATTTTTGGGTGAAGTATCGCTTTAAGGCAATCTGCTTTTCCCAGTGCCAAGCAGCACATAACTGCTATATTAATGACAGAGAACCACTGATAACACTCTATGATGTGTATATAAAATGCAGTCATTCTGACAGACTGCAGTGCACTACAGGAAGCGTGTGTGGGGGGGGTGGGGGGTGGGGAGACACAGCTTCTGTTGTTTCACAGATGGGAGTTTGAATGATGTCAGAGTTGTGATGGAGCAAAGTGAGAGGTAAATGAAAAGGACACAATAACAGCCATCAGTGGATTCATTGATTATAGAAATAATCATTACTTGCATCATTACATTGTGTGTATTCTAAAGCCTCTTCACCAGTTCTCTTTTTGTCCTCATTAGCTGTCGTTTACGAGGGATGGGAACAGTGCTCCTGATAGAGCTGAGCCACCTCAGCATGGTATAGAGTTGTGATCTTTACGAAAGACACACAATTAAGATACTCTGAATTCCCAAAGGTGCAATTTGAGTCATTAACCAGTGTGTGTATGATATTTAAAATGAATAATTTCCCCTGAGCCAAGACCGAGACCATTAGCTTTACTACATTACTACAATGAAATTTCCCTATACAATTTCTTAATTGGAATCCGATATCAGTTCTTAAGTTGATTATACACCAAAGCAGTATATGCTGCAAGAATAAACTGCTCGTTACTTGTAAAAGCTTGTTCTAGGACACCATAAAAAAACTTTCCAGGGCATTTATTCTTTGGTCAAATTAATAAAGCAAGCAGATTGTTCTGTTAATAAATTAAATAACCTTTAGATAGATGAAATGTAAAAATAACTCTTAGCTATTAACTGTTTGAAATTGATTTTGATTCAGTCATTTCCCTCACCAGGGCTTTTTACTACTCTGCAATGCTGCCGCTACAGCTTCAGAGTTTCTGTTTTTGTTATGGACCTAGATTGGTAAAAAATTGCAATAATACTGTATTTCTTTCTGTATTTACCCAGAAATTGTTAGCAGGGTGTGAATGGAAAGCGTCAAACATAAACATGTTGCATTTTTTTAACTGTCCAAGCACAGCATTCAGCTTAAATTAGAAATAGGTCCAAATACAAGTTCAAACTGTGGCCTTATATTCAAACCATGGTTGCACGGATTCAAACAACACATCCTCAGCCAATAGGAATTGATCACCACAGCTTACTGAGATGCACCGACACATCACTCAAGCATGTGATGTGAGATACTAAAACATTTGATAAACTGTCTGAGAGGATATAAACAAAGGGACAAAGGGACAAAGAGAAGGTGGTTTTAGCTAAGACTTCCAATGCACCAAAGCACCTCTACGTGTGTCCAAGCACTCTGGCTCTACCTATTAAAAAAAAAAAAAAGAAAAAAAAAAAAGATGCAGCAGGCTATTATCTCACTAATGTATGACTTTGCGGTTGCCATAGTGCTGCCACTTCTCACATACTTGCAAAGTGCTTTTCATGAACCTAATTGGAGAAGCGTTCCAATTTACGCCCAGCAGCCCAGCAGGGCAATGGGGAAGATTAAAAATATTTCTCGAGCGAAGATGATTTTCCTCCCCCAGAGTGTCCAGGGAGAGAGGAAGTGCACGAGAGAGAGAGAGAGAGAGAGAGAGAGAGAGAGAGAGAGAGAGAGATGATTTTAAAATGCTTCTATTAGCCAGGTCTAAGAATGACAGTAAGCATTTCTTTGGCTCCTGATGCTATTTGGTGCAGTAGTAACAGCACAACAGTATTAGTTGCAGGGGCTCAGCTCTAATCGTGGTGAAATGGGCAACGTAATATGAAGGAACACTGTTTAATACATGCTCTTCATTACAATTCATTGTCATCTGCTGATAGATCTGGTAAATTAGGACCTTGTAATAGTGACAGTGTGTTTGTTCCTTTTCCACAGTCACTGATGAGCTATGCAGGCAGCTATGCAGATACACCATAAGACCTTCAGTGTCTCTCACACTGACTAAACATCAAGTGCCTCTCTTCTGCTCTTGAAATTCTTTCATGGGGAAATATGTGTTTGCATTCAAAGGAGAGCAAATAGGTCTGCACGCTTCAAAATCAGACACAGTGATGACACACGGCGTCACTGCCAGCTCTACTACTTTTGAACACCACTTTGAACTATATTTTCCTGGTCCTCTTTGTTGTCATGCTCTGTCCTCTCTCTTGAGCAGCAGCAGCAGAGAAAATGTGCAAGTTTTGTAATGATGTAGTTCATCCTCCTGGGACCAACTGACATCCACATTATTCAAATTCAAAAACTACACGACTACATTATTATCCGCATGCACACTTACACACATGCACACACGTTCACTGAGGGCCAGATGTATGTACATAAAAGGCTGCAGTGCAAAATGGCCTTTAATGTGGTTGCAGTGTGCTTTCCTAGCATGTCTGATATTAGTATTCATCTACTAAGGCTGTAGTGAGGTACAGATATAATTTTATAGTTAAAAGAATGTACTTGCCTGCAAGAAAATAAAATAATCAAAGAGAGTGTTCCCTTAATGAGTTCAGAATTGTATGCTTGGCAAGCCTGGACACTGTTTATGTACATGCTTATATGCTGTTTACATTCATGCCCCGTCACACAGAGTAAGAAGCTGCATTTGCTATATATTTCTGCCCAGTGAGGTTTAGGAACAAAAAACACATGTCAGATCTGTTCAGTTAGGTTTTATATAATAGGAACATCATGCTTGTTATTTTTACACTCCTCAAGAATTTTAGTGTACCAATTATTTAGGAGCTGTACTGAAGGCCCAATGCCTGAGATTAACCAGCAACATATTTAGGAGCTGACAGTGGAATCAATCATTCATATATTGATTTACAATGGGTGTAACTACTTTTTAGAGAAAAAACACTACTTCAGGACTGTGTCGCCCTCCCTACTAATCCTCCAGTTTATTCCATGTTCCTTCCAAGTTGCATCCAAGTTTCTCCACTTGCATTTTATTGCTATTTTTAACCTCGATTTGCCAAAAATGTTACATGCATCAGCTTTAGCTTAGCACAAATATGCCATACTTTTTAAAATGGCACCACAAATTTATACTATGCAAAAAAGCATGAGAAACTTTTAAAACATTACAAAAGATTCTCTTCCAAAAGCACTGAACAGTGTAGATGTATGATGCACACCCAAATATCTAATTTACAAGCAATTATTTAAAGAAAATCAATGAAATGTATTTTACGGAACACAAATGGTTATTCTATGGCCTTTGTTTCCAGTTCTGGTTTTGGAGACCCCCTGGTTTGGAGACCCAAAGGTTTTCCTGGGCTGAACTGACTGTGTTGGATCATGGAAATCACAAAAATGTGCAAGGCTAGGGGGCTCCATTACAGAAGTTGGAAAACACTGTTCTATATCAACACAGAAACCTTTCTGGCACCTTTAATCTTAAGAGGGCGCTAGCAGAAAGCGAATTATCCTAAACGTATTCTTTTTGAAATTTGTTTTGACATTTTTGCTGTGAACGGAATGCCTAGCTCTAATAGTCATAGTTTTCCACTGATAACATGCACGCCTTTGGGGGGGGTAGAAAGCAGGCTTTGTACATCTGGCCCTCAGTAGACCACATTAGTTTTAAGCTGAAGCAGCTGATACCACTGAAAAGTCACATAACATGACACACTACACACAGGTTAGTCATAAAGAAGAAAGAGCATTCCATTAGCAGTTGAGATACTGTATGTTTGGCATGAGATAACATGTGATTTAAGATTTAATTAAGGATTTAGTTAATACTAGCATGTTCTGGAAACTGGATAAGAAAAGTCAGGAGTGATAAGGAGGGCTGGAATGGGGTTTGAAATACAAGGGGTGTGTGAGATAAGGCCCATGATGTTGTCTTTGTCTCCATGTGAATCTCTTAACTGTTTTCTGCTGGATGTACTGATGGTGAGATTGATGGCTGAAGCCTATATCCAGTAAACAAAATAATGTAACTTAGACTAAATGCAGCCTGTTCTGCTGCGGCATGAGGGAATCCCCCAGGTACTCGATGCAATCTTATCTGCATTATAGAACCAATGTCTTGGGATAAATTAATTCAGCCTCTTAAACGGTACTCCACTGAGTCAGCAACCTACTTATAGCCACTGATGAAATTGACAGATTGTTCTTCACCTAAATTGCAGGATTTTTTTTTCTCCACTTCTGCTCTAAACATCATGCATATTAGTAGAGTGCATTGACATGGTGTCTAAAACTATGCATTACACTGCAGTGTATGATGTGTGCACATAATAAATATACAGGAATAAATGAAAGAGTATATTGAAATGAAAAATGTGTGTTTTAAAAGCTGAATTGCATTGGTGCCTGTCAATAAAGAAGGAAATCTGCGGTTGGTGTTTGCAACACTTTGCTTGTCTTGGTCATGCTGCTTGTCTAGCTAGGAAACATGCAGAGAGCTCATTATTCACAGGCCTGTTTGAACAGCTGGCCCTGCACACACCATAACAGCTTACACTCATATTCATGTGCATTATGTCAGCCTGTTGCAGCTTTGCATCCTTCTGGCACCTCCTCCTGGAGCCACATGAGCAGACAGAAGGATGTATACATTACGTACTTGTGGGCATGTGCCCACACAGACACACACACAGACACACACAAACACACACACACACACAAACACACACACACAAAGATGTAAAGTCTCACAGACACACACAAGGGGGTCTAATTACCTAAAATTAACTTCATTATCTCACCTCATTTCAGCTTTGTCTCCTTGGCCCTCGTTTGCCTTGTACTAGACACAGGTGCATTACCCACAAGCCCCTGGGACCAGCCTCTCATCTGACTGCTGTGACAACAGCTTGCTGGTCCAATGGGGAAACAGCTTGCAAATGACGAGGCCAAGTGCATTGTGGGATATTGCTTTGGCAGGGCTAGTTGGGAGGAATCTCCATTGAGACTCCAGTGAATGCCCGGAAACTTCATAAGGAATGAAACTCAGCGCACCAAGTGAATTGGTAAGATTAAAAACATTAAATTAAGAATAATAGAACAGACATTGCCTGCTTTGCTATAACAAGGTGTTAATGGTTATAATGGCGCCTGAATAATCACAGTATTATCTCCAAACTGAGTTCTAAAGCTCTAAACTAAATTTGCATGACGCATGTATTAGCTGAAAGCTCTGCAGCTGATGTTTGTCAGCAAAATGGATGACGTATGTAAAGCAGACTGAGGATTGCTATTGAGAATTAGCAGAACGATATTTATTGTAGATGTCTAAAATATACAGTATATATTATCTAAAGCCATACAACCACATAAGGCTAAATTTTCAATAAGCCTAATGCCTGAAAATACTGCATTCAAAAGAATGGGTTGTTATGTCAACTAGGTAAAAATCACAACTCTTCTACGTAAACTGTATGTCTTATGTTAGACTAAGATCTCCTGTACTCTCCGCTTAAAAGTCATCAGTTTCAATGATCAGCAATCTTTTTATCAGCGTCCATGATAGAGGGTGTAAAGCAATTACACATATATGCAAGGTTTTAAGACAGTTTACAGTCTACAGGCTACTGTTTCTTTACTATGAGAAAGACTTTTGTAAGACTTTTAAAAATGTTTTTCAGCAACTTTGCTTATGGGAGTATTACAGCCAGAGTACAATCCCTACCTGAAGGGTGGAAAAGAATAAACCTACTTAAATACCACTGCACAGGCTGCCAGTGGAACTCGTTCATTTATTATTCATTCTTATTGCATGAGATTAGGAACTGACAGACTGTATTTGAGACTGAGTTTTAGAATTGTCAAGTGCTTGCTCAGTAAGCAGTCCAAGAGCTAATAACAATAAAAGTGTCCTTTTGTTTTTATGTTCCAAATATTTGGAACTCACAATGACTCAATGTATATCAAATACGCCAGTTTAAAAAAGGATAAGAAAAAACAAATTTGCTGAGACACTGCTAGAGACATTAGCCAAAATTGTTCTCTCCTAGGTATTGGACAAATACAATAAGGTGGCCTTTAATGCTACCTGGAATAAAGGCCTTTAAGTAAGTCATTACCATTGATTCAACAATAAAATATGGGCCTCGTTAACTCTGAATGTATTACCTTCTAATCACTTGATAATGTACGGATAACAAACAAAACAAACTAAATATTTCCCCAATTGATCCATCCAAGTTAATGTCTGAGAAGAATAGACAGATAGAAGGACAGAAGATCAAGCGAGGGATGGACGAAGAGTGTCAGAATAAAAAACAGCATTGATTCCCCTTGTTGCTCTCTAAGCTTGTGATTCACCCGGCTCATTTTGGCCCAATTAACAGCAGCTTAAAGAGAATACATGCTGGGCTCCTATCTGTCTGCCCTGGCCAGCCATAGCAAGGTTGGCATGGACTGGCATCAGTTGGAATAGGCTGGTGTCGGTTGGCATGATTTGGTAAGGGCTGGCGTGGGTTGTAGGGACTGGCATAGCCTCAGATGGTTTGGCAAAGATTGGCACGGCTCATTCAGGGCTGGCATGATTGAGAAAGAACTGTGTGGCATGTGCCCCGTCTGTATATTTCCTGCCCCACATCAATGTTTAATTAGAGTATTGGTTTCCACTGAATGGTGTGACACACTAGGCTATACACAGACTGGGAGCATTACACTGAGGAGCACAAAGCACTGAGGAGAGGCATATATGTGTGTGTCGGCGGTTATGTTCCCAGAGCATCTACGTATAGTGAAAAACCGCTTGTAAAAAAATCTTGTAAAAAAAAAAGGCTAAGAATATGTCTTTTTATAGGGTAAAGCCTAAGTATGCACCAAATATGCTCCCAAAACACTTTTATTTCATTTTAAACTCAGCTTAATATATTACCCTTGAAGGAAATATAAAGGCAAACCCATATTTGTACTTTACAGTTTACACTTAACCCCTGCAGTGCTAGAATGTAAGTACCATAGTTACCCCTGTATACACATTTACGGCATTTAGCAGACGCATTTTATCCAAAGCAACTTCCATTCCCTAACTACAGGGGACAGTCTCCCTGGAGCAACTTGGGGTTAAGGGTCTTGCT
>JBBKCR010000101.1:16338966-16355726 GCA_037577295.1 Ladigesia roloffi | reverse complement strand
GCCAAGACTGAGAAGAGTCTTGAGGCATGTTTTCCTCTTCTTTTGAGTGACGGAGGCTCAAGACGAGCTGTGCTTGAGCCTTACTACCTCAATATATTTCTGCTGCTTTATTCTTTTTTCCGCCTAAATGTTTGTAGCACTGTTTCTTGTTAAACTGTCTTTGTGGTAGTTTTGTCTTCAGCTCAGATGAATGCTGAACAGTAGTGATGGGTACTGATGGGTCGTCCTTGAACGATTCATTCATTTTGAACAAATCTTTAATGTGACTCGGGAACAACGAGTTGTCTTATAGGAGTTAATCGTTCAGTCGCGCATGCGCGTTTGCGCTACATCCTATATTTTCTGTATTGGAATTATTGAATCTCAAACCCGAAGACTCGAGAGATTAACTAATCAATTCTTATTCCGGCTCAGGCTGCATAGGTTAACATTACGGGGCTGTCATATGATGAACATACGACTCAAGCCTAAAGACTCGAGAGATTAACTAATCAATTCTCTTTCCAGCTCAGGCTGCATTGGTTAGCTAAATGGGTTGTCAGGTGATGAACGAACGACTGAAACCCAAAAACTTGTCAGATAAGAGGCGAGGTGAGTGTATCATATATTAAAGACACAGGTAAACAATGAATTAAACTTTTCTTTTCCTTATAGCATTATAGTTTTTCTTGTTTGTAGTATGACCATCATTTGTGTAAGCAGTAAATATGTTAGGGAAGTAAAGGGAAGTAAGTCACTCGAAAAAAGATTCGTTCATTTAGCTGAACGAGACTCAAAGATCCAAGTCGGTAAAATGATCCGAACTTCCCATCACAAGTGAAGGGTCATTCTTAAACGACTCGTTCATTTTGAACGAATCTTTAATGTGACTCGGGAATAACGAGTCGTCTCGTACGAGTGATTCGTTCAGTCGCGCATGCGCATTTGCGCTACATCCTATAGTTTATGTATTGGAATTATTAAGTCTCAAACCCGAAGACTCGAGAGATGAACTAATCAGTTCTCTTTCCGGCTCAGGCTGCATTGGTTAGCTAATTGGGCTGTCAGGTGATGAACGAACAACTCCAGCCCGAAAACTTGTCAGAAAAGAGGCGAGGTGAGTGAATCATAGACTAAAGACCCAGGTAAACAATGAATTAAACTTTTCTTTTCCTTATAGCATTATAGATTGTGTAAACAGTAAACGTGTTAGGAAAGTAACACATAACATTTTAATTATATTTAGCTAAAATGAACAAACTAAACGAACAAACTCTTGTTTGTAGTATGACCATCATTTGTGTAAGCAGTAAATATGTTAGGGAAGTAAAGGGAAGTAAGTCACTCGAAAAAAGATTCGTTCATTTTGCTGAATGAAACTCAAAGATCCAAGTTGGTTAAATGATCCGAACTTCTCATCTCTACTGAAAAACATACATTGTATTCAGATGGGTGAGGACAAGGTGAAGGGTGGTGGTGTTGACAGGGTATGTGTATAGAACATTTTATGTGTACAGGACATTTTATGTGAAAGGGTCCTTTTTGTTTACTTCAACACCATAGACATGTACATCAGTCGTTACAATGCACATGTGTGCAGAACATTTTATGTGAAATTCCTACATCTACACTCTTCTGGTTTAGAGACTCCAGAAATAAAGTAACATTGATGAGACTAAGAATCTAAAGGAAAAACTATGAAAATGAAGAATAAAGTAATTAGACATTAAAAAAGCTATGAAATAATATCCTGGGGGTTTTGATATCCCTCTGAGCGCTGCTGGATCAACTGGAAGCCGCGGTGTTCCATGCAGACGCTGCCTAGATAAGACCATTCTTGAAAACAGAGCATAAAAGGGCTTGTGAGGGAATCCACAGAGACGTCATCAATCACTTTGAAGGAGCAACAGAGTTCAGGTGAATGTGCACCAGTAAACGATATTACCAGCTCTGCATACAACTGATATATATGGGAGAGTGGCTAGAAAGAAACCATTTTGGAAAACACGTCAAGCATGTCCGGAGATTGCCAGAAAGAGCCAGAGTGACAGAAATAAAAATATTGTAGCGAAGTTGGGCTGGGGAGGGCTTTCTTAGCATGCATTGCTCCCGCCTCCTCTAGTTAATTGTTGTTCTGTGTGTTATTTTGGGGCTATTTTGTGTAGTTGGGGGGCAAATGTGTTTATTGTGTCCTTTTGTAGTGTATATGAGTGTTTTTGGTTGTGTTTGGGGTTGTTTTAGGGTGGAGGTACACAGTCTACCATGACTGTGAGTCATGGTAGCTATGTGTACCTGGGGCTGGGTTTTAATGACATCGAGCTAGCTGTGTTGCATGTGTTGCACACTTTACATGCCACAGCTGTTATAAAGCTTTCAATTAAATCTGTGGCAAAATCCTCCCTTTGAGTTTAACAGCTCTTACATGTGTTCCATCCTTTGCCTTGACCATCTCATCCCTGGATGATATATATTCTGGTCAGAGAGAACAAAAGTTTCTAGCCAGAATGTAAAATTCTGTGTATAGTTTAAACCTGACACTGACTTCCATAATAAAAACAATCCCAATTGTGATGTATGGATCTGCTTTACCTCAACTGAGTATCTTGTTAATACAAAAAAACATATGGCCGATACAAAATAAAGGGAGATGCAACACAAACTGCGACAGTCTATGACGAGGGAATGATTCCAAGTACAAGGCCAAAGCAATACCGGGAGAGACTGAACAACAAATAGCTGAATGTTCAACAATGCCCAAGTCAGAGTACAAATCTCAACTCAATCAGGAATCTGTGGCACAAACTGTGGTCGACAAGCATCATCAAATCAACCTGGAAAATTGCTCCCAAATGGTGTGCAAAGCTGAAAGAAAATGTAATTGCAGCAAGAGGTGGTTCTTCCAAGTACTACTTTAAGAAGTCAACTATATACCCTTTATTTTTACTTGTACTTTAGAAGCATATTGGATTGCAATATAAAAAATACTGTCTGGAAAAAGTGTGAAAACATTTTCATTAAAAGTGCTGTACCATTCTGCTCAGTTCTGACTACAGTAATGACTTATCATTTACCAGTATTTGATTCTACTATAGCATATACAAAAACAGAAAATAAATACAAGACCACTTGCATTTGGTATATGTTCTTATCTTCCTGTTACTGAGATAGATAAATATCGCACTGGGGTGAAGTAGTGTAGTGTGTCTTAACAGGGAATCAAACTCACTTTACTACTATTATGTAGCCTGAAGAAGAGTCTGAAGAAGAGTGCAACACCAAGCCTGTATAGTCATCTGAAACTGTTGATGGCCTTTAGAAGTTTTTATAATACTCATGACAATAACTACACAAACTGAAGTTACCTGGAAATGAACAAAATACATTTGCAAACAACTGTGTGAAATGTGTTATAGACTGACTGGAAGAAAGCCACATTCTGAGTAATTAGGTAAATAGATTAATACTGTTTTTTTTTAGCTAACGTATTTTGCTGGCTTAAGAAATATTTTTGTGTTATTGATAACTCACTGGATTTGGTATATGGTGAAACAGTTCTAAAAATATTGGTTAGCGTGTGATGTATGAGCATGGTGACAGATTCCCGCTCAGAGCCAGAATGATAATACCTGGTGCCAATATCCACACATGAGTTTCATTTCATTTTCCCTAACAGTCCGTGAATTTAAAATGCAGTCTGGTTTACTAGATATGAGTGTTTGTGATGCTTGAATGTATAAATCATGTAGGTGATGTATGGATCTACTTTACCTCAACGTAGTATCTTGTTAATACTGTAAAATGTATGGTCGGTACAGAATACAGTGAGACACTGCAACACAACCTGCGACAGTCTAGTACCAGGGAATGATTCCAAACACGAGGCCTAAGCATAGAGACTGACCAACAAATAGCTAAAGGTTCAACAATGCCTAAGTCAAAGTATAAATCTCAATCTCAACTCAGTATGACTTACTATAAATGAGTGCTTATGATGTATTAATGTATATATCATGTAGGTCTTCCACTAAGAACAATTGTATTGTTTGTATGTCATATCAGTGATAGGTGATACTGATCCAATTCAGTGATATTTCAATTATATAACAGTATCAGATTATGTTTAAGATGCAATTAATGATGTTAATTAATGCATGTTACCGGAGTACATTTATTCCATATGCCATGTTCTTTGCCTTATGGGCTTTGCTGTTTAATGCTTCTTTATTTTTTTTATTATCTTTCCCTTCAAAAGACCCTTTACTACCACAACATTAAAACCACTGACAGGTGAAGTGCATAACATTATTCTGTTACAATGTCACCTGTCAAAAGCTAGGGTATATTAGGCAGCAAGTGAAAAGTCAGTTCTGAAGTTGGAAGCAGAAACATTGGGGAAGCATAAGGTTCTTAGGGACCTAGGGACAATGGCTGGATTGTCATGGCTAGATGATCTCCAAACAAGTAGGTCTGGTGGGGATTTGTACCTGCCCAAAGCGGTTCAAGGAAGGACAATCGTTGATCTAGTGACAGGATCATGGATCATTTGGTCCGATCCCACAGAGGAGCTGTCATAGCAAACCTTACTCAAAACATTTATACTTGTTATAATGGTAAGTTGTCAGAACAAACACAGCTTGCTGTACATGGGGCTGCATAAACCCAGACCAGTCAGAGTGTGTGTGTTGTTTACCAGGGGAAGAGATGCCCCCGGATGAAGGACTGGAAGAAGGTGAGTTGGTGGAGCCTCAGGTCAATGTGGATGTTTTACACAAAAAACCTACCAAAACAGTGCCGCAGATGAAGTATAGCCCTTTGCAGAATATTGCTTCAATATTCCCTAATGGTAGTGCCTTCTTTCACCCGGATAATGCACCCTGCCACCCTGTATGCATTGTTCAGGAATGGTTGAATAAATGAGTTCAAGGTGTTGACTTGATCTCAATCCGATGGTGCCTCTGTGGGATGTACAGGACAAAGCAGTCTGATCCATGGAGGCCAAGTCAATACTTTGAACTCATTTATTCAAGCATTCCTGAACAATGTATGCAGTGTGGCAGGGTACACTATCCTGGTGGTTGAGACCTTGTATCTTAGAAGACCTAAAAGATCTGCTGCTAATATTTCTAATCTCTAAAAAGTGACTGAATTTCTGCGAGAAAAATTGCAGCAAGGTGATAATAATGGATCCAAATTAATGACTGCAAAAGATTAAGTTGCCATTATATTATTTGGGTAAAGACATAGCTTTACTGAACTCAGCCTTCTGACTGTGTGTAATCTGTGATTTTACTGACAAACAGAAGAATTCTAAAACAGACAGTGCTCATGAACAAATTTTCAAATTTTATGAAGAACTTGGGGAAGTTTTTATAAGGTAGTTTACAGTAATAAGGAAATTACAGTAATACTAAAATTAACAATTGAATGTTGTAACAATTTCATTCTTAACTTAAAATCATTTTCTCTGTTTGATTAGATGTACCCATATGAAAATAACTTGCATGATTCATATAAAGCGATCATATATCTTCCTTACTTAAACAGTGTAGAATTTCATTCTATGTTTCATATAAGCCCAATACATGTACTATGCAAAATCAGACCGATTATGGCCACTATCATACTAAAAAGCACATACAACTTATAGGGGAATTTTGGGTCATATATGAATACATTATGAAGTCTTATACGAGTTTTACATAACAACAATGTGCAAAGATGTATGGTATTAGTAAAAAATAAAGGAAATTACTAATATTCATATACAAATCATGTAAAGTTCTTATACTGCATTGTATGCTAATCTAATGAAAGTAATATAGGATTTATTTACATTTTGTTTGTGTTTCATACAGATTTCATATTGTTTTAATAGGGAAATTGTGTGTCTGATCTTCAAACGCTATATTTTTTATATTACAGCAGTTATATTACTACAAATGTACATATAACGATTATACATAATTTAAGTCAATATTAAGATATGTCAGCAAATATTATTATATATGATTTCAGTCAATGATTTATACATATTAGCAATTGAACACTTTTATTTCAAGTCAACCAAAGTGACATACAATCGATTTATACTCCACATGAGTCATTTGAAATTCCAACCTGACAGCAAACAGAACTTTGCCCTGGAAAAACAAAACACTCAAAAAATACCTGAATACACTGGCCATCAATCATTAAAGAGCATTAAGGTTTCTGGATGTTTTTCTGTTTTCTTTCCACGAATTTCAGGCAGTTTGGCATTGATGGCTGCACCAATGCTGGACCACATGAGGCCATGAGGCTTTTTTTAAGTTGGATTTGAAAGAAAAACTGATATGTGAAATATGTAACTATTGTTATAGTACACACTCTAATAAATCGTTTTGTAATCAAAACATGTGCTTGTGTGTATAGTTTAAATGTTGTATTTCATCTAAAAATCAGTGTACAGTATATGACTAAGATTGATTAAAGGCATAGGGCTCCACTTAGGACAAGACAATAGCAAGGACATGAATTAAGTACAGCCTTATACTGACTGGTAACCTGCTCTGTTTCATACACATCTCAAGAAATGTGGTGAACATTCATATTAAATTAGCATTCTTTCACCATGTTTCTGCATCATAAAAACATATAAGGCTTTAGTCATGTGTAAGACATATATTACATATATGACTGAAAATACAAAAATATTATGTTTACATATGTGGTTTTTGCAGCCTATATGTCCCTTACAAAATTCTGTAGGAACTTATAAGAATCACAGGTGTTTTTAAATAAATTTTCCATATGGGTAGTAGGTGAAATCTTAATAAAGTTTTGTTCTGTTGTCCCATACTCACTTCCTGAAGCACTAGTGCCCATGGGCCTCTGGTGGTGGCAACCCTTATGCAAGAAAGCTCAGATCATGACAGTAGTGAAAGGAAATATTTCTGTGGACTAAAGAGCTACGCTCAGTTAGGTAGAAATATGATCAAATGCCCAACAAAAAGGAACCTGAAAATAAGCATCTTCTGAATCCCAGGGTGCGGAGCTACCCCAAATAAAGAACCCAGAGCTTTAGAGAGAAATGGATGATGACATTCTAGCTGTACATTTGGCTAAAAATATTCAAGTGGTGGAAGACAGTTTTTCCTCCACCAAAGATGACATACCCTCCTCCACTCCAGCAGCTGTGGATCAATGCATTCAAGTAGCATTGCAGCGGCCCCTTGTCCCAGAGATCCCCATGGTTCCTCTTTTATTTCTCTTCTCTGCCAGCACACCTGTCTCAGATGCTTCTGCAAAACCTCGGTATCAAGAGAATACTGACTTGGGCCAGCCAGCTGAGACCAGCAACCACATGGAGGAAATTCACTGCCTGGCCGTAAGGATTACTACTGAAGTTATCTCAGTGGCCACCCAGGAGGTCATGGTGGTTAGCAGCTGCAAAGTCTTGGAGGCAGCTAAGAGCAGCACACCACATAGTGTGGAGGAGCCAGAGCTCTTCGAGGTAACTTTGTGTGAGGCAGCTTCGGTCAAGCAGAACCTAACCTGTCTGGAAGTTAGTCCCATGATTAGCGCTCTAAATGTTTTGAAAGTAATATTACTTGAAAGTCGAACTTCAGATGTGATGATTAGGTTTAGTTGCTAATTAGGCTATGGGTTGGGCTAATGTACAGTGAGGGTATGAGTATGGTGAACTTGAAATATACTAAATGTTAAATATGCAGTGTGTCATTTTATGTCGACACCTTTAGCATTTTAAAGTCTTGACTCAAGTCACAGTTGTGTGTTTTTAAATGTCAACTTTCAGCTGTGCCCCATATGGTTCACAATAGACAGCTGCTCCACCTTAAGGACAGGAGAGTGCCAGCAGAGTGTCAGCCAGACCAACCAATTGAGTTCTGAGTTGACTGTGTGCAAGACAGAGGTGCCAAAGGTGAACGTCCTCAGTACTGCCTCTAATTTTTCACTGTCAGCACTAGACAACTGTATTAAGCAAAATGATACAGCAGCATGACCATGCCTGATATTGGTTTGTTCTATCTGCTAAATGTAAACTTATTTACATTCTCTCAGGCACTCAGGCACTCAGGCAGGTGATGCACTGGCCTTGATCAGTAAGAAAAGCTAAGACGCGGGTCTCACCAACCTGTACCCATCACAGGTCTTGGTAAGACTGATCCATTCTCTCTTCTCACAGGCAAACACTGCATTTTCAACATTTTCGCATACATAAACGATTCAGAGTGGTTTGGTGTGAAACGCTTAATTCTTCAAAAACTTAGCGCATTAGCCTTGTTCACAGTGGTGGTGACAGGAACCAGATGTCTAAAAGTATAATGTGTTTTAAAACTACCTCTTAAAAATATTTGTTGAAATGGTTATGCATACAGTTTCTGGTGAAAACAAAAGGTTTACAAAAGGTTTTGGCATAAGAAGTATATTAAGGGAGTTGTGAGGTGAAAATTTTCTCATAATATAATGAATGATAAGAAACTGCCTTTACAATGAACCATTTGTCTACTATAAATGTTTTAACTAACATCCCAGGTCTTGCATAGGAGGCACATGTTAAGGAATACACAGGTTTAACTGAATGCGCTAGATGAAGGAAAATTCAAATGTTTAGGTTCTGCAAACCCCAGGTCCAAGTCTGGGAATTGGTGATAAATTACATACACGTAGGGGTGGGCGATATGGCAAAAAATTCATATCACGATTTTTTTCAGTTAAATCACGATTTAGATTATATCATTGTATTTATATAACTTTGTGACTATAGATTATTTTTTACTATTGTGCAAGTTACAGAACAGTACAGCAGCCAAAATATTTATCTTTGTAAAAATATATTCCTAAATAACAAAACACCATTTAGGCCAAAGAACATTTCTAAAATGATTTATATTTTGCCATGTTTATTTAATGGTTAAATAACTAAATGTCAGATCAAAATATCAACAAGAATAAGAAAATAAAATGGTAAAAAATAGAAATGTCAACTAATACAACTCAAACTTTTACTAAATTATTCAACACAGTCATTTAACCTAAAACACCCTAAGGTAAAACAATAAACAGGAACTTTAAGTTTACATGTATACACTTTACTAATCCTTTAGAGGTAATATGTGTTTCCCTCTGAACACAAATAAAATGCAATACTGTGTCTACAATGTGATTATAAATAAAACAAAAAATGTCAGCACAATTTTAAATCCTTCATTTCCCACAGTTGTGATGGGAACCATTTCTGAAGTAAAAGGTAACTGCCTCTGTTATGTCTTTCCATCACTTGCTTGTCCTCTCATATGGAGCCTTTCTCAAAAGTCAAATTTTGTCCAAGTAGAAGGTCCGATCTGCAGTTCAATTTATGTCCAAATTTTAATTTGTTTTCCACAATATTTATTGTTCATTTCCAATGCAGGAAATTACCTGACAGCACAAATAACACGTTTGCCATAAATTAAAGTAGCCCCATGCAAATAAATAAAAAAGTTACAAAACGCATTTTATTATCGATCAAAACTTGTTATTTTTTTCCTTGGGTCGGGTCACGTAGATTAGCAGGTTGGGTAGGGCATTTCGGATCTCCTGACGGGTCGGTTTGGGGCGAGTGTTTTTAAAAAAACGAACCGCGCAACACCACACAGATAATAATAAAATAATGTCATTTTGTGAGACGATAGAACTTTCGTTTGGGACCTGTGTCAGAAGAACAAACTCGCAGAAAATTCTAGCTTCCCATTACTAGTAAACCAACGAATTAAGCTGTTGTCGTATTAACTGGAGTAGCAGCGCTTGCTGTCAAAAGCCACGACCGTCCAAAAAAATATCTTGAAAAATCTTTTGAATTTACCAGACTGGCCACGGGTCCCGACATAACCATCACTCTGTCCGGATCTGGACCGAGATCCGCTATTTGGTGATGCCTGCTCTATATGCTCTCAGCATATTGATTTAGATGCTGTCTCTTAAATGGTCGAAAAATCTGTCGTGTTGCCATCCGACGAGCGAACCTTTTCTCTGCAGACTTTGCAGATAACCACTGTTTATTCCTTATCCTTTGGGTAAAAGCCAAAACAGTTCCATATCACAGATGTTTGTTTTGGGAACCAAGTCGTGCATTAAATTGTCAGTTTCAGCCATTACTTCCTGCTAAATGCTACACTCTGAATCAAACAGTGTGGGGGAAGTGAGAACAGTATGTCAGTGACGTGGTTCACTTTGGTTGGTGGAGCGCTGTTTCTATAAGGCATTAAGTGGACTAGCAAATAGTGTGATATGGTCTTTAGCCGATACTACGATCTCTCTGCTTTGTAGATCATCAGTACACAGGTCGTCTTCACGATCTCATATCGTTATATCGCACACCCCTACATACACTTTGCTGTTTGCAGCTCGGGCTTCCTAACCATGAGGCCACCCTCCAGCATGCTGCCACCATGCTCATCATGCCCTGAGAAGCCAGGACCAGCAGATGCCCCTGTGTTGTTCCCAGCCAGATACCTTGACTCCTGTTACCTCCTGTTAAAGGTGGGAAGTCTTCCCTCCATTTTATTATTTCATCCTAATTGATGTGATCCATGCGATTGATGCAATATGTGGATCACAGAGGATACGACCAAGTAAGGACTTGTATCCTTCGTCAGGTTAAGTTGCTGCTATATCTGGTTCAGTATTAAATCATCTCACTTTCAGGTCTAAATTCATGATGTTACTATTCCAAAGAAAAAGCAGTACTGGATAGCAAATCTCTTCTTGATGGAAGGGATTGTTTTAGTCATGTGACATTGATGGGATTCACTGTTTTGTCATCTATATCCACTAAATAATGAGCCCAAACATATCTTCTGCCGGAGAGTGTCTGAAATGAACCGAAGTCAACTCCAACCTGGAAGTGATGAAGAGATGCAAGCGGTTGTTGGACAATCTATAAGAAATATCTATTAAGAAATAGATGCGTACTTATGGAGCCTTGTTAAGGTGCCCATTTTTTCTTCCATCAGGTTTCTGTGTTTGTAGCACAGAGCATTCTTTATTATTTGGAGGCTGTAAAAGCAATATATAACTTATAAGAGGAGTAGGTTTAATTTCCTTTCTCTTCATATTTGTACCCAGTGCTCCTAAACCAGACTTTGGCCAAGCTTTGCCACGTGGGTTGACAGCTCCTAATCCTTCTGATCCAGAACCCCCAAAACAAAAACATGGCAATCTAGAGTGCTTACATGTTAAGTTATAGTAAACTACTTAAAGCAACCAGTTTAAACATTATAAAATATGAGGGAAGACTGAAAAAACTGCATACTGGTAAACATCAGCAGAATGAGATGAGCTGGACTTGAGTCACAAAATCACCACATGCCATGGCTTGGGAGACAGGTCACTGAAAATGTAGGGGGCATCCATCAGCATGGTTCATCAAATTCTAAATGACGGTGATAAATGAATTCCACCAAGGTTATATCAGAAAGCATACATTGCAGTAAGCTACTAGAGCATTTCCTGGTAGAGAGAAAGCTTTTAAAATCCTCGAGGATAAAACATAATTTTGTGTTTTTTGTTGTTGCTTTGGCTCTGCACTGCCGCACATTGGATGTGAAATTAAATTAAACAAAATAAAACAATCCCCATTCATTCATAGTGGGTGAACCGGGTGATAACTACAATAATTACAAACTTCTCTCATTTCAGGGGGCCAAAGTAATTGGACAGTTGGCTGCTCAGTTGTAGCTTGGCCTACAGTGTGGTGTTGCATCATTAATTTATGCAACATGAGAGCCAGCAAAAGGCTACATTCGATTTTAGGTGGAGCATTCGCATCTGGAGTCTGGTGCTGTTGTCTCTCAGCATGAAGAACAAATATCAAAGAAACAAGTTCTGTTTTTCAGCACAGTTTGCACAACAATACACTATTTGAAATAAACGATGAAGACCTTTTCCTTGCTGGATAAATCCCAAAACAGCCCAAGAAAATGTTAGTCTAATGGTTACAGAGACATGCTGCTGAGTGAATGTATATAAATAGGCCAACAACTGATTCCCATCTGAGCTGAAGTGCTACCCAGGTGTTCACTATAAAAAGGGGTCACTTCTGGAGGTATTTTATTCACAGGGGACCCAGCACTGTGTAAAACACAAGAGGACATTACATGTAGTGAAGAACAAAACTGGCCAAATGATACAGAGCAGGCGGACTAAGCATTTACTGTGTTTACATCAGTCCTTTTGTTTCTGTCTGGATACAGTAGCTCATAGTGTGTCAGGTTTTGACATTATTTCCAGAAGACCGCCATACAGAGAAGCTTCACGGGGTTTATGCTGATTTAAAACCAACTTGGGCTGTTCCATGGCACTGCTTCATGAACAAAATTGTTCACACCCAATGTCATCTTTATTCTGGACAGCTGATATGGCTGATAATGTCATATTATTTAATATTATATTCTGTGGTGGCGCATCACATGGTTTGGAGTGTGTTCATGTTGGCCTCCACCCTCCCAGCTTGGCAGCGTTGCATGATAGTGAAACACAGCTAGTGGGTGGACATGGCCATGACAGAAATTGAGGAGAAAATTGGGTTAAAAAATCCATTAGATCTTTTATTGTCTTTTTGTCATGTGCCTCTTCCCCTCACTGCTCTTTTTTTGTTTCAGTGTGTTTTGTCTGCATGTGATTTTATACACTTCAAAAGACACAGATGTCAAAAAAAAAACAATGTGATCACACTGGTGAAGTGTACTTTGCTCATTATGACACTGAGTTCATTGGTATATTCAGTGTTGATAAAAATACATTGTGTGTGTTCCCAATGAGAAATGTGCTAGTGTTCTGAGTGCCGTGTGTGTGGTTTTACAAAAGGAGTGAATCAGATTTGTTAATTGGGTGGAATCAGTGAGAATGAGCTTCTAGTTAGGAAAAGAGCTGCGAATGGGTCGGGAGTTTTAGCACAGAGAACAGACAACTCTGTATATTCCTTTAGTCAGAGTGTGTATACAAATGAGACAAAATACGACTGCGAAATATAAATCACCAATTAGACTCAACAACAGAATGACTACGTTACAACTTGCTAAAATGAATTGTATTTAACCTCTAAGTGATGTCAAAAAAATGAAAAGAATTACCCATGATCCATAAGGTCTGTGAGATCTGTGAGACATGTTGGCACAAGCATGTATAACTTGCATTGACTTGCTAGTCTTTACTGATGAGGCAGTTGCTGAAACTCTTCAACTGCTCCAACTGAGTCCAACTCAGCCAAGCAGAAGATGGTTTGGTTCACCATGCACCTGAAACTGATCATTAAAACCATCTGTGGACTTTCACATGGCCATAAAAGTGAAAAGTCCTTGAATGTAGTGTGAATGTAGTGTGAATGTAGTGTGAATAGGCATTATGTTAATTTTCTGAAAGTAAAAAAACAAGTGAAATTCCCCCAAAATAAGCAGGAATAAGGACTGTTTACATTAAAGGCCTGAAACGTTAATGTATGAGAAGGTATTCAGTGTCTAATAGTGTTGTGTAGTTGTGGACTGCAAAGGATTTGCAGCTTAGTACGAAATATGTACGCATTATTTATTATAATTGTCCAATTACTTGACTACTTATCCTCCCTACTCCAAATAGAGGGATCATTTATAAACAGGGCTGTGATTCTTATAAGTATCAGCCAAGATTAACCCAAGACCCCTGAATTACAGCTGACAGAGCTCGTTAACCTCATAGTGATTGTTTCCTTTCAAATCTAAAGGGCTGGAGCACAGCATAAGTAGTGTGAGTATCAAATAATTAAAGGATATGATTGCATATAGCTAACACAGCTATAGCCACATTATTTCACCTCATTCTCAGCCTATGTCTATATTGCCTATTTCATATCGGAGTGTGTTTTATTCAAACACAATTTCACACAATATATATTAAATAAGTATTTTTGAAGGTCATAAAAGTCACTGTGAATTAACATGCAGTATTTACCCAAGAGCTATAAATACCACACTTTCATACTGCAAATATAGCAGCACGGCATTCAGAGATGTCAGATATGCAGGCTGTCAGAATCCAAGTACCCCACCCCCCACCCCAGACCCCAGTACCGCACTCACTCCCTCTCCCCCTCTCTCTCACCCTCTGCCTGTTTGCTCTTCCTCTCCTCTGCTCACATCTTGCTATTGATAACTAATGCAGCACTCTCTGGGATGCCAGAGCGAGCAGAATGTATGAAAAATGGATTGCTATCCCTCCCTCCCTACCTATCTCTCCCGAGGGCTCTACTGAGAGACAGCTTACTAGAACAGTTTCACCCTTTTTCAGGCTCTGCATTTAAATCTTTTTTTAATGCAATTTCTGAAGTACACTACTGGTCAAAAGTTTTAGGACACCCCAGTGTTTCAAGCTTTTTAAACTGAAATTCAAACAGTTCGGGTCCAGTGAAAAGCAGGAAATGGTACAATAGACAGCGTTGAACTGCGAGAGGTTTCAAAATAATAAGGTTACCCAGAAGTGGGAAATTATTCCGTTCCTCTGGTTTGTGCCAATTTGGTCAAATTCATCCTACAGCAAGATAGTCATACCAGAATAATATGGTAAGCTGGAAAACATGGAGTGGCCAGAAGTCTCCAGAATTAAACCAAGTTGGTTTGGGATAAACTGGACAGAAGAGTAAAAGCAAAGCAACCTATAAGTGTTGCACACCTATGGGACCTTCTGCAACACAGTTGGGAAGAACATTCTGCAGAATGAACAATGAGACATTTTACTGCTTGAATTACAAAAAAAAAAAAAAAAAACAGAAAAAAAATCAACTGAATAATTTTGACCGGTATTGTATACATATATATATATATTTTTTAAACAGATGGGTGACAAATTATAGCAAAACAATAAAATATATTATACAGTTTAAAAATGAAAGTAGTCAGAATGACTTTGTATTGATTGCCATTGACCCTTCCCTCTAAGGGGACAAGGGGACCAAAGCCACAGCAGTTACCCACTGGATAACAGAGTCACCACACTCCCCACTGGATAACAGTCACCACACTCCCCACTGGATAACAGAGTCACCACACTCCCCACTGGATAACAGAGTAACCACACTCCCCTGACTACTGGACTCAAACATTCAGGCTTGTTCCATTTTCTTGGTGTTAACTACACTTGCACTTCTCCACTTGAGAATATAGCGAAAGATGGCTCATCTGACTTTTTTACACATCTCTGTAGACCGGTGCTTATTATTTTTACACCACAGAATTGTCTCAAATGTCCCTTTGGGGTGTTGTGTATTTGTATGCAGGCCTACTATAATACTCCACTCTACTTGTGGATGAACTTTTTTTGCTGACAGTCCTGCTCTGACATTCTCAGTCACCATAGTTTGTACCCTTTTTTATTGATGTCTTTCCCATAGATCTAAATGCGGATGTCACTTCAGTCACTGTGCCTATTGGAACACTAGTCACATAAGCAGTCTTTGTGACTGAGGTCTCAGCCATCCGTGCCCCAATAAATGAACTCTCCTTCACTTAGTCATTTAGATCATTTCCTCTTGCCATCTCGTTTCAAAATCAAGGTCATCTCAGCTTGCTCAACATTTTTATTCATGCCAGAGGGCAGGGCAGGATTTGAACTGCTTTACTGTGTCATGCAGTACACCTGTCTTAAAGTGTCTGCACTATTCATGCATTTCTCCACTCCTTTATTCTGGTCTTTTCTTTGTCAACCACTTTATATAAAAACACCTCCTTATCAACCTTTAAAATGAGAGGCATTGATGTGGAGTTTGCATGTCTGTTTGAGAGTTTATCGTTGTAAGACTTGTTTACCCAATTTCATTTCATGTTAAGCTTAGTTATTAGTGACTGTTTTGATTTGATGTTCTTCTGTCGACTGTCATATTTGAGATCTGAAAAATGGCAAAAACATCAATGAGCACTTCTTATCTAAAACTGTTTCTTTTTTGGCCCATGTAAAATTACGCTGGGTGATAGTATCAGTTATTGTAATTCTGAACTCCTATATATCAGTATCACAATCAGCAACTAATCGTTCATATCGGTCAGGCTCTATTCTCTTTAAAGTGAGAGAGAAATACAGATAGATAGCAATGTAAATGTAAATGGCAGACAGAGGAGAGAGGAGAAAAGATGAAAGTGAAGATTTTTTTTCCCTTCCATCATACACATTTATATTCAGAGAGAACTTCTCCATGCCTTGCTGGTCTAAGTGGGATATTTTAGCTCCAGCAGAACAGCCTCAAAACACGATGAGATCCTACTCATATCATACCAGACTCCCACCACACACATACACATACACACATACGCACACACACACAGGCACACATACACACCCCATGGTTGAGCAATCTGGTAAGTCTATCTGCAGTGGTCAGCCCAATCCAGCCTGTCATTTCACACATATTGACAGATTTCACACGCAATCTCCAACCTCAGCACGCCACACACACACACATCCACTCACACTCACATACACACAAAATAAAATAAATTAAAAGGGAAAATAAGTTTCTAGAATGTATTTAGGTGTATCCTATGCAGTAGATGTAGAACTAGATATGTAGTAAATGCCAAGCAGTATTTATGCTATAAACAGGGTTTAGAATTCCTTTTAAAATGAGAAACATGATAAGCCCAATCTTAAAGTGGAAATTCTTCTGGTAAGAATGAGTGATACTGCAAATCTAGAACATATTGACCTACTTGAAAATATTTCTTGTTATTTATGATATTTAGTGTTTGCTGACCCAAAAGACCAAAAAAGAGCTATAT
>JBBKCR010000101.1:16319047-16331471 GCA_037577295.1 Ladigesia roloffi | reverse complement strand
CAATACCTCCAACACCCCTGTATTCTTCACATGCTCCGCTACATCCAGTAGTCCGGAAATGCCCCTGAGCTCAGACAGCTATGGTTGTCTTTGGTAACGACATGGCCACCAAGATGATGGATCACCGGTGTCCCAGCAACTAGAACTTTTTGTTACGGAAATCCAGGTCCTGAATGAGGCAGAGAAACTCGCCATTGTGATTTTTTTGCCATTCCAGAATGGAAGCAGCCTTTTGTGAGGAGCAAATGATGTATTTTTGTTGCTTGAAGGCATTTTGTGTGTTTGTACGTAGCACAAACAGCACACTGAACTTTCAAACTCTTTGCTGCTGTTCACACTGAGGGCAAATTGAATTTCTCCATATGATTTTTCAAATCGTAGTTTTTGACTTAAGTGTTAGAACTCAAGTTGTTTTAAATGAACATCTAATTCTATGTTGTTTTGAAACATTTCTGTTCATCATAAAAGGGCAGTTACTGCATTCAAATGCTGTAGAAATATAAAACCCCTCCAAAATGGAGTTACATAGTTCTCTTTGCACAGCAATGATAACCACACTGGTTGCCATAGTAATGGCACAAGTATGAATACCCTGACCTTGGAGAGTCAACCAAAATATAGTGAATCCCTTAGATACTGATGTGTTCTGTTTCTGTCTGTGTGAATCCACTTTCTATGGGTTTGATGCAAAACATTTTTACCCCCCAAAATGTCACGTTCACCGGTTTAGCATCATGTTTGTTGTGCCTTTATGCTATTGCATCATATTTGTGGCATTATTAGCCACTGCAATATGTATATTGCAGAAGACTTTGATATGTAAATGTGGCCAATAACCAATTACACTATGTTTACATGCACATCGACTCAAAATTAGTTCAGTATTAGTCTTTCAAAAAAGTGTTTATCTAAGATTAATAATGCAAATAATAATAATCAACGTCGATGTAAAAACAGTGAGATGCTTAGATCATTCCACTGACTCTGATCTGGAGTTATTTCAGGACTTTACAACACTTACTGTAGTTTATGTGATGGCAGCAAAAATGATGGACAAATGATGAAAGTGCTCTCTTGTTGGAACTAGACACCATTAGATACTATAGTGAAAGGCAAAAAAGAAAGGCTGATATTTTTAAATTGCATAAAGAGGGTGTTATGAGAGGCAGTCAGGTCTGTATTGACTTGTATGTGAATAGAACCAGATTCATTATACTAACTAGTCAGTCTATTTGTGAGCATGAATACATACCGCTGCTAATTATACTGCGTGCTGTCAACATCTTGACTCCACAAGAGAGACCAGAGTGTTTCTGCATGTGTTCTCAATAGTTAAAGTAATACAGGGGATTATCAGTCATATGTGTTTTCATTTATTCTAAAGTATATAGCGATATACTGTTTTACAAGAGAGAAAGTGACTTAGAGCCACTCTCCAGACATATAGAGTGCTCTCTGACAGAGACAGTCGCAGGGTTGGATTAGGTTGTGTTAGGATGTGTACTCAGGCTTTCTGTCTGAAATGTCACATAGGCCTTAAAGTGCGGCCTGTCAGCGTTCATATAAAAGCATTCTCGCCCATTTCTGAAGATTAGCGAAAGAAAACTAAGTATAACCAAATGCTTGAAATGCACTGAATACCATCTTTATCATGCAGCAACACATCTGCCCTGGAACCTAAAGAATTTTTCAGAGTCAACGACGCAGATAACATTTAACTGGCCAAGTGAGCTCTGCATTCCTTACATGGCCATATACTGTATACTGAGTAATATTCTAAACCCTCACATAAATACAGATAACTAATTGTATAATGAAATGAAAAAATGTTAAGTGGTTAAGCAGTTACAGAAAACCACCACTCCAGATGGCTGTAATGCAGGCTAACCATTCCACCCTAAAACGTAATAGAGTATATTTACAGCATTTTAGCCGATTAATTTATCCAAAGCAACTCCTATTCCCTAACTACAGGGGACATTCTCCCTGGAGCAACTTGGGGTTAAGAGTTTTGCTCAGGAACCCAGTGGTGGTAGGAAGGTAGGATGCGATCCCATGACCTCTTGGGCCAGAGGCAAGTATCCTACCCACTGAGCTGCCACCTCCCCATATATATTTCAAAGTAACCTATGTACAGAAACCTAATGAATATTTGCCTGTTCACTTTCTAATTTTAAGGGCTTTAGGCAACAATGGTGGTGGAAGAGCAGCTAGAAAGAACTGTCCTGTTCTAAAAATTTCACCTGCTGCTTACTGCCACTGGAGCCTGCTGCTCTGCATCAGTAGAAAAAGAGTATATGTTAATATGTGTTGAATCATGACTGTAGCACACTAACAAATTTAGTTCAATTGATTCAGTGAAGGATTATCACAAATTCTTTTTTTGTATCAGATGAGCAAAGACAGTTTCTCTATAGTGGTATTGCTAAGTAACTTTTTGTGACTATGGCATTACTGTAGATACATTTCTAGTTGCTGTAGCCTTTATGTAATGCTAAAAACCCCCCAATGATAACTGATTGATTTTTTATGGTTGTCATCCACATACACGTCACTGTTCAACCCAAAGGCAACAAATGTCTTTCTTAAGATCATGCATACCTAATGAAAGATCACTAATTTCTGAATTCTCAACAATAACAACAACAATAATAATAATAATAATTATTATTATTATAATTATAATAATAACAGCTATAATAACAATTATAATAATTCAAATAAGGTACGTAATTTACAGTAATTGTGAGATTCTAAACTGCAAATATAATTCAGTAAGACACAAAAGAGTGGTCTGTGCAACATTATTTAGATGAAAGTAGGAAAATATGAGGGTCATTTCTCTGGAGCCAAATTTCAGAAATAGGAGAAAATGGCTTAAAATTGCTCACACTAATTTTGAGCTGGGCTTAACCATGCGTGTGAGATGTAAAGTAAATTATGGAGAGAGCTTATTTGTTTCCTTATTTCTCTGAGAGCAAATGTAAGGTGGGTGTAATGAGGATGTTTTTTGGATTTTCATGTCTGAATTGGAGTAACTCTTGGTGACAATGGGCAGTGACCCAGACCGATCATGGAACAAATATTTACTTTGAAACTAAAGTGCTGGAGTGCAGAACTACAGCAATAAATAGTTACTGACCAAACATATCAGAGCCTCACTCAATATAGACTTGACTTTCATTTTGTGGTGTATATCCAGCTCTGCCAGTGTGAGTGTATTAAAATGGGAAGACTCATATGAAGTAAGGATATATAAATGTCAGTGCCTCAGTAAATATAGCTCCACATAACGAATACACACCTGAATTTTACGTATGGCTTGTGTGACATTGGTTAGAAATGATCTCCTCGTCATTTCTTGTATAACAGGCTGCACCGTTCCATCCATCACGTCTCTTCATCTTCTTTCCTTTTTCTCTCCTCCTCCTCCTCCTCCTTCTTCCTCTGAGAGCGAGAAACACAACTTTTTAAAACAACTGACAAGTGCACGTCAAGGTCTGATTGAAAAAAAAAAAGACAAGAACTTTCTAGAATGGGGACAGAAAGAGAAACAAGAGCTGCTGTCAAAACAGGGGTGAAAAAAAATTACACAGAGTTTGGAGTTTATGAATTTTTAGACAGTTCAGACACCACCAGAATAGCAATTCCTGCACTTGAGGAGGTAAATAAGAATGCTAGCAGCGTGTTATGAATGCTTGTGAATGTTCTTCGGGGAACGAGAGATACCACACCTGGACAGGAAAACAAGACAATTAAGCAGCGCAAACTTCCCTCATTTTCTTTCCCCACTTCTGCGATATGATTTCGTTTCCTCTTTCCCCTTTTAAGTACTTTTTTCCCTTCGTCCTCTCTGTCTCCGCAGCTCATGTCTTTCGTGTTCGCTTTCTGATTGCTGGCGCTACAGCTGTGCTATCAGCTCCAGTAAATGAGCACCTCGAAGCGGCTAATTACTCCCTCACTTGAAGTTTAGCTGCCTGAATGCTAATAAAGCAGCCTGACACAAAGCTATATGGAGATGGAGTCATCCATAATGCAAATGCTATGCTAAAGGGAGACAGGCTCATCCTTACAGGGGAGTGTTTTTCTAACCTATTTCCCCCACCCCCTACAGCTTACGCAGACGTGTTCACTACTCTTAAGCAGTTTAGGGTCTTGGAAATCGGAATACATGTTGCTAAAAAAAACAATTTCTAAAGAAGGCTTGACTAAAGCTACGCAACCTACTGAGAAATATTATCATTTAGCATTAATCACGCTAACGATCTCACCAGCTGAACTGAGACCTAACTGTCAGATTGGTGGTCATAAGCTTGGTTTCCACCTCATTCATGTATCTTTGGACCACACAAATGAATATATTCGAGGTATATTCATCACACTGTGTATTAAGAATGATTTTCAGAAATAGAATCGCTGGAGGGGAAGTTAAATTATAAATGGACATTTGAAGCTCCCAGCCGCAAGTTCAAGACTCCAATCTAGATGGTAATTTAATTCAGGCCTTGTCATATACAAAATAGAAGTCCAAGAGTGTAGAATTCGATCTAATTCATTTATTGATTATTTGATTGAATAACCTTTGGTTTGTTTATGGGATACTTCTTTCTAATTGGGATTAGTTTAAAAGGTCCATATCATGGATTTTTTTCCCTTGATGTCAATTTGGTGTGTTTGACTGTGTTTCTCTAGAAAAAAACTGACACAATATATTTTAACAAGGCTCTTTTTTGTTCCTCACAACAACATGGGTCACTACGCCTTTGTAATTAATATTGGTAAATGATATGTGTTACGATTAGCTGTGTCTGCATTCAAAAAGCAGTCTGGATTGAAACAAACCCTATAGCTTCAGTGTGAAAGGTCACAACTAAGCTATTGCATTGTTTCCTGTAGGACCTTAAAACACAATACATTAAAAATAGACTCAGTTGGCAGCTCAATTTCCATATATGAACTGTAACAGGGAGACGACAGTCCCTTGTGAAACTTCAGCAATGTTTATATAATACTTACAAAAAGTTTTTTCAAAGAAAATTTAGAAGAAAAGTTTATTGTCCTATTTTTTAGGCCCTTTAAAATTCTTAATTTAAATGAATTTTTGCTTTTCATGACAAGGACTGGTGCTAATTTAAGAAATCAAGTTGTGGAAGTTAAAAAATATTTTAATATATACCAATATTATAAAATTTTGGAAATGTAAACAGGAGGTGGCCATTTTTGGGCACGAAGGTGCTGAGTTTGATTTTTTTTAACTTTGCTTTCCCTGCAAAAAATAAACAATGCATAATAATCAGTGTTGTTGTTAATCAGTTACATATATCAGACTGTACTATTAGTCACACAAGAAAATCCAGCAGCATTGAGAAAATTTGAAATTTACACTTTTAAGGTTGTTTTCTAACAAGTGCTTAGTGCAAACAAACTAGTATTTGAAGGGTTAAAAAATAAAAAAGGATGGAATTTTTTATATTTTATACAAGTACTCATGTTGATTAAACATGTCATGCAGTGAAAATAGCAAAAAAGCATAAATATAATAAAAATCACAGACTTAATCTGTTGGTGGCCATTTTTGGCCACGAGGACGCTGTAAGGGTGGTAAAAACGAGGACAGCCAGAGGGTTAAATCAATGTCTCTTAATTCTGGTTCAGGTGTAATCTACATTCATTAACAGACACTTCTAAGATGAACAGTTAGGGCAGTGAATGCTGTAGTATCCATTTCTGCTACATTTTGAAGTAGAAGAAGAAGTGAATGTTATTTCTGTGCAATGCTGATCCAGGATGAGTAGAACTGGCAAATCAGATACAGGCATTGAACCCGTACTCCAAAATCTAGGCATGACTACGTTTAAACATGTGCTTGTAGCTTGTTGTCCGCTTGAGCATAAATCAGGGTCTCCTACACACTTTCTTAAAACACAGTGTCCACAGCTGGGAATCCTTTGTCAGGGCCACATTTTCCAAAAGGCTACGGCACAAAGACCATCATATAATGGTGGATCCAGAATCACCTTTATGCCTCTTCCATCTCCCTCAACAGAACATAAAAGGGGTATTTATTATTTCTGATTGCAGTCGCACACAGACCACGCAGGAGGGAGGCACTCCATCCCCACCTTTTCACAGCTGCAATCATTACTTGTGCAAAAGACGGGAAAATAATAGCACAATAAGAAACACTTGAAAATGTGACGCTCTCAGTGTAACTGGCCATTAAGCCCAGAACATCTGGGTTTTTATGTTCCATTTTATTTTCGAGATGTGGAAATGGATTTATTGGAGCCAGAACTGAGGAGGGCAGACCAACCAGCATTATCTCAGATGTACAGTTTCTCTGAGTGCACTTTTAAGTCATCTTCTGATGAGTACTCTTCAAAATTGCAAGTTGAAATACAGAGATACAGCTTGATACACTGGTGAAAGCATTGTAACGTTCGGAAAAACAGGTACCATGTCAAGCACCTATTGCATTTCAGCATAACCAATAAAGCTTAAAGGCCCAGTGTTTTCCTACCAGACAAAGCAACTTCCATTCCCAAACTACAGGGGGCAGTCTCCTTGGAACAACTTGGGATTAAGGGTCTTGCTCAGAAACCCAGTTGTGGTTTACTGAAGGTAGGATCAAATCCATGACCTCTTGCTCTAGAGGCAAGTCTCCTAGCCACTAAGCCATGACCACCACCCTTATAATCCACTTACAATTCAACAAAGTCTGCAGTTATCTGCCTGTTTTTATTATAGCACAAATGGGGCAGATGGTAGCCTAGTAGTTAGGGTATTTGCCCAAGATTAGGAAGTTGTGGGTTAAATTCCCAAGGCTGCTATGTACTTCTGAGGTACCTTAAGCAAGGTAACATCTCCACACACTGCTCCTCAGATGTTTTGTTGCTGGCTGCCCCACTTGGTGAATGGGTTACATGCAGAGGTTGAATTTCATGCTGTTCACACTGTGTGCTGTGGAGTGTTCACGTATGACAGAACTGTCACTTTCACTTATTGAGCGAAAAAAATTAACTCGAAACATTTCAGATGTTATATTGCCTTTTTTAACCACCTTTTTGAAAATACACCTCGTATCTGGTGTTGTCTTAGACATCATAGATAGCACTGATATCACAGACTTTAGCAAATCACAGTCCACTTCATATTGTATCTTTATGAACTGTGAAATCGACTCTCCCTTCAACATCATCCAGTGTGTGTGCCGACAACACCAGTGTACAGTAGAGTTTAAAAGCTGTTCAGAGCTGTGAGAGTCATGAGTCTCCCAGTGCTCAGTTCAAAATGATTAAAGCTAACGAAAAAGATGTCTTCATGGGTCTGTAATGTACTTTGTCCCCACTCGATGTCTGGTGCTGTTTGCCTCATCATCTCCACAACCTGTACCCATGAAGACTGAGGCAAATGATTCTCCAGTAAGATCATGAACTGCCATCAGCCCATATTTATATAAAAAACATAACTGTATAATAGCCATAGGTCATGTTTTTTAACACTGTATGTATAATGCTAGCACATATATGCATAAATCTAACAGTAAGATTTGCTTTATATTGTATTTTTAGGTTTCTCTGTAAATCCTTCAGTTTGTATTTAAATCTAAAGGCTAACTCTGAAAATCACGACTCATGCATGTAAATTTGTCTTTCTGTGATTTACCTGCTCCATATCTGAAACTAAACAGGGCTGTTTGGTTTGATGTAGAATCTGTCAATCAAAAGGTAGTGATGAATATGCACTCTGCTGGGATTCACACCCACACGCCAAAACGAGAAAAAGAGACGAAAAAATGAAAAGCAAGGTTGCTGAAATGAATGAAATATGTTGTCTGACAGAAAATTAAAAAAGCAACTGTGCTGGGTCTTTAAATTTGCACCTAAGATTAAGGGGGTATATCTCACCTTTTTCTTGTGTTTTACTAAAAACAGATTTATACATCAACATCCACCAGCTCCTCCTGGGGGACTCCAAGGCTTTCCCTAACCAGCTGAGAAATCTAATCCTCTCAGCATGTCCTGGGTCTGCCCCATGGTTTCCTGCCAGTAGATTGTGCCCAGAACATCCCCAGGAAGGCACTCAGGAGGCACCCTGAACCACCTCAACTGTCTCTTTTCAATATAGAGGAGCATTGGGTCTACTCCAAGCCCCTCCCAGGTGTCTGAGTACCTCACCCTATACTTAAAGTTGCACCCAGATACCCTACAAAGGAAACTCATTTTCACTGCGTGTATCCACAGTCTCAATCTTTCAGTCTCTCCCCAGAGCTCTTGATCACATTTGGAACAAAGACTGCCTGGGAAATTGAGAAATGTTCTTTTTGGCTCTGCTCCCTCATGACCACAAGTGTCTTTTACACTGACCACATGACAACCATCAACCCTGATCTGCTTCTTGATCTCCTACGTCATTTGTAACCAAGAATCTGATTGGAGCTGACATGACCATGAACTGACCTGGATCCTCATCCCACCTGCATAACACTCAGTGACAAACCACCTCAATGCACGCTGGAGGTTGCAGCTCGGTGACATTAACGTCAGAATCAACAAAAAACAGAAACAATCCTGAGGTTACCATGCTGGACACACTCCTTGTATTGATGGTACTTTGAAATCCTGTCTATGAAAGTTACAAACAGAACTATATACTTGGGTCACTCTTGAGAGTGTCTAACCCCCACTGGGTATGAGCTTAAATTAATGCTAAGAATATGGACACAGCTCTCACTGTGGTTACACAGGGCTCAAATATCAGTGAACCTGGCGCCCCATATTCCTACAACATGCCCCCACAATACCCCTTGACCGCATTTCAGTGCTACAGCCTTGTAATACTATTGCCTTTTGGTCAACAGGTACGTAATAGTTTATACAGCAATATTAATTTATTATTACTTTGCTGTCTGTTGCTATTTTTCTGCTAAGAAATACTCAGCCCTTTTCATACTGTGTTCCAGAAAATCCCCAGAATAAGGAGCAAATTATGTAGAACTGTAAACAGCCTGCCAAAGTTACGAAAATGAATGCTAAAAGCCAAAGTAATAGAACTGCTCTGAAAGTCAACATTGTGCACAGCCAGGTAATGGAAAAGTAGAGCTATATATAAATGAATGCATCCATTTGCTGCACTAAAATTTGGCTTCTGATACTCGTTTGTAGCTTGTAATGTAACATTTCAGAAATTTCTTAACCATACACAGTAGGCGATTTTAAGGGGGGTAAGTGGAGGTGCTGTCCCCCATGTTTGCAAAATCAACAAAGTGCATCGCCACGGTTCACCTGAACCGTTGATTTGATTTAGGGACTTTTCAGACCACTTTGGGACCTTTTTAGGCAAATACAGTGGCTTTTTGGACAGACCTTTACTACTTTTGATTGGAAGTGCCCCCTGTGAACAATTCAAATCCCCATCTCACATCTGAGCAAATCAATTCATCTGAACAACATAAACCCCCAACAAATTAAACATCTCTGCCTCTGAAAGAGGAGGGTGCTCACTGGTCCAGCCTCCCTGTTAAAAAACAACGAATCACTCACTGAATATTCAAACAATCTCACTGGTCTTAAATAAGCCTTTCTAGTCCTTTTACACCAGCAGTCACTTTCCACTAAGAGGCTTTTTTGGTTGCCTGCTCTTTTCTTTCTGTCTTTCGCTTCCTCTGTTTTTTTTGTATTTGTGTGAATGTGTGTGTGTGTGTATGTGTGTGTGTGTGTGTGTGTGTCTATGTGTGCACAGCTGATGGTTGGTTTGCTTCTACCTACTCAGTCAAAGTCACCACCTCTTCCTGCCCTCACTGCCTCTGTGTATTGCTGCTCTTCACGGGAGAATTCAAGTTCATCTATTAAATATGACATTGTGCCAAATGCCAAACTCTTCCCTTTCATAACTTTGAAACACCACTTTTGCTCTGAATATGTAGTGTTCTATTTTTCTCGCCTACTGACCATACATCTACCGGCACGTAATTTCTTTCCTGACAGGTTTGTCTGGGTTGCCAGAGATGGCCTTATTGCGCTTTGCAGAGTAGTTAGTGTGCAGCAGCACACAGTAGGGCAGGTGTTGCCTGAGTAGATGTGGGCTTTGCCAACAGATGAGGGGCTGGAGGCTAAAAGGAGTTATACAAATTCTTGTAAACTCGTCTAATTTGTTCAAGTGTCTGTGCTTGATCTTGCTGAGGCAACTCAGAAGTGCTTGAAATTTAAGGAGCACCCACAGCAGACATGGAGAACAAGTGGTTAGGGGAGGTAGAGAAATGTTGTGCATTGCCAAAGACCAAAAAATCAGGATATGGAGGATAATAGAGTGTGTGATGTGTCATTTGGTGATTCTGTCTGATGGCCGACCCATTGTTCAGGCCACACTTAAGGCTCTTCTGCCCTCACGAGATTTATGAAGTCATTATATGATGATAATAAATTATGTTTGTGTTACTTTTTCTATCTTTTAGGTTATCTGCTTCTCAGCCCTAATTCTCATATACAAGTAGAAGATAATGCAATGCCACTTATAATATTTGTGAAGGTTTATGGACCAAAACCACTTCATTCTTATATGACCATTTTCCAACTACTAGACCTAGGCTTTAAGCTGGGCCATAAATGTCAAAACCAAGTCAGGAAAAAAATGTGCTGGTACTAATGCTCATTTCTGTTAGCACCCCAGCGTGATTTCTAATAGAATGTAAGTGCTACATTAATGCTGGCGCACAGCATATGGCCATTCTAGATTAAACAGGCACATTGGGATGTTGTAAACAATTGATACAACAGACAAACATTTTCTCTTGTATGTTGTAATTGTACTTGAATAAAGAAACTGCTGGTTTCCTTTTCTAATACCTGGCTAAGGTCTGTTTGAAATATGACTGATATTCACAGTCTAACAAATTCAGTAGGCCCAGAATAATATTTTTTCTAATAAAATTAGTCCCACCTATAGACAATCCAAATATTATTGTATCTACTATCACTTCCTAATGAGATTTCAGATTTTACTGTAAATACCTAGATATCAGCAAAAAAATCCTGGTTTTGCATTTGGGTGTTTTAAGATCTTAAACCTTGTGTTTCCAACCAAAATGTACAAATAACCCATGTTAAATTGAAATATAAAAAGGCCTCCTTTAAAGAATGTCCTCTTGCCTTTTTCCAGCCTCTTTTTAACCCCTACAATTAAACAGGCTGTGTTTGTTACCACTTTGGGACTTCTGGTCTTACCGGCTGCTCTGTGTTGTGTTATTCATTTCCACAAATGGACTAGAAGGACTGTTAAGTTAATGGTATGTTTTGAAACAGCGTTCACATAATAATTACATCAAATCGTTGTAATTATATCAAATCATAATATTTGAAAATAGAAAGCAAGAAACATTCGGTATTCCATGATGTGGGCTCTTTGAAGGTGTGCATATTTATCCTTTAACACCACTAAATGTCTTTCATGCAGCGAGTGAAGAAAGGATCCATCCACTAAAGCTAACTTGTGTAAAAAAAATCAGGCATGCTATAGAAAATAATGAGGTAAAATGGCCCTGATGGACCATAGACACGATCATGTAAGTATCACATGGCCATGATGGTTTTAACAGTGTATGATAAATGCGGTTTACCTTTAATACTGATGAATAGTCCTCTCAGCAGAGAGCACTTTCGGTCTCAAATGGACGTGGGCATCCTAGACAGGCCTATTCTCACCACACTGAAGGGGTCAGAGATGTAGGAGGTGGGATAATAGAGCATGTGATGGAGCCATAGATCATTATATACACTGTGGTCATCTCCGCTGAAGCTCCCATAGACACTGTGCTGTTAGATATAGTTGAAAGGAGTTTGGAGGTGTTGAGCAGTTTATGCGGAACGGGTAACAGGCTAGGTCAGAGAAGGTCAGTTTAGATTCAGTAATTTGATCACCCTCGCTTTCACTTGCTTGCTGATGGCCAATCTATTGTCCTGGCCTCACTTAAGATGCTTTCTCAATTTTTCCTCTCCGCACAGGCCTGTAGTAAATCCCTATTTAGCACAGGTATCATTCTGGTTCGAGAACTGCTGGAGACAACACATGGGGGGGATGTAATCATATTTGTCAGTCGGGGTGGAGAGTGCTGTTGGATTTGTCAGTCGGGGTGGAGAGTGCTGTTGGATTTGTCAGTGGGTGAGGGGGAGTTTGATTTCTTTTCATACCTTACTGCTCTTGATCGACTTTAACATTTCATGATCTTATGATATTTAAATTCCTTTTTTCATGTTTATGCAACTAAATATACTACATTTACCTGAAAGGTATAAACAAATAACATTATACAGTAAAAACTGATTGTATGTACAGTACGTCAGTGTGGTCCTTGCGGAAGACCAGCATTAATTGTAGTTCCCATTAGGAACCTGGTTTGACTTATTAAATTAATAGTCCTTCATTAAAT
>JBBKCR010000101.1:16182477-16194553 GCA_037577295.1 Ladigesia roloffi | reverse complement strand
CTACCAGACTGCTACGGCTAAAGCTAATAATCTGCGTTTGTGTTCTGCTGAGGAAACAAAGTCACCTTCGACTTTGGTGCCCTGGGGGTAAGTAAATAAACATAAAATTTTCATTTTGGGCTGAACTATCCCTTTAAAATTGGTTATTCACCCAAAAGTGTACAACAGAACAGAATTCTGTTTCACCGTGGCTCCAGCAGTATTGATGTCACAATAAAAACATAATAGATTAGAAGTATGGATGTAAAGTGCAAATAGAATGTCCTTATAATATAAAACCTCAATACTTTCTATGAAAATTCGTATTTCGTACCTTCTAGGAGGAGGGGAGCGCGCAGGCCTGCGCTGCCTGGCAGGAGGAGAGTAGCTGAGTGACCTGGAGTCTCTCAGAGAATCTGCTGGAGCTCTCGGACGAGAAGGGGGGCTGAAATAAAGAAAAAACAGATTTAGTTTTAAGACTCAACTGCACTTTAAATTTCCTGATGAATAGATAGAAGTGGTATTTATATTCCAACATGTGTGTATCTACAGTAATTTAAATCAAATATAATGTCACCTTTTCTTCTCCTCCTTTTCACTTTCTGATGAGGATGAGGAAGAGCGATTCTTTGCCGCTGCTTTATCTTGCCTGGAAGACAAGTAAGATTCGTTGACTATTACATTCCATCATTAAAAGTAAATATTTAAAACCTCGGATCTCTTTTAGCTACTCAGATTTTTATTTAGGAAGTTACTCAGCGCAATTCCGCACAATTTAAAACACACGCCTTTTAAAAGTATAGCCTAACTACAGAGAATTTGACAATAAAGTATCTTTGCCACTGAACATTATTGTATTTATTATAAATCAATTCTACCATTACAGAATCTATGCAGATGATTGGCAGCCTTCAGCTCAGTTCATATTTACCCTCCCAAAACCTACCCCTTCTCCGTCTCGGAGTCAGAGCTGTCTGAAGACGAGGATGATGATGACGAGGAGGATGAGGAGGAGCTGGAGCTGCTCTGGCTGTTTTGCCGTGGTGCTGAGGCGACCTTCTCTGGTCTCCCATTCACAGTTTTGTCCTCTTTGCCTGCTTGCCTGCGGTCCTGAGCTGCTGGTGATTGGCCCTTTGATCTCCCTCTTGATGTCTCTCTTGCACCTGATTGGCTGACGGCTGGTGATTTGGAGCGCTGAGGCTGGTCTCCAGAGCGGGACCTGTATCCGGATCGGCTCGGAGGGCTGTTACTGTCTCGAGTTTTTGGAGGAGGAAGAGGAGGAGGAGGAGGAGAGGGAGAACGGGACTGGTATTTTTTGGTCGTCTCACTGTTTCTCACCCTCTCGATCTCTTTTCTGCCCTTCTGCTGGTCAGACTTCGTCGATTTCTCTTCGTTCGGCTTCCTCTGAGGTGAGGGCGAAGAGGAGGAGGAGGAGCTAGATGAGGAAGAGGAGGAGGAGGAGGAGGAAGAGGAAGAACGGGGTGGGGGTGATTTTTTCTTCTCTCTTTCTCTCTCACGTTCTCTTTCTCGTTCCCTCTCCCGTTCTCGCTGCTGCTCGCGCTCCTCTTGTTCACGGGCTCGCTCTCTCTCCTTTTGCAGCTCTCTCTCCTTTTGCAGCTCTCTCTCCTTTTGCAGCTCTCTCTCCTTTTGCAGCTCTCTTTCCCGTTCCCTTTCTCTTTCTCGCTCTCGTTCTCGGGACTGCGAGCGGCTCCGGCGACGCCAGTGTGCCGGAGATGGTGAACGACGTGATCTAGGAGGAGAAATTATTAATTTTAAGGTGGATATTTGCTTCTCATTATTTTTTTTCCATCAACAGTGCACCCAAAAGTTCTGAAAAAGCAAAATCCACTATATTTGTACACTTTTTTATTGTGCACATCGATAATGCTGCATAAGAGTTTATATCTACTGCAGAATTAAGTAGCACAGATAAAATTTTCATATATTGTGCATTAGCTTCAAAGCTCCAGGTCACACTTTGCTCTGAACAATTTTAAAATACTTCACAATACCAGACAAGCAGAGCAAAAATAAAAACACTTAATTAAATTCTTAATTCAATGCAGGTTTAAGCTGCTATCCGAGCATTTCAGAAAGGGGCGCCATACCAACATACTGCTAGTAATACAGCACACACTGTTCTACTGCTTAATTGGTGTCTGGGAAACAAAAATGTGTCTGTACAGAAGGACTGAACGCTCGTGTGAATGTGTTTCGGGCCTCTTACCTGTACTGGGGGCTTCGAGACCGGCTGTTTCTCGTCCGCCTGTCTCTGTAGCGCTCTTGCCCCCTGTCTCGGTCTCCCAACCGGTCCCCTACCCTGTCTCTATCTCTATCTCTGTCCCCTACCCTGCCTCTGTCTCCCATCCGGTCTCTGCCTCTGTCCCCCACCCTGCCCCGGTCTCCCGCCCTCTCTCTGAAGCGCTCCCGGCTGTTCTCCCGCCGCGTGGGAGGCGAGCTGCGGGACGGAGAGGGTCTACGCCCCCTCTGTCTGGGGCTGGGCGAGCGAGGGGGCTCCTGGTACTGCCGGGGTGGCGTAGGACGGACAGGAGACGGGGAGCGAGCTGCAGTCCGTTTGCTCTGGGCCTCCTCCCGTCTCGGTTTGGCCTTAGGAGACACATCCCTTCTCCTGTCGGTCTGTCTGTTCCCGTCTACAGTTCCCGAAGATCGAGACGCTTCGGGTCCGAGCTCTGACGCGGTATATCTGTTTCTGTCGTCTCGGGGCTTTTCGGGCTCCTGGTTGCGGGTCCTAGTCGTCTCTGGCGAGCTGTAGTAGCCTCTTTCTCGCTCTCTGGTTCGAGCTCGAGGAGACGGAGGGGGACTGGAGGTCTCTGTGGGGGTGTACCTCTCTTTCCCCCGGTCCCTCGCCTCGTAGTCCCCTCGGTCCTTCGGGGAATTCGACCGCACTTGTGTCACGATGCGCCTCCCGTCCCTTTCCTCTTCTCTACGGTCATTCTCTCTTCCTCTCTCCGCCGGAGCGCTCTTATCGTTCTCTCTCTGCTTTTCCTTCTCGTTCTCTCTCTGCACCGCGGCCTGCTTACTGTAACCACCGTCACCGTTTGACGTCTTCTGTTTCTCATTCTCCTCGTCAGAGGACGAAGATGATGACGAGGAAGATGACGAAGAGGATGAGGAGGACGAGGATGATGATGAACTGTCGCTGTCACTATCACTACTGTCACTACTGCTCTCACTGCCGCTGCTGCTGCTGCTGCTGGAAGCTTTGGGTTTGCTCTTCTTCTCCGGTTTTTCTTTTTCCTTCTGCTGCGGTTTCTCTCTCTCTTTTTCCTTCTGCTGCGGTTTCTCTCTCTCTTTTTCCTCAGAGCTCTTTTCCCTCGCTCTGCCTGGCCGTTCCACTCCTTCCCGACTCCCTTTCTCCTTCCTGTCCGTCTCGGATGCAGCCTTCTCTCTGTCGGACTTCCGCTCGGTCTCGCTGTCTTTCCCGGAGCGCCTCTCCTCCGGCTGTTTTTTGCCAGAGGATCTGGAGGCTTCTTTCTCCCTCTCTCTTTCCCTTTCATTCTCTCGCTCCTTTCTCCTGTCTTCCTGCCTCTTTGCCTCCTCCCGCTCCCTCTCTCGCACTCGTTCCTTTTCCCTCTGCTCTTCCCTTTCTCTCTCCTTCGCGCGTTCTCTTTCGCGCTCGTCCGCTTTGGGCTTTCCGTTCGAGTACGGCGATCGCCGGGTAGGCGAGGCGGAGTCACTGGAGCGGTTTCTCCCCCTTTCACGGACTTTCTCGTTCTCTCTCAGTCTGCCATCTTTCTGGCTAGGCACGTCTCTGTCCCGGTCCCTCTGTCTCTCTCTGTCTCGGTCCGAAGGGGCCGCGAGGGAAGACCCTTTCTCTCTCTCTCTGCTGCGTCCTCTCTGCTCCCGGGTTTTAGGTGGCGAAGGTGATGGAGACGACGAGGACGAGTCATGACGTTTTGGTAGTTTCTCTCTCTTACTTCTCTCATTCTCACGTTCCTTCTCCACGCTCTTCTGCCGTCTGTCTTTCAGGCGTTTGGGAGACGGAGAGCAAGACGAGGAATCGTGCCTCGTCCTCTGAGGGGCTTTCTCTCTCTGCCGCTCCTCGCTGTGGTCTCTCCTGTCCCGGGTTTGTTTCGGGGACGGAGACCGGGGTGAGGAGTCATGGCGTCTTCTCTGAGGCTTTTCTTTAGCGTGGTCCTTCTCTCGCTGCTGCTCTCGGTCCCTGTCCCTCCTGTTCCGCTCAGGGGACCTGGAATGTCTTGGAGATCTCTGAAATATAGGGCAAAAAAATCGGCTTGACAATAATCCTTCGTTAAAACAAATGCTTGGTCAAATTAACAAATTGTCGCTTCACCCCAAACACAGATCAGCTATGGCATCATCGTATTTCTATTGTTTACAGTACACATCTCTTCCTTCACATAGGAACCACGAGGTAGAGCCCTGCACGGGACTGTTTATTAAAGCCCGCTCCCGCTGAATATGACCATTACCGCCCGCTCCCGCTATATTTATGACAATTCCCACCCGCACGGCTCAAACACAAAGTCCAGCTCTTCACTCTTTTTGTTTGTTACAATTTTTAAGTTTTTCCATATCTCAGATTTCCCCAATTTTAGTTTTGTTTCACATTCTCCCTTCACAATTTTATTACCAACATCAGCTGCATCCTCCATCCTGCTACGCTAACAATTTTGGGACCCGCTGTCTATTTTATCCCGCCCACTATCTCTGTTGCTCCCGCCTGCAGCAACCTAAAACCCGCTCAATCCTGCGAGATTTGCGTTGGGTCCCGCGGGACCCGCTGGATCCCGCTCCCAATGCAGGGCTCTACCATGAGGCTAAAAGGTGCCAGAATGGTGTGAATAAGGACTGTACGTGCCCACAAGCCAGGTTGAGTAATCTCAAACAGAAACAGATTGGCTTATTTGGTTTTTACCTCTCTGATCTCCACCCTGTCAGGGCTGTCCTGACGGGCATGACCCCTGCGGTCAGGTGATCTGCCCCTCCGTCCATCCACCGTTCTGGATGCAGGTGCATTTTGCTGCCTTTCTCTTATCGGGGATGCTGACCTGCTGCAAATAGACAGAATAAGTACAAATCAGCAGAAAATCTAAAACCTGATCACATTTAATTATACATATAAAGTCCCATTCAGCAAACACAACAAACCACACCCACTCAAGTCTTTCAGAAAGAAAAATGTGTGACAATATTTAAAAACCCCTCAAACCTGTGGGCTGAACTGGACGATGCACTTCGCTGCTTTCGGCTCTTTGCGGGCGCAGGGATCTTCTCTTCACTGCCTTTCCTCTTTCTCTTTGACATCTGCTTTTCCTCAGATGAACTAAAATGACAAAAATGATAAGTTACATGCATGCATGCACGCACACACACCACACACACCACACACACCACACACACCACACACACCACACACACCACACACACCACACACACACACACACACACACACACACACACACACACAGGTGTAGGTACACATGGCCATTAACTAAGGGTTGAACTAAAAAGCCTGACTTAGACATCAAACACTCAGAACTGCCATCAGCAACGAGTCCTGAGGGGCCCGGAAATGCACACGCACACATACGCACACACAACCTCTGACCTTGATAGGTGAGACTGCCAGAGGCCATGTCAGCACCAGCACTGTTAACAGATTTCGTGTGTGTGTGCGTACCTGTTTCTCCGTGAGTGTGTAGATGTACTGCTGGTCAGGGCTGAACAGTAGGTCCCTCAGGATGGGGCTTCCATCCCCCACCACCACGTTCTCATACAGCAGCGCCGGCCTGGACGGACTCACTGAATTGATTAGGATCTGAGAAAAGAGAACAAAAAACATCATCAGAATCTCCCAGGAGAACAAACATAAAGGCAGGAAGGAACAATCAGCACAGTGTAACAAAGGTCGAATATCTCATTTACACCTGATATCTCTTCCCTTTCGCTTGGTCACCTACAGACCGTGCGCTTATTTAGTATTTTATTTACATTTTACCATCTTTTAAGCTCAGATTTCAATGGGTCCGTCGTTTATGACAGTGCAACACTTCAGGACACTGGAAATCAAGTTCCAAGCTTTTGTACAACACTTTTTTTATAGTATTTTAAAAAGTGTGTAGATGGGCTGTCTATATTTTTCATATAAATAATATTAAAAACACTAAATTACCCCGGCAACGATCAACACAGATAACATTATACAGTAATAGTGATTTGATGTATAGTGTATTAATGTGCTCCTTGTGGAAGTCTTGTATTACTTGTAGTTTCCATCAGAAACCTGATTTTCTCAGTCAGTCCTTCATTAAATTAAATCAGGAGCTGCTGATGGAATTTCACAAACCCAAGCAATGGCTGGAGGCATCGAGGAGAAGTCTGAAACAAAGCCTGCGTTCTCCTTCCAGCTCACAAAATATCATCTACCTTTTTTACAAACAAAACAATTTTCCTGCTTTCTTGAGTGTTTGCATTTATTCTAATGTTAACTTTCCCAGCAGAGCGACACATTACAACCCCGAGGAAAGAAATGTCTGGAAACGATTTATGAACGTTGAACCCTTTCACAGTTTTGTACATCAGCAGTGATGCAAAGTGACCAGTTTCATCATGACAATGTAAACCAGGCTGGGTCTGTCAACCTACATGTAAATTAAAGTGGGTGTAAAAGGAGCATCTCCAGCGTCGCTCAGCGGAATAAACGAATGATCTCTGTGAAGAGCTACAGAAACAAGGAGGTAAAGGAAGCGTGCTCCGGCCCGTCATCATTGACTTGCTCAAATCCCTCATGTTTAGAATAGGAATCTCTGCGGCTGTCTTAGTGTTTGTGTGTACGTGCCCGTGCATAGATGTGTGTGTAAGAGGAGGATTAGCAACATTAGGCTCTAATTGAATCAAACAAAGCAGATAGACACTCAACTGTCAGACAGACAAGAGCGGCTCGATTATGGGCTCAGCACAGGAATCAATAAAGCTACTGCAGACGCGCACTCACTCACTCACTCACTCACTCACACACACACACACTAGTACTATCACACACATCACACAAGAGCATGCACTTTCTCTCTCTCTCACACACACACACTTATCACACACATAACACACACAAACTCACTCTCACACTCCCATTCAAACTTTCTCAGGTCATGCAGCCGTAGAGCATCATACATCAGTCGCTCTAAAACGCACAAGTTCTCTCATTTCGACGCACATAAACGCACTCAAATTTCCCCATCGATGGAACGTGGAAAATGGGACTGAAATTTCACGCAAGCATGCCAAAATATGCCGTGACCTTTTCCTACCCGTTAACAAAGGTCACCAGGGGTCAATCACTCAAACTGAAAGGTCAGTGGGAGAAATCAGCCTCGACATAATTGTACAAATTGATTTAAATATCTGCAGAGAGTAGCACCACATCAGCGGAGCCGAGAGAAAAGCCATTGGGAGGATTAGGGAGAAGTGAAGAGGAACAGAGGCAGAGAGGCCTGGCAGGGCAGAGGGATTAGCATGTAATAACAGCAGTAAAAGAGATGGCACCGGTAACAGATCCGAAACCAGGCCTGGGTCTGGGGCCATTTTCAGCTGAGAAAACTGGACTGGACACTGAGGGGCAAACAAACAATGAATCTGATCCAGTCCTGCGACAAAGCCAGCCTGAAACTGCACACATGCAGCGTGTTACGCTGTTAGCAGTGTATTTCTTCTGGTGAGGTAGTAAAGCATTAGAGCAGTTCAAGCCTGATGGCCTATTTCAGTTGCTCATTATAAAGTGTTTCAATTAAAAATGCTCATTAAAGAATAGTAGGTTTTAACGAAAAATCTTCAATCCTTAAATGGCATCACACCCTCCTCTGACTACAGTTCATTTTATATGGATACACACATACATACACACACACACACACACACCACAAAATCTCACCCCAAATTCCTCACACCATCCCCCAAGTCCCCCTACACTTCCCCCAGTACACACACACACACTATGAGCAGGAAAAACATTCCTCAGTTAATACAATTAGATTTTAATTATTTTTAAACAAGGATTTTATTCCAAAACACATAGAAGGCCATTCTGACGAATTCCATGATGTTGGGAGCCGGCCTTGCATGCACAAGAAATATTAATACGACGTTATGATTAATTCTACACTTCAAGATATAAAGTGCAGTATGTTGTGCTGCTTTAAATGTTATCACTTTGAAACACAATGTACTTAAAATGTGCTTAACTCTACCTTAATTTACCCCTGAAAATATGCTTAACACCTTAATTTGAATTAAGTTGCCATTAATTTGTAAACTGTTCCCTTAATTTTACCTTAAAAGTGGATTTAAGGTATGAGTGTGAAACCCCTTAATCCTAAACATAAGACATTTTCTTCAGAAGGCTCAGTTATTTAAGGGGCAAATTTTAAAAATAAGAGAAAAATTCAGTAGATTTACACCTTAACCAGCCTTAATCTGTGCACTTTCCCATTAATGTTCCTTACTTTTCTGGAAATTAAGGTAAAAATTAAGGTTATATTATGGGGTAAAATTAAGGGGGTTGGTTTCGTAGTGTATCCTGCTGTCCCTGGTGTTCCGTACAGTACCTGAAGGGGGCACTGTGACCAGTGCAGGTCTACAGACACGCTGTATATTTGTACAGATGTATGCGTGTGTACAGTGAAGGGACGCATATTAAAAACATCCATCACTCTTATACCTTTATATAAAGAGGCATGCAAAAGCTGTCCATGTAGCATGCTCCATCCATACTTCTCCATCCATCAGTATTCATTCTCTCACCATCACTCTTTCCATCCGCATCTTTGTGTGCATGCGAGTATATGGGTGTGTGTATAAGTAATTACACGCTCTAGCTGATAGTAAGTGGGCATGGCTTCTGTTGATGTGGCAGAGTGATGCTGTGTTTCATTTCACAAACAGCCTGAAATCAATCACACTAACACGAGAGTGGAATGCCTGAATCAGCAACACACACACACACACACACACACACACACACACACTCAAACACAAACAAAAGTGCACAAAAAATGACATATTCACAACCACATAAAATACACAATCATAAACACACATGCACAAACTCATATGCACATGCGAATAGTAATGGGCAGTATACTGGTTGTAATTAGGGAGTGAGCTCTGCCATAACCTTATATCACTATGTCAAAAAGAAGTACACAGTACAGTGCAAAACATGCTAAGGTTAGTCTAATTATCTGAATGACTTCAGTCACATTTCAGCGAGATGGAAAAGAGCAGCCCTTTATCACCTCCCACTGTGCAGTCGGTTGCAGTCCATAAAAAACAGTGCGGAAGGAAGCACCAGTCTGGTGGGGTGAACTGTGACTATTAGAGTTAGGCCATCAATTTGGACTATAAATGTCAAAGCTCTGCTGAAAAAGGAAAAAAAAAACTATGATTTTTGCTTGCACCCCTCTGAGATTTCTAATTGCATAGTAGCACAAAGCTAATGTGAAAGCTAATTTGATTGTAGCAAAACTATTAGCCAATATTTGCTCTTGGATGTAGCAGGTTTACAGAGATTTTAAGAACAGAAAGCCCTTCCACGGAGTGCCTGCTGCTGTTTTCCAGTTCAACACCAGACTAAAACACTGATTCACAGCGCACACACGCACACTGACTCCTCACAGTTAGCATGTTGTTCCTGGATTCAGAGAACCTAGCAAACATTTGAATACACAATACATTTAGCCCACACTCGGGTGCTCCAATTTTTCTTTCCCTACGTCACATTCTCAGAGGAGTCACTTACTGTTTCCTCTCCTCAAGTTCACTCTGGCCATGACACACACACACACACACACACACACACACACACCCTTATCAACGCAAAAAACAAACACTGTAAGCACAGACAATGTTCTTGGGTACAGCAAGTGTGACCGTATACACAAACAATGTCCACCTCCCAGACCCACACACACACACACACACACACACAGCGCCGTGGGAGAGGGAGAAACAAAACAAACACAGGAAGAGTGTTTGCGCACACATGTATGTGTGTGTGTGTGTGTTAGACACACTCCGAGCATGGCAGATATGGAAAGAGAGCAATCTTTAATCTGTAATCACTAAAGAACTGATAAGCTTTCCTCAGGGAGCGCTAGCCGATTACCAAGCCACTGATGCCTCAAATTACTGCTTAAGGAATCCAGACATAATTAAACAGTGACAGATTTCATATCCTCCTTTACTTTTCCCCAGATATTGCTGTGGTGTGGCATCACTCCCTTCCCTTTAATGTGTACCTGCATTAAACACACACCTCTTTATCAGTGTGGGCTGTTAATGCACTATATACACTAAAAAATAACTATAACATTAATTTTTTAGTTCTCTGAGATGCTAATCCATGGACATATAGTCTCAACCTCTACATTATATTAATTTATCACTGCTGCTTAAACAAAACTTTGTATAGTTTTAACATACTTTGAAAATATTAGACAATCTTTACACTTTCATGTAAAATCAAACAAAAGAATGCATCTTTTTACATCAACCTTCAATTCAAGTTAAGAATGTGTTGCTTCTCCTGTTAAGATGTTACTTGGGAGATAATTTGCGAGATAAATTGGTTCCACACTCCTAGCTGCACTTCTACTGTCACGTCTGTGCTGCTTATTAAATGCAGTTTAATAACAGACTGATCAGCTGAACTAGCAGAGGTGTAATGGTGCACAAAATTGTTTTTAGATTTGATCATTTTTCAATACAGGAAAAACAATCAGTGGCTGAACTATGTCTTCCACTAATATGCTAAACGTTTCCATTTTTAGTAGTGCATTCAGTGTTATATAACTACAGTTTTTAAAAGAATAGATATGTTTTATTGTGTCCAGACTTAACCTATAACTAGACAATGCAAGGTATGAAACAATGGTACATTACAATGCCCCGCAATATATGTGAAGTTTTGTTCCAGGTACTGGATGGTAACTGTAAAATCCTGGGCTTTTGTTATTAGGGGCAAACATCAAATGATGATGCGTTATTTGTACTTATTTTTATGTTAGATTAACAGCTTTAGCACAGATGAAATCGGACTATTGCAGACTATTGCTGTACACATACACTAAAAAAAATGTTTGCATCACCCTAGAATTCCCATATCAGTGCATCCCTAGTGGGCTCGTGCTTTAAAGAGCCCTTATAGTGCCGAGCAGGATCAGTCTAGTGTCTCAAAACACAACAGGAAGAGACCCAAACAATGCTGGCTCTTGAGGACTATCATTTTGACCCATAATTACACACACACACACACACACCCAACTTCAAACCCACAGCCCAAAGCCTACCGGGACCTATCCAAAAGCAAACACTACATGTCTGTGTGTATTTTTTTGTGTGTGTGTTTGTGTGTGTGACTTCATGAGTGTGTGTTACAGCCCGACGCGTCAGACACAGACACTAGCAGTCTATTTGAGTTCACTCCAGACAAATGACAATGAAAACTTCAACTAGTCATAACAGCAACTAAACACAGACACAGAATTGCGCAATTACTGCCTCCCTTTGAAATAAAACACCAGTTATTTCACACAGACACATTCAAACACTCACAGACACAGCTAATCTATCAATTGGCAGAATTGCAAGGGTTCTTTTAATTTGGCCCCCAGTGGAAATGTGATCTTAAGGGTGTGTGTTGCATCAACTGCCCCACCCGTCTCCCAAAGCCACGAGAGACATCTCGCTTGTCTTCTCCGCTTTCTCTGCTTTCATCTCCCCTGTCCTTACAGCAACCGAGCCACGGGAAAGAACCCGCTCAAAATCAAACCGGGATGTTCTTTGCAAATTGCTCTAATAAACACAGCATCATCCTCTTGAAAAGTGTGTGTGTTTGTTCATGTATAAACGGATAGGAACAGCAAAGGTAACCCCTAAGGCCGAACTGAAAGATCTCTACAGAGAACAGCACAGAATACACCAACACAGTCTTCAGGATAGAAGTTTAAACTGCTACAAACTGTTGAGGTAAATGTTGACAAGGTGTGTGTGTGTGCGCGTGTGTGTGTGTGTGTGTGTGTGTGTATGTGTGTGTGTGTGTGTGTGTGTGTGTGTGTGT
>JBBKCR010000101.1:16114383-16132826 GCA_037577295.1 Ladigesia roloffi | reverse complement strand
TGTGTGTGTGTGTGTGTGTGTTTGTGTGTGTGTGTGTCTGTGTGTGTGTGTGTGTGTGTGTGTGTGTGTGTGTGTGTCTGTGTGTGTATGTATTGTGCAAAAGTCTTAGGCACCTATTCAAATTATTTAAAGTCATTTTTCTCAGTGTGTAATAATTAGCAAAGAGAACATTAGAATAAATCCAAACAAATGAGAAAGCAGGAAAAATTGTCAAGATATGTTTTGTTTGTAAAAGATTTTAACTGGCGAGGAGTACACTGGTTTGGTTCCAGATTTCTGCTTGAGGCCTTCAGGCATTGATTGGATTAGTAAAATTCAACCAGTTGCCCCAGATTAAATTTAATTGAGGACTGATTGAGTCAAACCGTTTTTCGGATGGAAAATTGTGTGTGTGAGAGTGTGTGTACACCAGTTGTTGTTATGGATCTGTTGCCACACAAGTTCTCTACAGTTGGACCAAAGACGAACCCCAAACACTGCCTGGTTACTGCACCAAACGCTCAACCTGCTCAGAGAGTCAGGTGCTGCAGTGGATACACTGAACCCATCCTGGAGCATTACCCTAAATCTCTCACACTGGACTAGGCATGTGTGTACACAACGTGTGAGTAACTGCCAGCGGCTGAAAAGATTAGCCTAGTTCTCTGGCTGGTCAGACCAGTTCATCCACTAAACCTGGCACAGACAAACACACAGAGCAAGAGTCAGAGTGTGTGAAACCGAGAGAGCCAGAGTATGCAGCAAAACACCAAACCTGTCTGACAGTTAACTAGAGGGTTACAGAGGGCGGTGAGTACACACAGGATAAAATCAATGAACAAAAATTGGTGTGTGTCCAACTAGACAAAACATTCCAAAGTTGCAGGTCAGAACCAGGTGACTGACAAAGGAAACAAAACACAACAGGATTTCATTCACCACTCAAGCATGTCTTATTAGTCAGACAGGTGCATAAACAAATACATCACATTACTCATCAATAACCGAGACATAAGTCAATACTTAATGACTACACACAAAGAAAATTAGCTTGGCAGGCCAGAGCCTAGCACTGACCCCAGCAGCGCATCTTTAATATTAATGTTTATTCATCTTCCATTTAATCACACAGTCCTTTCAAAATGGGCGCCAAGCCCCTGTGAACTTCAAAGCTACTGAAGTGTTAACTTTAATAACCCTATCTAATTTAAGACTGGTATCAGCATCGTAAATTAATTTCCTCAGCTTTGACTCGGAATAATAAAAGCGCCGCATCCAGCACTCCATTCAGGGCTGAGACTCCTATCTGCTGTTTGCATCTCGTCTTTTTATGAGTGTGATGACAAAGCCAACAAACGTAACATCAAATGATTCTAAAAAGATTAACATATGCATCGGGGTAAACAAAGCTCTCACAGCCGGAGCCAGAAATGTTTTAACAAATTGCATTATTCAGTATCAGACTCCAGCAGTTAGCGGAGGGATACTCACGGTTATTGCAGGCCTACACAAATCGCTAACAGTGGTCCCCTAAACCGAAGCGGGCCTTTTTGGCAGCACTCTATGATCGTGTGTCCTCTCCAATCTAATTCCATCTTCATAAAACCCCACTCTCAATCATTGCTGGTGCACTCTCTTTCCAGGACTGGTGCAGTCTTGACCTGTGTTTTAGACTGCAAAAGTGGATTAACCTATTGAGAACCATAGGGGGGATTTAACGGGTCAAAGTGCACACTCGGGGCCATAAAAAAGGCGATGAGGCCAGTGTCTCTCCCACAGGACACATCTTGGTTCACATTGCAGAGGGGCAAAACAAGCCTGTGGTAGCACTTTTAACACAGTTTTATAAGACCTTTTTTTATTTTAAATGGACAATCAGCAAAATTGCCCTGCACTGAAATACGCAGGATAGCCATTAGAATTAAATTAGTCATTAATGTCCTTTAAACTTTTCTGATTCTCACAGCAGGGGAGGAATTTAAAGTAGGGGATGACTTAACCTCCAACACAAAAAATGGCCCCTCCCCCCACCAACAAAACACATGCGGTGTGGCAGCGTTGTCTGGCTGCCATAATTATTCCCCCTGCGGCCCACCGAGGCAACCCGGGGGGGCCAAGCACTGGAGCACGTGAAGGCTGGTGGCCAACAGAAAGCCTGCTGGCGCGCATACACACACAAACACACACACACACACGGAGTGTGGGGCCAGTCCATGTCTGCTCTGCGCATTACATGCTTTCAGCTCTGATGAAACTCAGTCCAGCAAGGGCCACACACACACGTGTGTTTCCACTTAACATTGTAGAAACAAAGCATGTGGGGAAAAGATTATAATGTTTGGATGAAAGGCAGAGATTTTGTTCGCTTTCTATAAAATGGTTTTCCATACATTGTTCTTTTTAGTCCAGCAACTTTTGGCTTGGGGCACAAACACTGGGCAAACTATACCAGATGCTCAGCTACTTGTTCCTCTGGTGTCAAGCACCCACCATATGGATGGTTGTTTTTAATTGAGCTAACTCAGGGGTTCACAACTCTGCTCCTGGAGGCTCAGGCGTCCAGCAGTTTGGTGATTCCCCAGTTCAAACTCTCCAAATTCAGTTCCTCAGTGTAAAATATCCACAGGCATTTTACAAGTAGAATGTAAAGTTAAATTTAAATCTTGTGCTTGACAATGCAGACTTATAATAAAAGTGTGACATCTGCTATTTGAAGATCACACTCTTTCAAATTCTCATCTACATATAACAACTATTTATTCAAAAACAATATCCAAGAATTTTAATTTGTACATTGTAGTGAAATGCGCCCGTCTTTCAACCTTGCCTAATATTACTATCGCCAAGCCTCATGCTTTGTATGCTGTGTGAACTCGGGCCACCCATCCAAGATAAAACAAAGCATTAAGACATTAAAAATATATCATTCGGACTAATCATTATATTGTTCTATAATAGAACAATGGTTAGAACAATGCAGGCCAGCCTACATATTAATAGTTCACTCAAAGCTGCAAGATATTCTAAGGCATGTCAAACACATCACAACATGTCCAGGACAAGGTTGCACATCATACTATACTATATTACTGTGTCCTTAATGTGCAGCCCCATCCTGGACATGTTCATGTATTTCCTGCTCTGACAGCTCCAACCAATCAGCTAAATAACAGGCCCTGGTTAAGTTGAAGTGGGTATATTGGAGAAGGGGGTGGGATGGGGGTGGGGGTGTTTGTACTCCAAGGACAGAAACCAGTGGTGTAAAACTGTTGTTCTCAAAGCAGATTTGGCTCTATTCCCAATGTGTTAAAACTTGCACTGAAGCAAAACTGAGGAATCGTCAGAGGGCTGGTTTGAGAACTACTGGCCTAGAAGAAGTACAACATTAATTATGCCTACAGAACCAACCAGGAGACATCTCTCCATGCTAGCCATACAAAATCCAATCTACCATGACCTCTGGTTAGGACTTCTTAATCATTAGGAACGATTAGAACAAGATGAATAGCACTTAGCATTGCTAAATAAGTTAACCCTCATAGCCAAGCCCTGATCCAAGTCTGGCCTCTGTACTGATTAGCTTTAGCCTGTAGCTTTGAAAAATGGGGTTCTCCTTAACACATGCCAAAGGCTGCCCTGCGCCAAAATGCCTGCTACATTTCACCGGCCGTTTACAAAGAGGCATCAGCGGCCCTTTAGACCAGTTACGCACACAAAAGGGCAGAGAACAAAGACAGACAGAGGGAGACACTGAGAGACAGATAGATGGATGAGGCTGTGGGTCTGAAGGGGTCAAAGGCACAGCAGATGGGGGGTAGGGACTGGCAGCGCTGGCGTGGGTGCTCACGCATTCCTGTGGGATTTGCGAGCTCTAGGACTCTCTTTGCTGTGCCTGAAACTAGCGCCGCAACTCCTCGCATCCTGCCAGGCCTTCTTGATGTGAGAATTGCTCTGATCCTCCACGATTCGTTCTCCAAGACAAGCCGCACTACAGATTGTGCCTAGATAACATTAAAGACTTCTGCTGAGCAGGAATTTCAGATTAAACCAGCATGAACACAACAGCCTTCCAGATTACACAGGATTAGGGCAACAGGGTCACAGTGTATTCACTGAAAGTGAGAAACTGGAACTTGATTCGAGAGCCAGATGTGACGCTGACAACCGGCAAGAACAGAAAGCAATCTGAAGGGGGAGAACATGTGAGAGAATAAACGTGGAAACACATTTTAATGCAATTCTTTCGAACAGGGTAAATAGAATGATTGTCCTCATGATTGTCCACCCCCACTACCACTACATGCACACGCGCACAAGCACTTTTTATCCTCCTACACAACCAATCCCGTATGTTAAGGTCTGCGAGCGGGCGGGCCTGAAGCAGACTGCAGAATATGTGCCAACTACTCTGAAAAAAATAGATGTAAACAGACTAAATAAATGAAACGAAAAAAAAGACATACGAAGCTCAAACACTTGTGCGTGGACACACACAAATACATACGGATACACTTACTTTTTTTCCCCACTTAGGGACTGTGCATGCATCAGCAGCTAAGCTGGGATTGATGCTGATTGCACACACGTGTATGGCACACACTGCTAGGGGAAGGCTTGAGCGTGTGTACACACCCATGCGTGTGTGCTTCATCAGTCAGAGCCAAACCAGTGGCCTCTGACCTCTGCCTAAATACCCGGCCTAACAGGGGCGGCACCGTGGCAACCGATGACCTCATCACGCCAACAGAGCCTTTTTTCAAGGAAAGTGGCGAGAACAGGCGGATGTGTGTAACAGCTACACACACAGACCGCTGCTTAAAGGCCCCATGTCATGTTTTTTTCTAAATAGTAATCACATTCTTATGAAATACATTTTATGAACACTTTAAAACATGGCATTTTGTCTATACATGGAGATTAGCGTTAGCTGCAAAAAAACAGTTCAGTTTGTATTCAGTCTTTATTTGTGAGATCACAAAAAACAGTGCATTTCCATATATGTGCCCATCGGCTGCTCGTTCATGCAGAAGATCTAAAGGGTATTTCAGCCCAGACTGCTTTTGAGGACACACTACAGGGAAACAGCCAGTCATAATAGAGGTCATTTACATACACCAGTCTTAAAGGCACAGTGCCAAAAACAGCCTGTATCCCACTACAGGGACAAAAGAGGCTGGGAATTGCTCAAAATGGATTACAAAAACCCCATGAACATTATAAGAGGGGGCAAAAAATAAAAAAAACACAGCCTATTGGCCCTTGAAAATTAGGATCAGAACGCTAGTGAACAGTATGAAGCACAACAGAACTGTAAGAAACCCTACAAATAGTCCACATTCATATTACTTTAGTAAATAATCAGCACAAGATTTGATTTAATTAGCTAGGAGATGTGTGTGCATCCTTACACATTTATGCACATCTCTGTTGGTCTTTGTTGCACGAAGAGCAGCCAGCAGCATACGCACACTGGAGTAAAGCAGCTGAATTATTCACTTTAGTACACAGTGCAGGAGAAGAGCGCGCTGCACATCATACAAAAGACACAGTGAGAGAAAGAGTTAGATAGAGATAGAGAGAACCACGGGGAGAGGGGGAGATGGGGGGGAGAGAGAGATAGCAAGAAAGAGTGCAAGTCTGCATAAAGAGACAGCATTTAAAGCTTGTACTTATGTTGCAAAGGTGTCCTCATTCTGAAGATAACATCAAATGCTCACTTCCTGATCAATACGCCCTGCGACTCTGAGAGCATTCAGCGTAACCTCATGTTCTATCTGAAACCAGCAGCCAAGTCATCCCGGGATTGATTAGCTTTAGCTGGTAGCTGCGGATAATGGGGTCCTCTCACTATTAGCCCACAGTATGGCTGACCTGCAACAAAATGCCCACTTCTTTTAGGAGATGGCTGATAGCACTATCTTTCATTCCTATCTGATAGACAGCATAGGTGGGAACTGTTACAGAGGCAACAAGAGAAAACCACCATAATATATGGATAACATTGCAATATGACTGTAAGTATGATAGTGTAAAATATGAACCAGTGTGGGATGGTGCATACGATATTATATACTCCAGCTATTAGGCTACCTATTGCAGTTACACAGTTTTCCAATAATTTAAAGGGCTGATGTCATTTTCTGAAACAAATATCCTTGAAGTGTGTAAATACTGTTAAATATTTTAAATGTACATCCACTCCCTCATTTACATGGTCCATATATTAATGCTAGGCTGCAAAATCGGTGTTTTCAATTATAACTTTTGTGATGTCACAAAAATAACAAATTTGTATATCTCCTCATTTAGGCTACAGCAGTTTAGCCCCACAAATTGATGCTGATGTCTTAGCCTCCTGCAGTCGCAGGACATCCAATCCCAAAATGTAATTATTTCAATATTTCTGTCTTAAGAGCACAGAAACTAAACCATAACAGAGCTGGGATTAGCGGCATACTGCCTTGTGTAACATCAGTATTGCAGAGACCGATATCCTGATGCATCCTGGTATGTTGTGCAGACCTATTTCCTGTCCAGCGCTTATTTACTCCTGTCATTTTTCATATTTTCAGTACCAAGAAAACACATTCAGTTCTATATAATGACAGACATTCAGCTTAGCGCTTAAAAGAAAACACTTCAGCTTCAATAGTTCAGTGCAAGGATCGATTCTCAAAAAGAAACATCCGCACCGGAAGTATCGATCCGCCCATCCCTGCTCCATTGCAATCCAAGGACAAATTGATGGATCGTCATGCAGTCTGCTATTGTAAGCAGCAGAGATTTTCAAAGCAACACTGTGACCCTACAGCTAATAGTGTTCAGCAAAAACAGAGGAGAGAGCTTAGCAAGAAGCGGCATAAAAGAAAGCATAACTGCTCAAGAGCGATAAAGCAGGGACAATGACAGAGGGAGTGCGAGAGTGAGAGAGAGAATCATAAAAAGATACACGTGGTCTGGGCAATAAGTGTCACACACCTATTCAGCCGAGCCCAGACAGGACAGAAAAGAGCACTTCAATCCGCACCCTGCTGCAAACACACTCGCGCACACGGGGCCCGTTCAAGGGCCTGTGTCATCCGTTCAGGTTCCCCATTTGTTCATTCCTTTTCATTCCCTCTCTCTTGAGCGCTCTCCTCTTTAGCACCGCACAGCCTGGCCCTCACCCACACATACTTGGAGTGCCTGTACTTGTTCAGCAGGCCATACGTTGAAGCAGTAGTGACAGTCACTCCACTCCACCAATTTAAACCAAATACTCCTGTTCAAATGCTCGCACACCTTCTACTGTCCGAAGCCAGCCCACTCCATCTATACTCTAATTAGCACTTCAGAGCTGCGGCTGTGGAAGTGCAGCAGGTTCCATTCCTTAAGCCATATTTAATACATGGGGGCTGTAGTGTCTACTTCATAGAAAACCTTTACCCAAAGACCGCTGTCATTTTTTTGGGGAGAGGGTCCTTTGAAGAATGCTTAAAAGTGCAACAGATAAAAATACCACCAGAAAAGGCTGGAAATTAATAATACATAACTTCCATGAGTGCTGTCATGGTAGCCTGCGAACCCAGCGTCTACAGCACCATCCCACTCAAACCTCATCTGCAGCTCTGAGCTTTGAACTGATTTTGTTTGATATTCTTTTTTTGTATTTTTATACAGAAACCAAACTATATGAGGCAGCTTGTGGTATCGTGGGTCTTATTCCATTTTGGTTACTCATGTGTACTCCAGAGGATAGTCTTCCTCTGCGCTGCAGTGGACTGAATGATATAGCGTTTATTATTCTATCGGCAAAATAAATCAATAAAAAATTTAAAACCACTGTTAATCACTCTATTATTACAAAAGCTTTGGCTATATTAGTCTCCCAGTAGTGATGGAAGAACTGGTGCTAAATTGGTGCTGGCTCCAGACTGGTTAATAGCAAAATACTGCTACGTTAATGCTAGCATAGCTGGCATCTAGCTAGCATCTTCAAATTAGATTAGCGCCAGATATATCTAGCGATTGCTCCTTCTTTAGATTACATTCCAGAAACATTCAGGCTTTTTATTTCTCCAAAAAAGTGACCATAGATTAACTGTTGAATCTTTCCACATAGTTTACACGATTATGATTTTGGAGAATAGTATCAACAAGAGTATCGAAAGTCTCAGTATCTATGAGCAGTATCAGGAAAACCCCACAGAGAGCCATTTCCAGATAATAGTATGGCAAACAAGTCTATTTTTAATTACTTTACACATAGTGTGGTTTGAAACAAGCATGTGATTATCTTTGTCACCCAATGCTAATTATGGGTGTTTTGATGTTAGTTATACTGGTGGGGCAAATTTTAGCTCTGTTGGTCTGCGGCTCCTGTGCAAAACTAAGCAAACCTAACACACAAAATCCATCTGTCCCTATCTCCTACACTTACGACTTGTGCAAATGTGTTTTTTTTTTCCAAATTCTTGCTTTAAATGCTGCAGTTAGCCTCCTGTTCCCTTCCTCCTGCCTGCTGAGTGTGTTTACGGAACGTTTGTGATAATGTTGGCAGTGTGAGTGTGCAGAGCTGGTGAGTCCTGTGTGCTGTGTGCTGTGTGCTGCTTTTCGTGAACGTGGCCTCTCACGGGAGGTCAATCTCCCTGCATAGCGAGCGCCTCAGGGACAGAAACAGTCGCTGAGGCGCGTGTGTGTTCAGCCGTGTGTTCGGGGAACTGAGGCCTATTGCTCCTGTTTGCTCTTTATGACCCAGCACTTCACACTGTAACAGCCAGTCATCTTAAACGCTTTTTAATATCAGCGTCTGCCTCAGGACAACGGGGAGCAAGAGCGAGGGTTACTGACAGAGAGAGACAGAGAGAGGGAGAGAGAGACAAGCAAACGAACAAGACACAGAGAGACAGAGAGCATGAGGGGGACAGACAGGCAGAGAGAGTGAGAGAGACAGACATTTGCTCAGCAATATTTCTTCCGATTCAGTGTTATATGAAGTAAAAGGATCTGACCACTTTCAAACCAATGTTTGTGTTGTTTCACTACTGTATACAGAGTTGCTAAAGGCTTTGTGCTTTTTTAAATAACTAACTTAACAAAATAATGCAATAAAAACTAATCAAATCAAAAGTGGAAGCATTTGATAAAGAATTACACTAACAAATTCAGTCCCGACCATCAAAATACCCAACATATACTGACATTCAAATATTGGCAGCCATCTAAAGTCTGATTTATAGCCGTGTGAGCATAATTTATATCTGTGCGCTGGTGTGTCTGCCTCGCTGCACTGGCAATACATGGCAAGGACACCTTGCTTTATGTCTATAACTGGATGCCCCAGCCTGATCGCATCCACTCAAAGTTCAAATTTAAATTTAAATTGTCCATGAGTAATGTCTATATGCAGACAATGAACCAAAAGCTAAAATCCTCTCAAACCTCAATTCAAAAATGTTGATGAAGACAAAGCATAGAACTGCACTGGAGAGAAAAGGTATCTACAGATAAAGGCACTTTTTAATAGGAATACAGGAAAATTGTTGTACCTAATCAAACTCCACTGTACTGGAAGTTGCAGCATAGGTTTCCCAGTTCATGCTCGCCTGATAACAGTGTTGCTGACGCATTGGCAGTGCAATGGTGACACATAACCACAGTTTATGGCTGGCTGTTGTCCCAAAACCACGTACATGGAGCCATACCAGTGGATTCGTTTTTTCCATCTGAGATGCTTTTATTATTGTGGTATTTTATTATTTTATATATGTATTGATTTGCCAGTTGTTTGTATCTGCATTCTTGTTGTTCTTTGGTCTCCCTCCAAGTCTGTCTGTTGTTGCGACAACATTTTGAACAATAAAAACGGTCAGCTCAGCTGTGGCCTGCTTTTGGTCCACCTTCGCATTTCTCACAGAGTTAAATATAACTACGTTACTGTCAAAAACTCCCACCGAAATTTATCTTCAGCCAAGACAGACAGTAGTGCTTGTATTTCGCTGACTTTCTAGTTGTTCGTTTTTTGTTGTCGTTTGTTTGTTGTGCTGACAGTGACAAAAAAAGGCCTCCTTCCAAGTCCATCTGTTGTCACGACAACATTTTGACCAGTGGAAAAGTAGCAATGCTCGGCTATGGCCTGCTCTTGGCCCGGCTGTCTAGCAAACCACCAGCAGCTCGGGCACCGGTCACTTTATTTACAATAGAAAAACTTTTGTTAGTGGTTCCTCAAAAGTGTGTCACTAGACTCTACCCAGAGGTATCCATGTGAGAGTTGACTAGGACATTCTAGAACAGTGGGGATAAACGACAGTCTTCAAGAACAGTGCAAACAGGAGAGAACATTCTACAGTCTTTCAACAATCCCACACTGTCAGGACCTACCAACCCCAGCGCATAGGTCTGCTGAGAAAAGATTGGCTGTCTCTTCACACACATCTCCAAATTGATGAGTGCCTCTCAACTTACAGGCAACCAGAATGCCTCATACCTGGCCTATTATAGACCGCCGGTAGTTCAGCGCTGCTGCTGTCTGAGAAAGGCATGAATACCAGGAATGCATCTGGAGTCCAGGCATTGGCTGCTCGGACCTTAATGAGGGTATAGCCCTGGTATGAGCTCAGCTTATAGACAAAATGTAACCAAAAGCACAAAAAACGATAGAGCACACTGTGGGCTACAAGTCATGGAATCTGACACTTGGAAGCTTTTGGACAATGTGTGTGTGTGTGTGTGTGTGTGTGTCTGTGTGTGTGTGTGTGTGTGTCTGTGAGAAAGGAAAGAGGAGGGAGGGAGGAGGAGGAGGAGGAAGAGTGAGAGATAGAGAGATGCTTGATGGAGGACACTGTCATACTAGCTAGACATGTCTGCCAATCAAGGCAGACGTACCAGCAGCCATCTTGCCACAATCTCAGTCACACACAATGCTTACACACACACAAACAATGCAACCACACTCCACTGCGTACTGCGAGTGCTGCTTTGATGAACAAGAAGGCTTTGAGACATCCAATTAATTCAGTAAAAAAAAAAACTATTTTGGCGAGCCGGAGTACGACACATCGAAGGCACCTCAGGAGGACACAGCCTAAGAGCTGATAAGCAAATCAACCACAATGTCAAAGAGCGCAGAACACACATAATCTTTATTTCGCCAAAACTATTTCATTTTTCCTCCTCATAATCATCTAGGCTGAGTCAAAACAACAGCCTAATCTTCTCCCTTTGTGGCCAATTTATAGCAATGCCCATATCTCTCTTTCCCTGTAATTGTTTCCCACTTGAGCAATTTATTTCCAATCATTTTTTTTCTGTTGCCAAGATAAATTCTTTCTGTCCGGGGCAAATCTCGAGTGGTGCCTGGTCATTAGTAAGCTTTTGGCCGCTCCAAGTCCACACGGCTACTCCAAATCTCTAAGCCTACGAGGCCATGGTTTCCAGCTGTCCCTCTATACGGTGGGTGGAGCTAAAAGAGGTCCGACTATTCTCATATGGTAATGTAGGAATCTGAACTCCAACTGTTTTGTATTTACAGTATTTAGAATGCCTGGGTGTCACAGAATAATGTGAAGCACAACACTCTAAAGAGTACAGTTCAAAGCCTGCCACCTACACATAAAACTCACAGCTGAAGGTAAGAATCCATACTGTAGAAAAGAAGCTACTTGTAGAAGACTAAGGCATTATGGGCAGAAACATTGCAAATATGGGAATGCAAATGGCCAAGTCTGGTAAATGCAGCATCGTTTTGTACCACCTCAACATGCACTTTGTTACAAATGTGGCTAAAACACTCCACACTGAAAAGTGCACCCAAAGTCAACATAGCAACTGTAAACAGTATCTACTGTTCCATCAGTTTCAACTCAGTTTGACCACAGATAAGCTGCTCTACTTGTAACTAGTACAAAACCATATCATTTATCTGTTTACATAAACAAACCAGTTCTCCGAGAGACTTGTCAAATTGCTCGCATGCCATAATAATGCAATAAAAAACAGCTTGGCCAGGCCTGGCTGTCACTACATCAAGAATTCCTGGTACGTTCAGAACAGCTTGTGTTTGCATTGCATTATAAAATCATCATTTCTCCCCCCACATTAATTTTATACCACCACAAACACCAGAAAGGAATGAAGTTGTGTTTACTTGTTAACCTTGGCTTGAAAAACCTCCAGATGCATTTTTCTGAAAAAGATGAATTTATCTCAGTAGATCATTTATATGTAGCCCGCATATTTTCTCCATATAGAAAAAAGATTATAATTTTAGTTTAGCACGATTTGTCCTGTGTTACTGTATACTGAGATACATAAAAGCAAGTGATGCCAATCCCATGAACATCTATTATACAACACCAGCTAATGAAGCTGTACCATTATTAACATATGTAACAAAAACCTGCAAAACTGTAAGAAGTATTCGTGGCATTTCCAGTTTTCTTTGTGGAATTTGGTATGCACTAGCATTCATTTGCAGGCAGTTAGTGTCCAAATTTGGCTCCTAAACAAAGCAATTCAAAGAATCCAGCAATGCTTGGAGGAAAAAATGTCTCTAGAGCAAAACGTATTGGTAACTGTTTGTTTTCTACATAGCTACAAAGACAGCAGCAGCTTTCATTAGACAATTTCCTCATAAAGAAAAACAGACAGGAAGTTCCTTACATAGGCATGAGGAAGACTGCAGAATGAGGATACATTAGACGTTCTTAACTTCAGACGTTAAGCCCCAAACCCCTATCAGCTCTCAGAGGAACTCCTCCATCCTAAAGTTCACACCAGCACAGACAGCTTCAGATCCACACTGCCTTCAGAGTCAGAGCGATAATGACGGGTACTCATGTTCAGGATCTTCGGGGTCTCGGTTTAATCGCCTGTTGAACGTTCAGGTGGTCACCAGACACCACGAGGGGCTTTGTGGTCCTGATACCAGTTTATCCACAGTCAGATTCCTGTTGGCCCTCCATTAAACTTGTGTCTGGTGAAAGAAAGCCACCCCAGCATACACACACACTCCCCATTTCCATGTGAATGTTCGCTATGCTCTTAACCAGCAATTGGGGGCAACAATTGGTGAAGCAGGGGGGCTCTATAGACGGCCGAGATGTCGAGGCCAATCGCTTTTCAACGGCTCTGTTTCATTAAACATTCAGAGAAGGCTCCACTCACTCAGCGGCACCAGCGTGTGTGTGTGCGCGTTCTTGCCTTGTTAAATGGACACAAAAAAGCGCAACCGCACGGATTAAAAGCCCACCATACGACCTCCATGCAAGTTTGTGGCCAGCTGAGTGGTCTGATTTTTGGGGGGAGCGCTATGGTTTATTTCTGCCCCCTCATAATTAACAGAGTCCTGGGGGGACAGTTCTGTCTGTTACTGCGTGGACACGAGTGTCCGAGGTCCAGACTGGATGTGTGTGTGTGTGCTTACAGATCCCGAACTCGATGCGGTTCTCTTGACACACACACACACACACACCTACACACACACTGCAGTGCCTTTCTCAAGCTCTGCAATCAGGCAGACTATTTCAAGAACGAAGCAACAAGAGCCTCAATCAACTGCACCACCACAAACACTTCACACACCCGGCTATTACCCTTCATTTTAAAACCAATGAGAAGATATCGATTGTTGGGGGGAGTCAACTTGCCCGTGTAGTTGGAGAGGCAGTGGCGGGGGGGCTCGTAAACAGCCCGTGGAGACAGAGGGAGACAGTGGAGAATCTGAAGTGGGCAGTAGTTCTGTATGTCCATGTACTAAATGTCTGAGCTCTGTCCTGAACACTGTACTGGGACCGAGCTGTGAGTGGAGCTCCAGCTTTGCAAATGCAGTCCAGGACAAGGCGTAATCCGTGTCAGGAGGAGATCGACCCACAGGTCAGCACTAGTGGTCTTGGCTAATCCGTGCTGGGGGGGATCTCGCAGCTCTGCGGCCCTTTTCTCAGAACCGTACACCGTGTACCTCTGTGCCGTCTCAGCCCGGCTCGTGTTCTGGCTCCCCCGGCAGGGTCCGGACCAGCCCGGGAGGCGCCGAGTGCGCCGCCCCAACCCTCCAGCCGCGGCTCGCTCCCCTCCGGGCCGCGGGACCCGCGCACTCCTGCACGGCACAGATTTCCAGCCGAAGAAGTTTAACCACTAAAAATATGAAGTGCAATCAAAAAAAGTTTGCGCCTTGCTCCGGTCCGGTAAAAAGAGCCCCCTTCTCCAAAATACCGCACCTCGCCAATGAGGACACCGAGCAGGGCTCTTGAGGAGACGAGCAGAGACTCCCATGAACCAAAATATCTGCCCGAGAGACCAGTAGCCACGGCACACACACACACATACACACACGTACGTACGTACGTACACGCGTCCCGCGGTAAATTCCTCGCCGGTCGCCCCCGCTTGGAGTGTCCGGCCGTACAGCAGCCCCTCTCAGTCTTACCTGCTCAGGTGATCCTCGGGCTGCCCGTCCGCGCCATGGCTAAATTCCTGAACTCGCGGACATATCCACCGTACCGACCGTGTGCTCGCGCTCCCCGGTGTGAATGGGCTGGAATGCAGCTCTGCTGGCGGAAGGGGCGGCCTCGATGTGAGTCACGCTGGGAACGGGGGCCAATGCGGCGCGTGGAGTCCGGTAGAGGGCGCTCTCGCGCTGCAGAGCCGAGCCCACGAGACACGCAGGGCCAGGCGAGCACGGCCCTCCTTTCTCCAGTCCCGTTTTTCTCCCAAAGACAAGCCGATCAGGCAGGGGGCGTTTCGTGAATGCGACGGGGGGGGGGGTATCTTGGAACGGCTTTTGGTGGGTGGTGAGGAGGGGGATCTGGATGAAGGGGAGGAGAGGGGGGGAGTGAATAGGGGCTGGGCTTTTAGGGGAAGGGTTGGGGGTTAGAATCATTCTAAGGGCTGCCACAGACAGGAGACCCTCAGAGATCACTAAAGAGAATATTATATAATACTGGAGCCCCAGTGTTATATTGTTTCATAGAGCCCATATACAGCAGGACCTTCATAGCACTCTTTCGAGTATCTGCCCTTAACGCACCATGAAAGAATTTTGTAGTTTGACACACTTATTACAGTGCCCTTATCACAGTGAAAAAAATGAAAGTTCTTCACTTAAAAGGTCAAAGTCAAATTATTATAATATAATTATAATATAATTGAATATTGTCAACCATACACAAGTATACAGAGAGATGAAGGTCAGGGCTCCACACAGTGGACACATACACATACACAGTGTGCACATATACACGTACACATAGTGGACACGAATACACACTCGTACAGAGCAATACAAAAATTATATTGGTGATATACCACTGAAAAGTAAGCCACCATAATACCCAATGACACACTGACTGATGTGCTGATGAGCAAACACGTTTGAGAACATGGGCAGAATTTTGCAATATATGAATCTTCTTGCTGACGAGTGCTTTAGTTTAGACTGCGTTTTGCCAAAGATGCAATACAGGACAGCAGATCAGAACAGCTTGTTTAAAAATTCCTCACTGTTGATTTTGGTACATAAACACACCCCGACAACATAAGTGGATCACACGGAAAATAAAAAATGTAAATAAATAAATAAATAAAACACAACAAAAATGATGGATAAGGACTCTTTAACACATCAGACTCAACCCAGGAGGAATTCATAGTTTACCACACCTGACTCAGCCCAAGAAGGACTTGATAGTTTACCACACCTGACTCAGCCCAAGAAGGACTTGATAGTTTACCACACCTGACTCAGCCCAAGAAGGAATTCATAGTTCAGTTAAAGAAGTTTTTGCTGATGATGTGACTGAGGTGTAGGAAGGGCCCTTTGCACATGCAATCTCTGTGGCTACTCTGAATCATATGAAACTGTTAAAAAAATGATTACTCCTCCAGCATATACACGTACAATCATTTATTTTTACCAATTGTCATTAAGTTATGGCATTAACTGTTTAAATGACTTATAGAAAGCAAGAAATATTGCAGTGCAGATGGGCTTCCATGACCGGAGCTGGAAAACACTGGCATGACCAGCTCAATACTAGTCTTTTATTTTCCCATGATATGGACCCTTTTATTCCTGACAGGTCATCTTCAATCATAAACTGCGGGTGTTGTGGCTTTGTGTAGTAGAGGGAGATGAGTAGTAAAGGAAATGTGCCTCAGGGTAAAATGTCCACCTGAAAATACTCAAACTGCAAATGTACTCAAAAGTATTAGAATTCAAAAATAATTCTTGTGTGCTTTGAACTCAGCAGACTGTCCCTCTGCAGCAAAGCCATCTCTGCACATTGAGACATGTGAAGCGGAAAACAGAATTTTTCAACACAGACTTTGCATGAGTGCTTTGTGTGTGTGATCACTCATACACTATTAATGCTGTGAAGTTTGGGCACAGAACAATGTGTGTGTGTGTGTGTGTGTGTGTGAGTGAACGAGTGTGAGTGTGCTTGGGTAAAGAACAAACCCTCTCTTAGGCCAGACAGGGAATGAGAGCTGATTGATCATCTGGAGGCTGTGGGGATATCCGTCCTCCCCATATGCCCTCCTGCTGCAACATGGCAACTTTGGCAACACACAACACACTCCTCTCCTGCACCGCCTTTATGTAGAGAAGCAAAGAATTTCTCAAAGATGATCAGGTTCTCTAATGCAATTGGTCAGATTTGATTGGCTTATTCATTCAGACGCAGATCCAAAACAATTTAAAATGTAACAAGTTTGTATAAAGATCGACATTTGAAAATATTTTTTTTTTATAAATATGGAGTTAGCACTGATATTCCTGGCACCACAAAAACCTCTGAACATGGTAAAGATAAACTGACAATCATTTCTAATACAGACAGTCCAGATTCATAAAAGATTAAAATCACAGATCTCATTAGTAAACACTTCAATTAAAGTACCTTCCCCAGATTAAAAATAACTAATCCCACTCAAATAGGGATTAAGACGGAAACTACTATCAAATTTCTACTCAACACAACATTTCTGTGTTCATGTTTTGCAACGGTTTTAAAATATATGGTTTCAGTTCAGTCATTGTGATGCAAAGGGAGTCACTCAGACAGGCGCAGTATAGAGGGATTCCTTCACAATGGTCGTGGGAGCCAGGACGACTATGTGTCCCACACAGATAAAGCCATTCTATTCATTTACTTCATCAGGAAATCTGGAAAAATGTCCTCTAGGTCAAAAGTAACAATCATAAAACAATGTCTCAGGCATTGGGCAGAATCCTCCTTACAGGGAAGTGAAGTAGTTTACAGAGACTTTCAACTGTTCAGACGTCAGCCTCCTATCACCACTGCATTAAAATTCACCGTTTCAGTAAGTTTCTCTACACCGCGTTAATATCAGACCACTCCGAATGGCTTTGTTTACGTCTTAACGACTAAAGTACGCAGAAAGTTTGAAATACTTGTCGGAAATCCTCTTTAAGTTTGATTAATTCGTCACTCTGCTCCAACCCAGCGGGGTTATTATACCAACAAGCACAACACACTTAAGCCAGAAGACAAATAAACACAATCATGCCGACAAGTTATTACTCGGAAACCTTGCACATGCACACACACACACACACACACACACACACAAACACACACACAGGTCATCAATTCAGTAAAGTCTGTCTGATCAGCCTCTGATCTGTGAAATCCTGTTAGCGGAGGCAGAGCCACATGGCTGGGCTCAAAACTGGAGAGAGAGACTGTCTGGGGCTGCCGAGGACAGATTAGACCAGGTATTAACATACACACAGGCACGTGGGTGTGCACACAAATACACACACATACACATTAAAAGCGCTAGATTCCCCCAATACACCATCCCCATAACTATAAAAACTGCAGGCTATCAGACATTTGAACTCCTCAGTGTTGACTCGGCAACATTTCTAAAGTCACCCCAAAACAATGACAGAATAAAAGTTTCTGAAAGTTTTCGAAAATTAGGTGGATTAAAATACCCCCCAGCACACAGATCAAAAGAACAAGTACTGATCTCTACATATGCAGAAAGTTGAGCATTAAAATCTAATTACTGACGCAGCTTTAATTTAATTTGTATTAAGGCTTATTACTTTGAAGCATCTAATGTATCCTCATCAATAATCCAGATCCACAAAGCAATAAAAAGCTCATGACAGACATTTATATCACTTCTTTTCATGAAAGTGACAAATGGTTTATTCCCAGTTTTATTTCACACTGAGAATTAAAGGGATAGTTCACCCCAAAATGAAATCTGATGATTATTTTCTTACCCCCAGGGCATCTAAGTCGAAGGTGACTTTGTTTCCTCAGCAGAACACAAACGCAGATTATTAACTGTAGCCGTAGCAGTCTGGTATTCATTTAATGGACGTGGATGGGTGTCAGACCTTTCAAAATAAAAAACCATGCACATACACGTCCTGATTACACCCTGTGGCTCGTGACGACACATTGATGTCTTAAGACATGAAACGATCGGTTTTTGTGAGAAACTGAACA
>JBBKCR010000101.1:16101123-16114283 GCA_037577295.1 Ladigesia roloffi | reverse complement strand
TCTGCTGAGGAAAAAATGTCACCTTCGACTTGGATGCCCTGGGGGTAAGCAAATAAACATCAGATTTTCATTTTAGGTTGAACTGTCCTTTTAAGTTAATAAAGAGTTATATTTAGTTCATATGTAAACAGTGTACAACTGGGGTATACTTAGGTTGCCTATGCCTAGAAACGCCCCTTTGTACCTTTTCAGATTTAGTCAGGTCCAATTCCACCCACTAGCTAGAACCAATTATATGATACAACCAGTGCTGAGAGAGCTAAACAAAAAGATCTATAGCAATTTTTCGAGCTGCTGCTAGTGCGATGTCATTGGAGACTTGAACATGCTAATGTCATTGTAAATGTAATGTAGATGTAACTGTGCTGCTAGTCGCTCTGGATGATAGCGTGTGCCAAATGAATGTAATGTAATTTAATTGGGGCAGGTATGATTGGTTTTACAAGAGTCTTAATATGGTTTCATCATCTTCCATTTTGGCGAAAATGATGCATACTATCCATCTGCCAGTAGAGTGCAAGGCAGCACACTACCTGCTATCTATATTCTAAATAAAAAAGTAAAAATTATTGTTTTAATTAAGTAAAAATGCTGAAACTCTGTATCCAGTCAATGACAAACCATTAACCTAAATTACTCAAAGCTTGTATTGTGCAGAGAAGTCTAAGCCTTCCTAATAACAGATTAATAAACGGAGACACCAGTACCAGTAGGACATTCATTTTCTAATATAAACTGGTGTTTTAATGTAGCAGTTAAAAACATTTAAAGGTTATTCTTAAGGAGTTAAGCTCATTTGGAATCTTAATTATTAATTAAAAAGTATCAGGATTAGTCACATGCTAACATGCTGCCCCATGCACAAACACACACTCAGAGCCACCCTTATGATAAACTAACATATGCGTCCAGAGCCAATGCTTTAAGAATGTTTTGGTTTGTAGCTTTCAATGAATGAGTTCAGTGTTAGTCTGTCGTCTCTTGGGACTGCACGTTTCTAAAGGGTTTTCTGAAAGCTCCTCACTCTTAGCCCTAAAGATCAGCTGTAGAAACAAAGTGCTTTCGTCTCGGGTTACACAACACACTATTAAAAGGTGGACTACACCAACAGCTGCAATCCTTAAGCAAGTGTTTAAGGATCTCTCTGGGACTAACTCTGGCCTGCCTGTCGTTCCCTCTCTTGGTCATTTGTGAGAATGTGGGGTTGAAATAGGTAAGTGTGGGCTTGGGACTAGGAGAACATGATTTTATGATCAAATCACATGACTGCACACGAAAATTTTTTTTATTTTGAGTCTCGAACTGTCTTATCTTTGGGATATTGAGTAGACTAAAGTAAAGAAAAAGGAACAAATGTTTCACCCTGACAGGGTGCAGAGTGTGTGAAGATACAAGTGGCTGGATAAAGGAGTTCCAGCTACTTAGCATTCAGCACCACCAGTATCCTGATCACCGACTTGATCTGTTTATTTATTCACTCCTGCCCTAATTTAAATGACTTTGTTATGCTCGAATGATTCATACGTAGGTCACTGTGTGGCTTAAGAAACAAAAACATTCTTCTGAAACTGGACAGGGTCAGGGTCTAAAAAAGAGGGCTTTTATAATACAAAATAAATGAAATACACATACAAATATATATACACAAACACACAGTAAGATTATATAAGACAAAATGACATGTAAGACTAAATAAAGACATAAAATAATAACATATGTGAAATTATGTTATTACACTGCCAACACAAATGCCACAGCTTTTTAAACAAGCTAAATTAGCTGCTAATTAAATAATTAGATAAAATTATAAAAAAATAAATAAATGAAAACATTTTCTAATTAGTCAGATATATTCCTTGAACAGATGCACTGAAGAGATTTAAGACGATTTTGCAAGACAGGATTTTTTTTGGAAGTGTGAGCAGTTGTATTATTATACATGGCATATTCATTAGCAGGGCTCAACACTACCTCAAATCACAATGGAAGGTCAGAATTGTTGATGAAACGATAAAATAATGAGCCTCCAACCGTCTTTTCGCAAACAAGCTGCACCAGTGGAATCGTCCTTCCTGCCCTGCCTTGCCCTGTAATGCAGGCAGCACATCTAGTTCTTCTGATTCCCACCCACGCCATTATTTTATCTTTCCCTGTAGTATCGAGTTTAGCTAGAGGTGTCTAGATGGAGAGATAAGATTGAACAGGGCGGAGACAGTGACATGTAAAAGTGTTCACTGAAATTGGTATTGTACTCCACACAATGCTTTAAAGTAATCGCATGCTGCTCTGAATTTAAGACATCAAGTAGAAGAATATTGCACAACAAAGAAAATATTCAGAAGCCTTTCAAGCTAACATAGCCCTTGGAACAAACAACATATTTCAAATGATCAAGTCTATGATTTACCTGAATGTAAACCCAAACATTCAATAGGTAGGGAACTAACATATTTCGAGAAGATACAAATTTGGTGTAAAAATTACACGTATTATCTAAGCTACAAATAGCAATACACACACACACCAAACACACACATAGTGTATCCGAATCTGAATACAGTAATCGGAATAGCGTCTTTTTTACGAATAATAATTTTTTAATTCAGGACCCCCGGTCACATGCTCACGTGGTTAGGGCACTCGCCCTGCGATCAGAAAGTCAAGGGTCGAACCTGAAAACCGCTTGTTACCTCTGAGGTACCTGAACACCGTCCCCACACGTTGCTGCCCCTGCTTCACTTGGTGAATAGGTTAAATACAGAGTGCTGTTCACACTGTGTGCAGTGGTGTGTATATATATATTAGTGCTGTCAAGCGTCTAAAATATTTGAACTAATTTATTTCATGGTGTGCCGATTATTTAATCTAATTAATCGGATCTAATCGCACATACATACAGACATTAAAAGTTTTTTTCTTACCATTTATTATTGAATACAAGCCTATAACTTTTATCACTGACTGAAACAAAGGTATGAAATAGGTTACAGTATATGACAGTTGTAAATTTTGATACACTTCCTCGTTTCTCAAATAAACCCAGCAACCATTATCATCACTAATTCCAGCCCTATTCAGACCCAGATCACCCAGCTGCCTCTCCTCCATCTCCCAGCTCTCTCTCACACACTACGGCCGTGTAGCGCTGAGATTCCACTACTCTGGAGGTCTGGGTATAGAGAGCAAGAATGCTACAGCTAATTCCAGCCATGTTTTCCCCCTATCCTGCTGCCTCTAGCTCGAACAATACCTCTCATACACTGCGCTTCACCACTGCTACCCTCTTTCTCAATGGGCAAAATATTGAAGTGTTGAGTGATCACTCTCTCCTTGCACGGCCGTGCAGTTGCGCTCAAGATTGAACCCAGGAGATACACAAGCCTCGTTTCCAAAAGGCAAATATTCTCCTTCAGAATACGCAAAAAACCTTCACAAGACATCCCAGGAAAACTTTTTATTAGCCATTTTGACATTTTTTTCTTCCAAATCACTTCCTCCCATGCTGTGAACTGAACTGCGCAGTGATTTGGGAATCGGGAAGATGACGTATTTTCAGTCTTGAATTGAGGTTTGCCGACTAGTGGCAGAGCTTAAAATGTCTGTTAACTAGTGGCAGAGCTTAAATATATATATATATACAATCATATACAGGTGTACTTGTAGTGTTAACTTACTCCATATGCAGGGTTATTATACCTAAGCACTGTCACCAGAAACGCCAGTCAAATTAGCCAGAGCTTAAAACCAAAAAAAGTCCTGACTCATGGACTCCACAATACCTTTAAATGTGTACTGTGGGTTCTGCACCTAGACATCACCAGTAATGGTCATTTTGGTCCGTATACTTAATTTTGGGCTGGTATGTGTTGTGTGTGGAATTCCGTCAGCCTCTCAACCCCAAAACCTTGTACCACCACCCCACCCCCCACCCCCTACCACCACCGCACCTGGGCAAGGGTAAATTTGGGCTGGACAGGTCATTTTGGGCCACCATGGAATCCCATTAACCCTTGCCCCCAGCCCTCCTTTAGAATGACAGCCTGGTGGGCCGGTGTGTTCTGATTTTTTGTCCCAGTCCAGCCCTGATCAGTATATTATTTAAATCCTGTAATTTGTGGGGTGGGGCCTCCATGGTTTTGACAAGTTGCTTGATGGGATTGAACTCTGGGGAATTTAGAGGCCAGGTTGGCACCTTGAACTCTTTGTCATTCTCCCCAAAACATTCCTGAACAATCTGTGCAGTGTAGCACGGCACATTATCCAGCTGAAGAGGCCACTGCCATTAGGAAATACTGTTGGGGTGAAAGGGGTGAACGGGTGTACGTGTCAAAGATTTTCCTGTCAAACATTGCCCAGAGCATCTCACTGCTGCACGTTTTCTTCCCATAATGCATCCTGGTGCCGTCTCTCGCAAGGAAATGCAGCACATGAACACAGCTGTCCACATGATGCTAAAGGGAAGAAAATTCATCAGATCATCGAACCATTTTCTTTCTTTCATGGTCCAGCACTGATGATGATTGGTATATACATACATATAAATGAGGCTGTAACAAACAGTGCCAAAAAACAGCAAATATTTCACATTTAAAACAATTTTCATGAATCTAGGAATAATACACAACATATACAGAGAAGTGTGAAAACAGTTTAAAAGCCATTCATCTGAGCAGTGAGGCACTTTCTGCCAGCAAAAACAAAACTTAACATTAGAATAACCATAAACAAACAAGAAAGCATGGCTCAAATTACAGGGGAGTACTTTACCCTCTGATCAAGACCCAAGTAGGCCCAAGAATCCCCCAAAACTGCTATTTTTGCCTCTTTGGGGGGTGTTCTTAACAGTGTTATGAGGGTGACACCCAGTTATTTAGGGGTAATTCACACTCTGCAACAAAGCATTCAGTAATGTCAAGATTTTTCTTGCTTGTATAAAGATTTTGCGGTTTAGGGAGCTAGCTAGAAGACAACAGATTCTGTTTCAGATTTCACCTTGATGCCTCCAGCATTTGCATGAATTTGTGAAAATCCATCAGCAACTCATCTGATTTAGTATAATGAAGTATCGATTGAGCTAAACCAGATATGTGAGGTATTTAATGAGAACTACACACAGACATGCATACAATCCCAATTCACTTCATTACGTAACATATTCTATTAGCTTTCAAAAACATATACTGCCTGGCTAAATAGGTTTCAAATACTGTATATATTCTCAAGTGTTCATGATTTTTGCCTGGTACTGTATAAAAAGTATTCTATACTTGTTTAACCTTGGGGTCTAAGTTGTTGCACAGTGTGCAGAGTCTGATCAGGCTGGACCTTAGAATTCTGCTTGGTTATAAAAAATAAGCCTTGGCTAAGCTAACACTGCTAAACTGAAATTTAAACCTGTCCAAACCAAATCCTGCTTGAACACACTAAGAAAGTTAGATATGGTCTTAAAGAGCTTGATTTAAGTAGAGAAATTGAAAATGTTTCCCTGGGATAAACTATTATTATACTCCCCTGTAACCTGTTTAATTTTAGTGTATTTTTTTGGAAATGCTGTTTTTTCTTCTACCCTCAACCCTCCAACTACTAGCCTTCCTGTGATAAATTGTTACTCTCAGGAATGGGGAGAATTCCTCCACTTTTCAAACCCTGGGTCCAGTTGGACCACGGTTAATCCTACGAGAGAGAGAGAGAAAATAAGGAGTGCAACGAGAGTGGGATAGAGAGAGAGACAGAATGCATAAGAGTGCATCACATCTACAACATTAAAAATCCCTCATTAGAAAACAAACCTGATCTGGACTCGATCCCATCATGTGTTTACGAAGATGTACCCCCTTACCTGTAATAAAATCACTGTATCGCACGTCCTCAAGCGGCCTTTTGCCCTTATAAAATGACAGGCGACGTAAAATATAATAACTTAAAACTCTTCTTCCAATGAATAATTAAAATTATAATTTAAAATAATCACGACAACCAATTCTTCCGCCAAGAAATGTAGTTTGCTTAGAGAATTCTACTGTTGCCAAGCAACCATGGACTGCTGAAAGAGGACAAAAGACATCAGATGTCCATCATTGTGTATTGCACTCATTTCATGAACTCACAGCACAGCGGTTTAAGTGACTTGGAGTGTCAATACACTATGCAGTTGTTGTGAGGCAGTCATAGGTATTGAATATTTTACAGCGGCTTTGAACGCAGTCCAGCCCAGAACTATTCATTTTTCCAAAATATGTTTTAAAAATGGTCTTCCATTACAGGCAGTGCAAATTCACAGATTCTGTTGTCATTGGAATACAAAATCAGGTTCTACTTGAGCCTGTTTAACTACATTTAAAAACTCTGTATTACTTTTTACTCCGTGGGGCTGCTCCCCCGCACTCCCCTACAATTACAGCTGCATGTAATCAATAGGCGGTAACCACACATAGGTCAGTGGTATCACACTTTTTCACATTATGATCTGAGGTTTATATTTCCTGTTTACGGGAACCGTGATCTATTCTCAGTGGCTACCATGGGCATTGATCTGAAAGCACAGCACATTTCCCCTCTCGTAGGCCTGTCTCTAAATGAGTTTGATTAGTAAGACTGTAATGGATGTGGTGGGACAAGGTCAGCTATCGACAAAGTGATGCAGTCCAGCACTGATAGATTTCTCTGTATGAATGAAGCATTGTATTGATATCCTGACAATGTGGCAGTCTCATTAGATATACTTAGATATTAGATATATTGTCACTCCACTGTTTGCACTGAAGAGTAATGAGGCAACAGTATCAATATAAGGCCAAAAGAACATCAGAGAGGACGCTTTGTTCAAATATTTACAGATTTCATACAGATTCATGCACTTCCTTAGAAATGAAAAGGCTTTCATTATATTAGAGCTTTGAACAGAGAGTTAATGGGCCTTTGTCAGGGAGAGGCACAGTAAGACACTCCAGACAGATGTTAATAGTAGCAATATCTGATCAGTCACATAACCCGACTCAGACTTAAAAGTAAAGCAGAAAGCTCAAACGTGATCCCATTAGCGTCACATGGCAACAAAAAGTACAATTGCAAATAAAGTCTGGAGAACCTTAACAAAGTTGTTTGGTTCCTGTAAGGTTCCTTTAAAGAGATACACAGAAAAAAACCTCTTCAGTCAAAACAAGTCAAGAAGCATGGGGTCATCCATTTAAATAATACAAATTTGATAACGTAATCTAATATATTGGGAGAAAAAACTAAGAAAAACATAAAATATAAATTGTGTCATTACTTTTGCACATGTAATTTAAATTCCGGACTACAGAGCGCAACTGATTAAAAGTCGCATGCTCAAATTTTAGAAAGAAAATCAATTTTGTACTTGTACATACCACACCAGGTTATAAGCAGCATGTGTCTCATGTTGTAATATGAGATATCTTTATTACATTTGAAGGTTATGGTAACTTAAACAAATACATATTGTACATGGTTTTATTTTTCGAATAGTGTCTGTAACACGGCTACCTTTAAGCATATGTACATATCAGTAACACACACATTATGTTGCTTATGTTTTTTAACTGAACAGTGCAGGAACAACATTCCACCTCCTAACGGCCGGTAAAAATATACGAAGTATATATAGTGCAGGCTATCAGGAAAAGTCATTAATCACCATCTTCTTCCTTACCTTCAACACCTCGGACACACTCGGGGTTGCCCTGGGAATACGTGCTGTCCTGGATTGGTCCGGAAGTTTGAGCCTAAACACTCGTCACAGATGCGGGCAAGATGTGTATATATATCAATGTGTAAATATATCAACCTGACACAAGCCTATGAAATGTGTCGCCTCCCCAAAGGTCCACCCGCAAATCTGTCCGGCGCCGGGTCTGGTTACAAGGCAAATTGTTTTTGGCGTCATAAAAAAAACCAAACATGCATTAGCCACAGCGTATTATTAGCCGTAGGGTTCAAAATTTGGGAAAAATGTAGCGGCTCTGTCTTCTGTTTTCTTCAGTTTTCAGCAATGTGAGGGACCGGAGTGCAAAGCCATGAGGAGTCTCGGGAATTTTTTGAAAAATATGCTTTTCTTTATTTTCTTCCAAAAGTAAATTTACAAAACAAAATAAATGTGAGCTCATAAAAAAGCCACCATCTTTTGTCTGGCAGCTCCCAGGATAATTGCAGGTATGAAACACAAAGAAACAAATGTTAGCAACGAAACACTGCATAGTATGTGTACTTATTTTCACAAAAAATAATTGTACTTATGTCAATTCTACCAAACATGTCAATGTAATGTCTGCAAAGACACACAGGAACAAGAACAATACAAAAAACTAAAGGCAAATATAATCTAAACAAATAATGTGTAGACAAAATCTCCAAATGAAAATGCACTATGCTATATACAGACATGCTGAGCATAAATACTTTCTATAAGTAACTCTGCTTAAGAAAATCTACCCACACAAATGTTAGTTTTGAGTATGTTTGTGTAAATTTGAGCACCCCTGCCAGAATCTGTGGAATTTTGTAATTTTTTGGAAAATAGGACAAATCATGCAGGAAGTGTACTTTCAATTGAGGGATAGTGATTTAGTGAAGCCACATATTACCACACTATCATTTTATATCATTAGGATAATCAAAATCACAAAAATAGCCCTGATCAAAAGAATGTTAGGACTGATAATATACTCACAAGTGTGCTCACAATGGTTCAAATGGCTACAACGCATACATTTCCATGTACCGCATTTGATTGTAATTAGTGTCTGGGTACAAATATTCTGTGAGTTTCTTTGCCCTTGAGAGACCCAAGCACATTTCATCCAGGGCTGCACTGGACAGTTAGTCATAGCAAAAGAACTGAGACAGCTTCTTTTGTTAGTGGTATTCAAACTCCGATAAAGAAGTGGAAAATTGTGGGTTGTGTAGATACAGAGTCTTGGTCAGGTAGACAAGCAGAAATTTCAAACACAGCTACCAGGAAGAATGCTCAGGATACAAAGAACAACTCACAAACGACTTCAGCTGAAATACAAGCTTCTCTGCAGGCTGTTTCAAGATGCACAATGAGGAGGTACTTGAACAAAAATGGGCTGCAGAGTGGAGATGCCAGGAAAAAGCTGTTATTGTGCCAAAACCACAAAACACTCACGACATGCCAAACAGCACCTAGACAAGCTTCAAAACTTCTACAACAAAGTCATTTGGAGTGATGAGACCAAACTTTAGCTTCATGGTCATAACCATAAATTCTACATTTGGAGAAGAAGTACACCCTCCTTAGTGGACAGAATGGAGGTGGATCTCTGATGTAACAACAGCGGTTTTAAAAAGTGCTATAAAATTACAGCTGAACTTAACTGAAAGTGTTGTGTGAGCTACAGTGCCACAGGTAACTCAAGCAACACAAATGCAGTATTTAATCCAAACATATTAGAGAACACTTTTCATTCATTAGCCCGGAAGCTGCGCATGGGTCTTTCTTGGACTTTACAACATGACAGTGATCCAAAACTCTAGTCCAGGTCACCCCTTTAGTGGTTACAGGAGAAAAAAGTGATTCCTGACCACTGGAATGATCTGGAAAGAGATCTCAAATGTGCAGTTCACGTAAGACAACCCAAGAATTTACAGGACCTGGAGGCATTTTACCAAAAGGAATGGGCAGATTTACCACCTGAGAAAATAAAGGGCCTCATCCACAGCTATCACGGAAGAATGCAAGGCATCAGTGATGCAAAAGCCAGTTCAGCTACAGAAGGACTAACCTATAAGCTTGGACTAAACCCCCTAGATAAAAAAAACACCTTAACCCTTTTGTTTCCAGGCAATGACCGTATTAGATTGGACTACAGTATCTGCAGAGTGAAAATACTGTACACAATCACCACAAAGTATTTGCATTACCATCCATAATAAATATGTTGTTTTATAGAACAGTTTGCTGCAAAGACTGTGTTTACTTTTTTCAGTTCACATGTAATTAGACAAGCCTATCTATATATATCTATATCTATATCTATATCTCTATCTCTATATCTCTATATCTATATATATATATATACTGTATATATATATAAACTGGTGTAGTGGCCTAAAAAGGCTCTCACTGTCAGTCCAGTCCCTGAAATTTAGGTTTTAGAGAAATGTTTTTTTTTTTAACAGTGTCCCACGTCTGAATCACCGAAGCAAAACGAAGTCATCTATCTTAAGACCTGAACTGGTGAAGAAACAGGTGCAGATGATTACCGATGATCAGGCTGGTGATTAATATACTGGTGGTGCTCTTTAGGCACTGTGGCATCCTGTGGCAGTAAAACATTTATTCTCATGTTCACATTTTGACAGGCATAAAATAGAATAATATTATAACGATATATTTAAAACAGACACTATTAAGAGGATGAAGGGTGGCTTAAGACTTTTGCACAGTACGATGTATGGCCAACCAACCAACCAACCCACCCACATGCCCACACATTACATGCCTTCGTTTCCATGCTCTCGGTCTACAGCGTGGACAAAGAATTCTTCATTCTTAGATCTGTGATGTCCCAGTGTGCCTTAGTGTCAGTGTTTGCTAGTGGCTGTAGGCTGTGGACTCATTTGCTGCTTCTCTCTTTCCTCCCAAGGCACTCAGTGCAGTAATTAAAGCACAGAGGACAACTCTCCTTTCAGCTGAATAATTGAAGAGTGGAAGAGGAACGAGAGAACAGAGGAGCAAGATGTCTCACGCTTTGGTGAAGGCCATGAGAGCACGACCTTGAATTGGATGACAGCAGAGCAGGCGTACAGCTGGTGTCCTGTGTGACCCTACCCTCAATTCTCTAGTGCTACAATCACTCCTGTCTAAAAAACATAAGAAAGCCTTCCGCCTTAAATCAACATGCACAGTATTATTTATATACTGAATGTCTGACAGAAGACCCCTGAATTCTTTACTACACACATTCCATTCAAAGGTTGATCGTTCATCACTGTGAAATCCAGCATATGAATGCAAAGCGCCCTGTCTGGCAGGTTTCCACTGAAGCCCGCTGTGGTATGAAGAGCTGTTCTCAGATCAGTGAGTGTGAAGGGAGCCTCATAAAGCCAAATAGACGCTGTTACACACAGCTGTCTTGGGGCCAGTTAGCAGCCTCCCACATTGTTAAGCAAGCATATCCGTTCAGTTACTAATCCTGGGCACCAGATGTCAAACACTCAGTGTTGTAATGTCTGTGTCAGGGGTAGAATTCTCTGAATTCCTACTGATCCATATTGATTTCGACTCTAAGAAATTATTGAATGTATCATTGATTGTATAATCTGGTAGGATTCATAAACACGAATGGTAGAATGTAAATGTGACTATAGGAACTGGAAGTGCACAGCATACACAGAAATACTGGAATATCTGTAATTAATGGTGTTGCCAAGCGCACATTTTAGTAAAGATGATAAGAAATGTTATAATGTGTAGGTTGTTTTACTGAACGTTTGTGGCTGCATAGGTTGCAGTGCCTGATACCCGAGTGAGTACTTGATGTTCCAATAACACTTTTTCGGTGAAGATAGGATCTTTCTCCATACCGAAGGCTGTTTAAAGTGAATGTGTCACAGCATCAGGGTTGCAGCACTGCTGTTTAGTCCCAAAGGAAATCTGGACACTTGTTGGAACTCATGCCATAAGGAATGAAATATGTGGAGTATGCCACGTGAGAACAAAGAGAGTGGAATCTGAGTGTCTGAGATGGGAATTCCTACCGCGCTGGATTAGTGGGGGAAAACGAAGGAAGGAATGTACTGAATTGCCACCAATGGAGAGAAAAAGAGAAAGAGAGAGGGAATTAGAGAGAGGCCTGCACAGAGGGGTAAAATTATTACTATTATGGTAATATATTGTTATTTCTAGTACATACGTTTATCCCAATTATTACACACTAAGCATAAGTATAAAACTGCACTGAGGAGCCACCTTACTGGCTGGCAGACATGCACTACTTTGAACAAAAAAGTTAATTAAATGAATCATAATAACACACACAGAATCACTCTTCTGGAACCAGGTGCATTTTTGTCCATTATGAGCCTGGCGGTGCCCACCACCCCCCACTGGTTACGTAGTTAAATTTTCCTTAGGAATATGTCTGTGAAGCTCTCTGAAGGGTCAGTTAATAAATCATTTTTACAACATCTAGAAGCCATGGCCCAGGTCTCAGTCTGTGCTGCAGCTGGTGCATATCCAGCTCTCCTTTGGCCAATCAAAAGAGCAGAAAATACTGGCTCAGTTCCCTGGAGAAAACGCGCTAGTCCAGTCGGATGACTGTTGCTAGGCAGAACAATAACATTGCTTTAATAAAACTGGCCACATTTCTCACATTGAACGCTTTATTACTCATGGCCAACTACTCTGCCAGCTGAGGAGCTCATTTTAAACCCACTGAAGGAGCTTTTTAGTGAAAATGTAAACATTAAGCAGATATATTTTATGTGTACCAAGGACAGAAATTACAAAACATGGACAAAAGTATTGGGACTCCTGACAATTTATTGACATTGCATTCAAATATATAGACATCAATACAGAGTTTTCTCCCTTTACGGCTATAACAGCTTTCCACTGTACTTGGAAGGCTTTCCACAAGTATTTTGAGTTTCTGTGGGATTTTGGGCCCATTCATTTTGTAGAGTGTTTATGAGGTCAGACACTGATGTTGGATGAGAAGGCCTGGCTCACAAACTCCGTTCCAGTTCATCCCAAAGGTGTTGAATGGGGTTGAGGTCAGGGCTCTGTGCAGGCTCCTCACTGAACTCATCCAATCATGTCTTTATAGAACTTGCTTTGTGCACTGGAGCAAAGTCATGCTAGAATAGAAAAGGTTCTTCCCCGAACTGAGTCTACACAGTTGGAAGCATGGTGTTGTCTATAATATCTTGGTATGCTGAAGCATTAAGACTGAATAATTAAGAGATGTGTCCCAGCACTTTTGTCTATATAGTTCTGCTGAGGGTCACCAAAAAGATTGTTTAAAAATGCTGTGCAATTTGTATTTTGTATTTTCACATTTATTCATGCCAGTGCAATTTGTTACCATTGCGATTTGTATATACAGTGGGGGAAAAAAGTATTTAGTCAGCCACCGATTGTGCAAGTTCTCCCACTTAAAATGATGGCAGAGGTC
>JBBKCR010000101.1:16082643-16100168 GCA_037577295.1 Ladigesia roloffi | reverse complement strand
TTTGTGTGTGTGTGTGTGTGTGTGTGTGTGTGGGGGTGAGAGAGAGAGAGAGAGGGAGAGAGAGAGAGAGAGAGAGAGAGAGAGAGAGAGTGAGAGACAGAGACAGACAGAGGGAGAAAGAGAAACAGAGAGAGAAACAGACAGACACTGAGAAAAAGACAGAAACAGAGAGAGTGGGAATGAGAGAGAGAGAGAGAGAGAGAGAGAGAGAGCTTGTTGTGCTAAAGGGAGCTGTGTTTGACAGTGCAGTGTGAAAGCTGGGGTAATGATGAAAAGAACCATGCCTTTGATCTGATCACAGTTACAAGACAGTCATACTGATGAACTTCAGCAGCCCTTATTCGCATGCATGGAGCGCACACACACACAGAAAGGTTGCTCATTAATACTCATCATCTGCTTGCCGACACATCACATCCCCAATGAGGCAAGACATTGCGCCAATCTGCACTCAGTCTTTCTCTCTCTTTCTTTCTCTCTGTCTCACACACACACACACACACACTACAGCTGCATGATATATTGTTTGTTAATTGTTAATGTGAGATTCCATTACTGATATGACAGAGGATTATAATATGCAAATTGAAGCCTTTTTTCTAACTGTACAATATTGACCAATCGCAGATGTTCCAGAGGAGTTTCTGTAGATATTAAAACTTTGATCAAGGTCCTACAAACAGAGCTTTGGTCAGTAATTTATTTTTCAGTTCACATCAAAGATTTAACACACTGATGCATACACATAAATGCCTTCTCTATATCACGCAGTTAGACTTCAGTTTTATTATTGTGAAAAAATGCTAATGCTATATGCAAGTGATTGTTGTAATCAGTCCTTTTTTCACAAGTGAGCATCCTGATAAGTGGTTAAAGATGAGTGAATCTGTGGGTGTGTATTGTTGGGTTACATAATTCAACAAAAGCAATTAATAATATCATATCGTATTGTTTGGACACATAAACATATATACAGTATGTCTAATAACCTGGGACAGCCTTTCTCTGAGTACCACAAAATAGTATATATATATGTGTGTGTGTGAGAGTGTATGCGGAGCACAGTTCAGGAGATAATGAACTGGTTTGATAGGACTTTGGAGGATTTGTACATTAACTCGTTATGTGGCGCACGCCGAGACAGTCTGAGGGGAGTCTGTGCTAATTTAGGATTGGATATCTTGGTAGTAGGGCTGCACAATATATCATCTAGCCATTGTTATCACAATATCAGTCTCCGCAATACTAATATGACAGAAGGCTGCAATATGCAAATGAGCCTGTAACCAATCACAGTGTGTATAACAGGGTGACCAATTGCAATTCAGGGTGAGTTAATGGGTGTTCTGATGAATCGAGTACTCTCTTAGTCCAAAAATAATACAGTTAACCATTAAACCATTAAAGACCCTGATTGACGTGCGGTAGATTCTACATTTTCTGCCTTTTTACTTTTTTTGAACCAAACAAAAAATAAGCAGCCTGTTTTCATTACTGCACCTTGATGTATATAAATGACCTCTTTTCTGATTGGCTGCCCTGGGCAAAGCTAAACTGCTACCGACTGAATATACATGTAAATATTTGAATGAGTATATATTTGTGACTGAACTTTAATATTTAAACTTGTATGTGCCAGTCACTTGCATGGACAGATATAAAAACATTCTTTTTTATTTCCCCAGCTCATAATGTGTATGTGTCTTCATATGCATGCACGCCCAAACGCACACGTTCACACTTTCCACCTTCACCTTATTTCACTGAAAAGTGCAGTTAGATGTAGATCTCTGTTCTGGTGAACGTTACATCTGTTCACACCTGGGGGGTCTGGCATCTCAGTGTACATTAACTATTTAAGTTATTGCCACTGTGAGAAAAAGGCAATTATTATAATTGAATAGCATTTGTTAGTGTGGTTAATAATCATTTAGATCAACACAATGCGAAGAGAAATTGTATAAAGAGAAAAAAATCATGCCAAAACCTTCTAAAAATTACTGTAAAGCACTGTCTCAGGCATTAGGTGGAATATTCGTGACCATTTAATATCACATCAAAGAGGGAGGCATTAAAGTCTTCCTGTCTCTACAGCTGTGAACGATTCTGACTTGGAGAATTTCACACCAAATCACTCGGAATGACTTCATTTGCATTTTAATAAAGAAATTATGAAAATAATTGAAAATTTGATGGAATTACCTTCTAAGAACAGTTCAGAATGTCGTTACAGCTTAACCCTCTCTTCTAAGGTACGCATTATATTATTTGTAAACTGTTATGTCACTAGTGGGCTTTGCAATTCTGATACTCAGAAAGGCTATATGGGAAAGACTCCCCTAACCAGTTTCAGTGCTTTCACTGCATCCTGTCAGACTCCTGACTCCTCCTGAGATCTAGGCAAGTGTTTCTGTGAGATTAATTAAGGTATTCATGTAGCTCTATAAAAGTACATTTTTGTCAAAATAATGCAGATGAACCTCCAACTATGTCATAGTAATGAAATGTGTTTTGTAATCACAATATTATAAATGCAATGCTGGCACTTTGTCAAAATTGAGCAGATCATTCATAGACACACACACCCTGTGTATAAGAGTAGCTTAATTGCTATATCTATCATCTCTTTACTGTTCAACCAGCTCTTTTGAGAGATAGAGAGAAACACACACCAGAGCAAACACACAGGCACACACACAACAATCAGTCAAGGTCTATGTCCCTTTAATAATCTTCCATTTCTCCGATCGGCTCAGTTGGCTCTCCTGCCTAGTTTGGGGGATTAATTTTGGGATGAAGTCAGGGAAAACGAGCGTGATTTCCCTTGGGCTGTCTCAGCTCTGGATCCGAGGAGAGGAGGGGGCAATGTAGCAGCTTTTACCCACAAAAGGTGAGCCCTGCCTGGGGTGGCGAACAGGCTAGAGCCCTTACCTGGAGGTGGAGTGCATGCAGCTTCATCTCGGTGGGAATGACTTAATCTCATAATAACTTCCTAAAATGATATGAGGGCAGATGGATCAAGTTGCTGTGATGTGTGTGTGTGAAGAGGGAGCTTACAGTGACCTAGATGTGCCTATAGCCCCCAGGCTGTGTAATCATATCTGCCAAAGAGGTATGCGGAGGACAAACTTTCTCACTCGCGAGTAAAGTGATAGGTGATCACACACCCGAATGTTCACAAGCAGTGCCGGGGGCCACAGGTTAACGTCTTTTCCACGCTTTTCATCTCATGGCATGGCTCCATCGTTTCTTTCCCCTCAACTCATCAGCAAAAATCACAGTCATCTCTAATGGCCCCCTCAGGCCGCCGTAACACTATCAGCAAAAGACACACTGACGCTAAGCTAGTGCTAAGCTAGTGCCTATTCCAAACTGACTGTTGGCCTGCTATAATGCTGAGGGTGATAAAAAAGACTGCTCAGTGTTATAAATTCAGGTTTTGAATACATATAAATATTTCAATACATACCTAATATATCCATCTCATTGAACTCGTCATCTGATTAGCAGCACCGTCACAGACTAAATTCAGAGCTTGAATGAAACCCCATTTAGCTAAGCTGTGGTAAAACACTTGGTAAACAGTATGGCAACCATTTAATGCCCGTGTTAAATTAATACACAAGCACATTCTGCTTTATGAGGTACTGATGAGATGATCACCTGAATCAAATCTTATTCAATCAAATTTTTATTACTGCTAAAATCATCACTCTCCTCATGCAATGTGACCAGTTGGACGGCAAAACATTACTAAAGGTTCATCAAAGGTAATTATTGCCATTTCATTTAATAGTAAACAAGATATTTGTTTTCTTTGAATAATTCAAGCTCTGTAAACACTGCATAATTTCTCTTATTTCGATGTACTATGCTTTAAAGAACAATATTTTTATTAGGTAACCAGGAGAAATATTGTCAGCAGTTTGTAAAACATTTAAAAACAGAAGTTCTTTATAGTTTTGCTGTAAAGGTGTTTCCAGCAAAATAATATGTGCAGTGTTCGTGTGTAATAATGGTCACAACAATTTAAAAATGTACCTAATATGCTGAGGAAACTAAATAGAAAAATGCTGTTGGGGGTCTGGTACAGGGATGGGCGGGTGTGAGGGAGATAGCTGTAGCTGTAGTGTTTTCCCAGGGGGGTGTGGGGGCACGGGGACGCGCTGCACTCAGCGACTCACATGTCTCACTCATACAAATCGTTGAGTGGATAAGTGGGGGGATGAAACTAATGATTTTTAAAGTCATCCCTTAATATAATGGTTCCGGTGCCCATGCGTACAATGCATTTCAAGTCACAGTTATAACCTAGAATTAACTATAGAATTACACCCCTTCACACTGTTTCTCCAATACTGTATATGACCAAATAAACACAGCAACAGAGACTTTTGCTGGGGAGTTAGTTAGTCAGTCACAGGTAGACTTATCCTGTTTGGGCAAAAGTCTTAGGCACCTGTGAGAAGTCATTTATATCAGCTGCTAGCAAAAACAATAAATGCAAACAAACAAGAAATATATATATATATATATATATATAAAGATTACTTTTTGTGAGCTGGTTAGAAGAACACATCTTTGGTTCCAGGTTTCTGCTCTGTGCCTCCAGTCTTTGGGTGAATGAATACAATTCTACTGAAGTAAAATGTGCCAAACCAGGTAAAACTGGGCCCCCATGAAGAAAGAGGTCTAGAAACACTTTGCCATACATACAACAACAACATTTATTGTGTTAATGTTCTTTGTATTTGTTGTAATGTTACAGTAATTAACACCACTGCCCAGGTTCCTAAGACTTTAGCACAGACTGTATAGGCCGTCTGTATATGATATATATATATAGTATGTTAACAAGCTTTTTATAGCACACTTTTATATATTACACGTTTATATAGTACTGCTATATAAACAAAAGTCCTTTTAAATTTGGTTAGCAAATCCTTAAATACTGAGCTTTTTAACAGCAGTGTTCCCTTTAACACAGTAACGTAGCTGCAGTTACATATTTCTATAAATCTCGACTTAAACATGAATATAATCAAATCAAACAAAAGCATATTTTATCTAGTTTGTTATAGAAAAAAGCAGAACCATTATAACAGCTGCAAAGAGGGACCAACTCCATATGAAACTCTATGCATCTGAATGCAGTGTCATTAACGTCCCTGTTGGTGTAATGGTCAGACACCCCAATTGTAATGTGGCGCAGTGCGTTAATATATAGGACCATGTTACCATAATGTGTTATGGCACACATGTATTCTCGACATGTAACATGTAGCAAATGTTGTGCTGAATGTTTCTTTCAAGATATTATTTTAGAAATAGAGAGTGGCAGTGGGTTGTGCAACACTTTTCAAAATATGCATATATTACCATATGTACACATATTAGTGCTTTCCAGCAGTTAACAAGTTGTCAGCATATGGAATGTTGAACTTCTTCAAGCCTGTTAAAAACCATCCCAGGTGGCTCCTCGCGATGCTGCTTGAGAGGATGCCAAGGGTGTGCAGAGCTGCATCAAGGCCGAGCTACAGCGAAGATTCGAGAGTATGAGATAGAACTGATTTGCTTTGTACTTTTTTATTCGCTGTTCGGAGTTGTATGGGTTTTATAAATGTCTAATATTGTTCTGAAACGGTAAAAGCAGCATAGGAAAAGACTCCTGCGAATGGGTTTTGACTGGCAGTGCCTTTAATTTATGTGGACAGAGTTCAGCAAGTTGTGTCTCATTACTGAGGGCTTTCAGCATCAAACAAGTGTATTTGATCCCATCACGGAGGTATTCAGGGACAGAGGTAAAGCCAGGGTGAGGAAGTCAAAGTACTTTAATCAGAATTTTACATCTTTACAAAACCTCTGAGAACAGAGTGTGTGATTAGATATGGGGTGTCCCGGCGCACAGCAGGTGGCTTTAACACACACACACACACCATACAGGTGCTACTCTGAGTGTGCTGATCAGATTTCCTCTGAGGGTCCACCTGCTCTTCTCCTTGCCAGATGTCTTCTGCTCTGCTCTGCTTTGGCTCTGTTGCTGTGTGTGTTATGGTTAGCACTCCATACAAAACCCCTAACCCACAGCTTTAGGGTCTTTCACACTTCAGCTTCTCACCTCAGTCAGCATTCCTTTTCTTTCTCTCTTATATAAGAACATATTCTCACTTCTCCTCACTGTTTAAATGAAAATGTAAATCAACACAATTGCCTGTAGTGTTCAGATTCCTTTTCTCTCAATGTTTTGAAGGTACACTTTTTTTAAATGAGTTGTTTTATATTGTATTGATTTGTATATGAACAATCATGTGAATCAAATGTTAAATGAGATTAATATCAGTTATAGCTGTCATATAAGCTAGCATTATTGATCTGAACATGGCTCAAAAGGCAATTTGCTAATCTTCAAGTGCCAATTTCCTTTTACTTTTAAATGTAGTGTGCCAAATGTGGAAGTTTAAAAACATACAACTCACCTCTTTTCCAGTCCATAAATAAATAAGGCATCCGATTAAAATGCATCATGATGTCACAGTGGTGACAAATGACAATCCATTCAGGAGTAGTTTAACATTTAGAAATGTTTCGCCTCCACCTCCAACCACTACTCTCTCTCACTGATTGAAAACACAAGCACTGAGATCATCTCCATCATGTTTCACTCAGGAATACAAGACAATATGGAAGGAAAAGGCATTTAGATTTATTCAGAGCCTGATCCTTTAGGTCTTTCTGTGCGAAGTGCAATATAAAATTGTCAATCCCCATTAAAGCTATAGCAACAAAACAGCATGAACAATCCAAAGAGTCCAGGCACACCAAGTCGAAAGCTGGCAGTAATCTAAAAATGTAAAACTGCAATGTAAAATAAAAAAAAAACCTAAATTCTATGGCACTTTTTCATAAGTATACAGGAACTCTGCTGTACCTAAACCATTTTGCATTGGTATGGACGCTTTGATTTTTTATTGTATCTTCCAACCTGTTTATGGTGTTTCTGTCTCAGTTGCTTTTGGCAACCTAGTGGTTAGGATGTTGGCCTTGCAATCAGAAGGTTTGGGGTTTGAATCCCAACTGCTAGCACCACCACTGAAGTAATATTGGGCAAGGTACACTTCCCATACACTGAGTTGAATACAAAAAAAGGATTATTTACACTGTGGTGCATTCTTGCGTGACTATAAATGATATTAAATTACATTTTGTCATTGCGGCCATTTTGAAAATTTTTGTTTTTAATAGTTTTTAAACCTAACTGAACCTACAATTTTAGTTTGTATCTCCACAATTGCTTGTATCTCCAGCATTGATGCTGTATTTTTTGGCTGACTCTAACAAAAACAATGGCCTCTTTCTGTGTCTGTCTGTTGTCATGACAACATTTGAACCAATCAAAAAAGAGTAACGTGGCCCGCATGGCTGCAGCCCGCTTTTGTCTCTGCCATGGAGCGAGGCCATCACAGGCCATTATTTGTAATGGAAATTATTTGTTTGTGGTACCACATGGTAGAGTGAAAATGAAAGTGAAAAGTGAAAGTGACCATTCTGTCGCACCTCAGCACAAAAAAAAAACAACACTTGCAAAAAAAAAACCCCTGCAAAAACAAAGGAAATCATAACATGCCAGAAAATAACAGGTCTTATTATTTAAAGATCAACTGACTTGACTATGTAGATGATGTAAGAAAGCTTCTCACCATTTTGCGAAATAATTATGCTTGACTCTAGTACCTCTCTTCTTATTTTAATATCACCTTTTTAAAATGCCTTTGTGCAGTGAGGTTAGGCCTCTCTCTCTCTGTGTGGCATTAGCTGACTTCACTCTTGTTCCTTTCTTTCTCTTGGCCCAGAGCCAGTGCCAGTTCAACATGCTCAATCGCCCAAAACAGCGCTGACGAAAGCAGACTAGAGCCATCGATGCGGGACACGCCACACAAACTACGGCCGACAGCCCGGCCCGGTCCAGCGGCTGACAGTCGGCTTGGTGTGTCAGGACCCTAAGGGATAAAGAGAAGTTGGAAAATGGTCATGTAAAAATCAATTCGCACTGTTTTTGGCACAAACACATTTTATAAATGGACTTCAGGGGAAATGCAGCCTTTCAAACAAAAACAGGAGGTCACAGAGCAGGGACCAGGGCTATTACAGCCTTTACACAGACACACACACACACTGTGGCAAATACTCTTTCATTCTTATGCAAATACACGCATTACCAATGAAATCATTATCAAAAACCTGCAGAATGAATTCAATCTTAAAAACAGGATTTTTCTCTAATCAAATCTAATCTAATTTACTGCCGTCTGATTATACAGTAGATTAAATATTAAAACGATAATTGCCTTTTGATGAAACCAGATTAACTTTTATTATGCAATATTTCATCAAATGGATTATGGCATTTAACGACGATTCCCAAGTCTCCAAACGCTTTCATTGGATCGACTGCTCTGCTGTGCTACTGCATTTAGTGGGTGATGAGACGCACAGACTAACACACATTATAAACGCTAAAGAGATTTGAGCTCGAGGCATTGTGTCGATGCTTCATCCCACCATCCAACACATGGCTAATGTTGTATCTTGGCTAAGGATGCACCAATCATGCATTTTCAAGGCCCATTTTTAAATTCTGATTCTATCCAGCCAAATTAACCAACTTGTATTTGATTTTTTAAACCCAAGTTCACTATATGAGCACAGATATTCCATTCTGTTACATTTTAGACAGTAGACAGATCTTGCTACTGTTTGTAATATTTGTAACATTTGTTTTGGCTGGAATATTCTTTGATTTTTTATTATCTTAGTTTGCCCATCCCACAATGTATCTTTAATTTAATAATTTGATAACTTTTTTGCAGTCATTCTGGTCGACTCAAGGCAACATTTCACTTGTATAACGGTATAACTGTGAAAGTGGAAAATAAAGAATCTTGAAGGAAACACATTTCTTGTCATTTCTATTCACCAAAGACACATTGTACATATAACACTTAGCAAATCTACATGTTAAATGAAGTATAATTATAATAAAATGTAATTATTTAGTGTCTGTCTCAAGCTCAAGGATACATCAGAGCAGTCAAATCAATGACAAAAAATGCCTGCAGGAAGGAAAACTACTAACATGACAATGCTGTTGCCTCACAGTGAAAAAGGTATGACCCACATGGCTGAAGGTCCTTTCTGTGTGGAGATTGTGTGCTCACCTTATAACAACTGGGAACTCCAGTTTCCTCCCACAGTCCAAAACATGCACACACTGTGTGTCTCTGTGAGTCTTCCCTGTGATGGATTGCTGACCCGTCCAGGTTCTTTCGGCGTGTGACTATTGGGATGGGCTCCAAGTGGTTCAGATAATGGATAGAAATTAAATGCTACATAAAACACCAGAGTCTACTGGTTATTCAACATTATTACTTTGGTACAGGAGTAGCAGCTGTATTCAGGTCAGTTTAACCAACCTGGTCATGTAATTGTCATCATAAACCTGCAACACAGACTGGAAATAATACAATTTATAAATTGGCTGATATCTGAATTCATGTTTGGGGCAAATTCTGCTGATTCTGATCTTGCCGGATTTGGAGGGAACATGCCTCATTCTAGGGATTTAGTGAGTGCTGTGTGTGAGTGAATCAGAATTTTTTTTTTTAAACTTCGATCCCAGGGGAAATTGCTTATGCTACAACTGCACAGACACACAGAGACACAGATAAGAGCATTATAAAGTCCAGTATAAAGTTAAAGCTCTCCAGAAAAGCCTCCTTGCAATATACAACACATGCTGAGGGAGGTAAGAACCTAAACATTATAGATAAATAAATTACAACAAACAAACAAACAAAAATAAAAGTAAGAGTGTGTGTGTATGTGAGAGTAAGAGAGAGAGAGAGAGAGAAGGAGAGAGAGAGCCTTTAGCACAAACCCAGTACCGCCTGTTCCTCTGTGTTGTACTGATTCCTTTCTGTTTTGAATTCTACAGACATCTGGATCTACTACACTTTGACTGTGACACTCGGAGGAGACTGTAGCACTGTCCCAAAAACAATCAGCATTCAAACCTGGTGCTGTTTATAACTGCTGCATATTCCTCCTTAAGATATTGTCATTGTGTACCGAAGACAAACAGCTTTTTTCCCCTCGGTTCAACAAAAAAGAAAAAACATCAAAGAAAGCAATTCTGAAGAGTGCAAATCATGGAAAACAGAACGTGCCTTGGCTTTGTGAAAGAATGAATGTGATGCACTGTGAACACTTCATTCAAAATGTGCCTTTGATTGCCTGGCGAATATTGTGTACATATAGAAGCTGCAAAATCAAATTATTATTAAATTAATTGGTTATATGACGTTATTAGTTGCAATTCATTTACATGTATATACACATACAGCTTACAGCTAAGGCTGCTTTTCAAATGATGCTCCACAAAGGGCAGCCAAATCAGAAGAGAGTTCATGCACACCTACCCGTCGTAAAGGCACAGGAACAATACAATACATTGTTTTCTGCTTAATTCTAGAAAACAATTGTTTTTTTAAATGAAATCACATTTTGGTGCTTAAACACATAAAACATATGTAAGGCGTAAATAAAATGTAGGATGTGAGGCCTAGCTCTCATCATGGCAGGATTTACCTTCAACATCATTGGCAGGGCGTTCATTCTGCTTTGTGTTTTTCGAGGGAAATGTATAAAACCCTTTCGCTCATTTTTCAGGGAGTTCAGTGCTTTCGAAGCAAACTTTTCTGTCAGGTAATAAGATGAATGTCTGCAAAGCTGAACTGAGGACAGCAAGACTAACAGATCTAGCTGATATGATCACTTGAAAAATCAAGGCTAACCAGACCTCCATGCAGCAAAGCTTCATCCCCAACACTCCATATCCTGCAGTTTTAGAGTCTCTCAGAAAACTAGACGTGTCACTGGAATGTTGATGCACCTCCCCTGTAAGCGCACTCACAGGGGAGGGCTAATGATTGGCACATAGTCACCCTGCCTGTGGGCACATGCCTCACAGCACTAAGCAATGTGCAGCCATGGTCATTACTGACATCTTATCACTCACACACACACACACACACATTGATATTATTATACTTGTGAGGTAACCAAAAGGCAATCTTTCTTATTTTTTTTCCCTAAATGTTGAATTTGTGGGGGAAACATTTCATTGTAAACACTAGCAAAATGTTTCTACAGATTTTCCAGTATTCTTCTGATTATGAGGGCACACACACACACATACTTTCTGCTGACCCTCTGCATGAGCTCATCCCTGTGTGAAATATATCTGCCCACATTGAAAAACACAGTTAAACAAGTATTTCAGGTCAGTACCAAGTGAAAGTGTCTACACCAGTTTATTAATCAGCTGCTAGTTTCCCTCATTTAAATATTCCATTCTACCTTAAATGGTGCATCACTTGGAGCCATAATGTAACAACTGCACCATTTAAGGTGGAGAGCACCTGCTAATGGCTTCAGAGGCCGCTACTGTTTGTAGCAAACACCCCTAGCTACGAAAGGTGCTTATTTACCACCTTCTTTTCACTCTCTTGGTACGTCCACCTCTTTTATCTTTTCCCTTTTCTTTCCCTCTTTCACTTTCTCTCTCTCCTCACGGTTTTATCTGATAGAGGGATGTAATGATAAGTCCCCCACTTCAGAGCTTTGCTTTCCCTCAGGCGAGGAGTGTTATCTGTAGCCTGCAGAGAAAGAGAGAGAGAGAAAAAAAGAGGGAGCTGGAGAATTGCCCTTTTCATCAAGGGCCAATTCCACTGGCTGTAACTCACCAGTGGTAGCACTGTAGCCACTGTACTGCTTTCTTTCACATTAAAATGAATAAAACAACATGACATGTTGATCCCTTTGTTTCTTTAGGCCTGTGTGATTTTTCTGAGTGTATTTACTTAGTGGCATGACACTGGTGAATTGTTTACAGATTGATGCCTGGGACTATTTACATCTATAGTCCATCAGAAGTCAGTGGACTTGTGGAACCATGTTTTGCTTACTCCGGTGTTTGATCCATCTAATCAGCTAAATACAAGCCCTTCCCAAGCTGAAACTGGTGTTATAGCCGAGAGAAGAAAAGTGGGAACTCCATGATCAAAGATGATCTAAGTTCCCCAGTCCTGGCCCTGGAGGAGCACTGTCCTGTACATTCAGGAGTTTCCCAAGACACTGATCATCTAGTTAACAAGCCTCGACTGAGGACTGAGTTGTTGTGTATGTTAAAGCAAGGAAGCATGAAAATGTGAAGGGCAGTGTACCTCCAGAACCAGCATTGGGAACATCCGTACTAGACCATCCATACAGATGGCAATTCTGTTCTGACCTCTGGCATCAACATGATATTTTCTACCAAAGAACTGCCGCTCAGTTGATGTTTTCTCTTTTCTGACCATTAGCTGTGAAACCTAGAGACGATTCCCCAGAAAAATCCCAGCAGATCCCAACAGCTCCACTTAGCACCAACAACCATGCCACATTCAAAGACACTTTACTCACCATCCTTCTCTGCCATTTTGAAGCTCAATTTGACATTGTCAACATGCCAAAATGTTGCTCTAATACTACACTAACATGTCATATGCATGGACTCCACCAGGCCTCTGATGCACTGTGAAATGTAACACTAAGAAGTTGGCAGAAGATGCATTAAATCCCATGGATCAGACTAGGATGTCCAGCGCATCCCACAGATGCTTGACCACATTCAATCTTAGGAATTTGCAGGCCATGTCAGCACCATGAGTTCTTCATCAAGTCCCTTAAACCATTCCTAAATGTCAAGGGGCACTATGTTGCTGAAAGAGGTCACTTGCATTAGAAAATAACATCAGCATGATGGGGCTCTGTAACAATGGTAGGTACGAGGCACTAATCAAAGTAGCCTCCATATGAATGCCAGGTTTCCCTGAAGAGCATCTTCATGTGCATCCGTAAACCCCCACCCTGTGGACAGTTTACCCATCATCCCTCCTTGGACCACTTTTGGTAGGTTCTAACCACTACATTCTGTGAACACCCTACAACAACTGCCGTTTTGGAGACGCTTCAACCCAGTCATCTATCACAATTTGGCAGACACTCAGACCCTTATGCTCGTCCATGTTCCTGCTTTCAACACATCAACTTCAAGAAATGACTATGCAGTTGGTGCCTAATGTATCTAACTCATTGAAAGGTGCCACTGTAACAAGATAATATATATCATTCACATCACCAGGCAGTAGTTTTAATGTTATGGCTGCTCCTAACTTTAAATGGAAGCTAATGTAAAAGTCCCCCCCCCCCCAAGTATTTTTGGGACATTTCTTGTTCTACTTTCGTCCCGATAGTTTCAAAGAATTTCAAACAGGCATTTTGAATTGATCTGAGATGTAAGGTGTTACTTTCCAAATACTGTTTTGACATCTCCAATACAGTCAGAATAAGAAGAGCCACAGAAGGCCCAGCTGGTGTGTTGCTATTCTGTTTTTTTATTTTACTTGTGAGGAAAATAAATATCTAATAATGGCATCACTGATAGCTTTGCTTCCAAAAACTGTATTCGTTTAATCATTTATTTAATAGACAGTTTAATAGTCTAAGAAGAAAGATGTCACTTAGGGCCCCCAAGTGTTCAGAAACGACCCTGTTAACGTCAGTGCTGAAAGTTTATGGATCAGCTCCAGCTGTTTCCAATACATTGGTTTCCATGTAAGTTCTCCGCATTGGAATCCTTTGAGGCTTCCAGTATGACGGGGCTGAGTTTATTTAGAAAAAACCTTAATAGTCACGACTCTTTAAAACCAACAACGCGACGACGGCGTGAGGGGCTGCAGGCGTCAGCATGTGTGAAATGAATTTCCGCATCACTTTAAAATCACTGCTCAACACTCTCCCACAATCACACACGCACACATGCACACACAGCTGTGGCAATTTTTTCGCAATGGGAGATCAATAAAGCGCATTGAGGAAAAGCGAGATCCCATTTTTTGACCCGTTACCTTCCAGCTGTCTTCACCAATCAGACACACCGCTGTTACCATGACAACAGCTACTCAGAGGCCACCTCTTCATGTTTGTATGTTCTTCATAAAAAAAAGTGAGTGTGTGTTGGAGAGACAGAGACACTGGGGGGAAAAAACGAAGACATGAATCATAGCCACACGTTATGAGCTTGAAGCTTCATCAATATGTAGCACGCGCCTACAAGACTTTTACATTAAAATTTATTTCACTGACTTTGATCGTAATAAATGACTTGCTAGAAGTAAATGAGCGTCGTTAACCTGTGCTAGCACCGTGGCTCAATCGGTTACAGTCAGTCAGGAGTGTGTTTCAGGCAGTGACAGTTTTTGCTGTTGTGACTCGGAACTCCACTGCAGTGTATTTGAAATGAAACAATGTGAATAAAGTGCAGAGTGTCAGCTTTAATTTGGCCATTGTTTTCATCCATATCAGGTGGGCCGTGCAGGAATTTTTGCACAGTCCATGCATTTTAAAAGACTAATTGGGCTGTTCAGTTGCTTTTAAGTCAGATGTGTCATTGAATAATTTGTTTGTACAGAAGAGAGGTAGCAAAAGATCTTGAGTTGATTCTTGGCTTTTTAGGCGAAAGACGTTCCCACAAACAGAAAAAGCAGGTCAGCGGCAACACGAACAAATGCGAATAAATCAATCAGAAAACCACTTGCTATGTTGTTTGGTGCGTGGTACTTTTTAAGAAGCAATTTCGCGACCGCAATAGAATACATACTGGATAAAATCAAGAAAGAACAACTTCAGCCACAAAGTAATGAACCGTAGCGGACTGGTGCTACACCTTGCAGTAGGACAGGGTCCACAAATATGCTGCTAAAATGAGTGTGCCTAAAAATTGCAATGTGCAAATCACTTAAACCCCATTGAGCAAGAATTGAGCAAGCAAACTGAAGGCAAAAAGCCTTGCACTGAATAAGCAGGACTTTGTTGTATTTCAGTCCTCGAAGAGAGCGAGAGTCTCAGCATATATTGACAGATTTTAGGTACGTATCAATTGGAAAGAACGTTAAACAACACATTAAATATCACTTTGCTTTATCTGTCGAATGATTTACGATCCTCTGAAATGGAGAGATATGGGTATGATTCTGAAACTACAGCTCCAAGTAAACCTCCACACTTTAACCTCATTAGTCACTGTTCAAATTTCAAATTTATCAAGCTGGAGCACAGAGTTAAAAAGTGTCACTGTCCAATTACTTATAGCCCGAACTTCATCTAAACTGGCTGTATAAAGCCCTCATTAGTCCTGCTCCCCTGGTGAATTTGTAATATCACTAATGCTTTGGTTTCCTTGCAAAATTTAATTAAAGTAGTTGAGCTTTTGTGAAGATGCCAAGATCACAGAACAAAAGCTGAAAAGTTGCTGGTCACAGAGCCTTGATCATTATACAGTTTCTCTTAGAAGTGCAAATGCTGCAAAAAAAGGAAAAAAAAATGCTGTAAATGTAGGTGACTTTAAAGGGAATTCCATCTTTTTTTTCTGCACGATTCAGTGAGATGTCAAGTCATTCAGTGTAGTCTAATGTGAAAAAAAGTTACTTAAAAAAGTCTGAATTCTTCACAATAGTGGTGAGAGAAAACAGAGGTTCCAAGGCTTAAAAAAAGAAGAATTATTCCAATTCTGAAAAAAGTTTAGCCTTTAAATGCTTTGCATGTACCATTGCGCCATTCGTACATTTTGAAAAGCCAAAACCTCTAAAAACATCTTAAAAATATAGTAAATACATATATGCATTTTTACATTACACACGTTTCTATTTTATCCTATTTTTATGTTCCTAGATAGTATAGTGCCAATTTGTATATTTATTTTACTTTCCTTTCTTTTGTTTTATATTTTTCTGCTCTTTGTTCTGCCCACTTTCTGACTTTCTGCCGTGACAATGTAAATTTTCCACTTGTTTGACTAATAAAGACTTATCTTAATCTTCCTATCACGGCTTTGAATAGTGTTGGCTGAAGCTTCTGCACATCAAATCACTCAGAATGGCTTTGTTTACATTTAATGATCATCAGCTATTTTTTAATGTTGGAGGGCTATTGGAAAACACGTATTGTTATTAATGCTATTTTAATGCTAAACTGCAGTCTGTCGCTGAGCTCGTGGTTTAGTCGTGGTCAGGGTTTGTCAGGTATGGTCACATCAACAGGGAGAAGATAGAGGTGGCACACGGAGGTCTTGAGGGCCAATTCTTCCCATTTACGTGAGCGAAGCATTCAATCCTCCATACCAAAGCACTGCTTATTGGGGTCAAAAAACAGCTCGGAGAAACTCTCAGAGCAGCGCGCAGCACGGAGAGAGGCGACGCTTCACACAAGGAGGAAGAGAGAGAGGAGAAAGCAGCATTTAATAAAAGGAATCAGTGACGGGGAGAGCACTGCACTTTGGAGGCTAAAGGTTATCGCACTTCCTCTGAACCCCACTACCGACGACACACACACACACACACACATTCACACACACGCCAGTTGCCATGGCAACATAACCTGAACAATGGCGAGATGTCAGAACTTGTAAGAGCTACCTGAATGTTCCTGCACACAAGGTTGGAGAGAGAAATGCAGAACTCAGAAATAGAAAAAGAGAGCGAGAGAAGCAAAGTTAATAGTGTTTCAGGGTTACTGCAGAACAGACCTTTGTGAATTCATTAAGGATTCCAGAAGATAATTTGCTTTGGAGATGAGCTGTGCAGAGACAAGAGCAGCTCGCAGGAGAGCAGCAAATGTCAGAATCTCATGAAAGAGCATGTCTGTATATATACCATCTGTCTTAGTGGTTTTATTAAAGGGAAATGCATATGTCAAGGATCAGTCTCAGTCATATTTATCACATCTGTAGTGGGGTCCAGAAGTGTGAGGCCTCTGGAGAAAATACTAAATAAAATGTTGCTTTTGAGCAAAAATACCTTTGATAATTTTACATCATTTTCAGAGTTCCACGAGAATGTGCAAAAGTCTATTTGCTATATGTGTGTGTGTGTGTGTGTGTGTGTATGTGTTTGTATATATATGACCATACAACTTAATATATATTGCCATTTCAGATTTAACCACAATTCTATCATTTTGGTATAACAATAAATACAAACACGTTGAACATAGAAAAATGACTGAAATAACTACTTTGTAGATTAATATAAACACAAGAACTCTATGCTTTTTTATTTCTAAATTACTTCAGCAAAAAATAAATAAATAAATTCACTGATGCAGTTGAATCACCTTTGGATGCATTTTCCCATCCCTGGTGTGTGTGTGAAACAGAGAGAGAATCATTAAAATGCAGCCTTTTGTTAAAGGACAGAGGTCGAGGTATCACACCAAAGTGAGTGGTAGTGCAGATGTTTTATTGTGAGAGACGTGCCACTGCCGAGCCAAGTACATCACAGCAAATCAGCATCATCCTCAAACACACACACACACACACACACACACACACACACACACACACACACACACACACACACACACACACACAC
>JBBKCR010000101.1:16015557-16036393 GCA_037577295.1 Ladigesia roloffi | reverse complement strand
GCTTACTAGTTCTAAGACGACTATGAGAACTGGTTAATATTGCTAAAGAAAAAAAAAATAACACACTAAATACAAGACAAGACACGGAGCAGTCACGACACGCTGCTGCAGGCTCGCGCCTGCGCACAAAAACTAATGTTATAGGCGTTATCAGCTTTTAACAACATTACCTGTTACTTACAACTGTTAATAATTGCTGAAAGTTTGGACTTATACCTGTGTAATGGAGTACGCTAGGGCCAGGACTGCAGTTATGGCCAGCACACGTTTGATACTTGATTTGCTCTCCAAATGACCTACCACAACAAAACATATTTTATTTCACAATGAGCACACATGTACATCAGCGTACACACCAATCACATTTGTAATACTGAATTGTACCAGTTTTTATTTCAAATGGGTGAAAGTCACATACAGAAAGCATGGATTACAGTATAGAGAAGTAAAAAATAAAATCTAACCACCAATGATGACTAGGTCTAACAAAGCTTACCAAAGGCCAGGCCCAGTATGATGACACTCAGCTCGATAGTCAGCAGGAAGAATCGAGTAATTTCCCACAGCACCTGTAAGCAGAACACAGCCCTTATCAGCTTTATTATAATATAAACTGCACCAACACTGAGCCTCACCCAGCAGAAGCATTTTGACTACAGAGCATGTGTCTCTGAGTTGTATTGCAAAATTTCCCTCAGATCTGCTTTACATATTTCATAACAATTCAAACATCCACACACACAGAGCCAGAGAACACTGCTATTAAAACTCTGGTTATTGTTTTATACATATATTTACTGTTGTTGACGGTCAAGCTAGGCAAGCAGGGGCATTAAAGTAATACTGACATTCTTAAATTTATGAAATAATGTAAAAAACACAAACACATACAATACTCTAATGTTAAATCTAACCAAACTGTTTGCATAAAAATGCTCAAAAACATAGGTAAACACATTTTCATTAGGGTGGTACTCTAAAGTGTACTTTAATACTTTGTTATGCAACACAACTGTACTATACTGACCATATAAGGGTGGCTTTTCGCTAAAACTGATTCTACAATAACTTCTGTAATTATATGAAATATCTTTGATATTGGAAGTTTGAACATTGTCTCTATCCAAAGTCATTTGGGTGGAGCAGCTAAAGCCATGTGAGACTGACACATTTGGCACAACTAACTGTGTCTGTTTTTAAGCTGTGCATGAAGGCAGACTTCACAGAGAAGCGCTGAATACCTTCTCATACACGGTCAAGCCTGTTGCTTATGTGTTAAATACAGAATTAAATAATTAAATGCTTCTCTGAGGAATTGTTAGGACTTTCTCAAGATGCATATTTCTCTTACTCTAGACTTTGTTACTCTGGTGGAAAACTTGACTCCAGTCATTACGATCATATGGAGAGAATGTGTTTTCTTTACCTTGTCTATTATGACGGCAGAGTTGGATGCACTCACAGTCATGGAGACAACAGCACGAGTGATTCCTACTGCTGCCACTACAAACACCTGGAGCAGAAAAAATATACAGTCACTTCAGCAAAGCTCTAGGAACTTAATGCTGTACATATGTGCTGAATTGGAACCAATTTAAATGCAAAAATGCCCTCAGATTGCAGGTAGTAGGAGCAGCTTACCAGGGCATAGAAGGCAATGAAAATGGGGCTGGAGGTGAGGCGGATTTTGGCGCGGGCTGATGGCAATTTCCAAATCAGGAATATCAGGAAGGTCACATTAGGTATCAGCAAAAGCAAATCCCAAAAGCGCACCCTAATAAAAAAGGACCAGACACTGGGCTAAGTATGGTCAAACCTAGCCATAGCCACTGCACAGTAATATTTCGAGTTCTATTCAATATATTGATAATGAATAAGGGGAGAAATAAATTTGCTATTTGAGTTCTTGAGAAATCAAATAGAATAACCTCTTATGTCATCTAAAATGTTTGTTGTGCCATATATATCACATTACCCAGACCACAAACAAAAGTGAAAGTTATTTTAAATACAATTGGAATTGCCCAATGATTACAACACCACAAGGAAGTGCCACACAGAGGACTTTTTGCTGACAGATAACAGGAAAGGGGAAGCGAGGCCTCACATTGTAAATCACAAACAGCACGTGACACATGCATTCTGTGGGGAACTGAACTTAGCATGGCAAAAAGTGGAGATCTGTAGTGACAAACTGTGAAAAGACATTTATGATGTAAGCACAGTATCCATTATTTTAATTTAATTTCTAAAATGAGCCCATAACACACATCATGTCTAAGGTCTTGAGAACTGAAAAGGTTGTGACGTGTCAGAATAAGGATACCTGGAGTTGCCAATGTCCTCGTAAAGGACCTGCAGGCACCTGTGTGGATGAGTGATGTTGGCTTCAGGGGGCCAAGTTGGCAGGACTGATGTGTTCTCCACCCCTGGAAGTGTGGTACCATTTCCATACTGGGCAAACCTTACCACGGCAGTCACTGTGTCCAGCATCCTGCATGCAGTCTAAACAACAACACAAATACCTGATCAAAAATAACGCACTATAAGTGTAAATGTATAATCTTTTGTGCTAGCTCACAGTTTACAGGGCAGGCTGGGGAGCAAAATGTGACGATGTTAGAAACAAAAGCTTCTTAAGATCGTTGCAAGCAATCATGTAGCTCGACCAACTTTAATGGCACTTCTCAGTTTGCTCCGCTACATATGTAAATTAACATTTCTCGCTCGCAAAATAATTAATGATTGCATGAAGTATTGGATTTCTCAATTACCTTCGGCTGTTTTGCTGACCTCGCAGTCAGTGTAACAGGTTACATATTTAAGGGGATTCATTTGAACTAACCACATAAATTCCATCAAAGGCAAGTTGTCAATGAAGAATGTGCCAGGCGGACCAGCAACTTACAAACAGATAATTGCAGAGATAGAGAGCTGAATCGGGTTTCAATCCTTAGAAATGTTGTCTGTTGCATTATATACTGTTCACAAAAGTGTAAAAAGAACTACTAGGAGACAGCTGTGGACACCTCTTTATTATATAACCCGGTAACGTTAGCTCTCGTTAACATTAGCTATGTTAGCTTCCAGCCGCCAGACAGCTTTGGTTTAAGTTGACAGCATTCAACCTATCATCAGCTTTCTTTTTGTCATATTTTAATACGTAGTAGACTGAAGTCACACAGTAGAATCTGTTCTGATCAATTTTGCCAATATTGTTTATCAGCTAAACGGTTAGCTTTACTGTGCCATCATCCCCGGATGTATTTTCAACAAAAAAGAACAGTACTTGAAATATTAGCTTTTTGGCTGTATTAAATGTGCACTACCTTTGTTTGAAAATGCTTCAGGTCAGATGTTGACGTGTTCTCTGGTCGAATAAACTGAGCCGTAAACGACAAACATAGCAGCTTTCCGCTCCGTCCTGATGTTTACAGTCGACACAGCAGCGCCCGACATTACCCGAGTAGAGCCGAGTCTACCCGAGTACAGCCGAGCAGCACTCGTCACTGGTGTAACCTGGCAACGCACGTGAGGACACACCCACCGAGGAAAAGAAGTTAACACAGCCAAGGGCTTTAAAATACAAGACACACACAATGGGCAGATTTATGGGATAAGCCCTCCACCCATATATGCCCATGCTAGTAATTTTAGATTTACAAACCGAGCTACCCTGAATATACAAAATAAAACAAGCATAAAAAAGGCTACATTAGTTTTTGCGCTCAACGGCAGTTGCAACAAAGGCTCTGAAATTAGAAAAATTCTTAACTAACTCAACTTTCTTAATTATTAAATTATTAAAACTATACAATATAAATTCATTAAAACAATATAACTATATCAAATTCTCAATATTATTACAATTAAAAATAATGGTGCTATACAAAAACAAAAAACATGAAGGAATTTTTTATTTTTGAAATGCAGGAACATTTTATTGTAGACAAAAAATTTTCATGAGCTGACTGTGTTTGTAGTCATTTTGGAACAACCTTAGAGATGCTTTGTTTGAGTACCACAGTGTATTTAAACCTGCTCCTCAGGAAGGGCTCCATTATCAGTTTGTGAGCAGGATCAGGTGTGTTTATTCAGTGCCATGGGTTACTAGGAGCTGGATTAATAAATATTATGTAAAACATTGTGTTACAAACCATTTAATATTATTCACACAATGCTATTCTAGCTTTAGGCTGTCCAGACATCATTCTTATAGCCAAAAAGACAGGTTCAGTAAAGTTCACTCGAAAGGTATACAGATGAGTATTGGCACCAGTAACTTCGCTAATGCTAGAAAATGCCACACTGTTATTGCTGAAGCTAAGGTGGATCTCCACTTTCTGCAGAGATGGGGTGCGCATCAGAGTGGTGTCCCTTCCTCCTTCGTATGCCCTCAGTAAATTATCACACCACATTAGGCACCAAGCCCCACTGCTGCTTTCTAGACCACTTCCAGGCCCGGAGCGTGGCAACCCTCCATAGCACAAACCCAGAACCCAGGAGCAGCCCACTGCCTGTAGTCTCCAGCAGTGCTCGCCTCTAGAAAAGCTCTGAGAGCTCAGAGCCTGCAGAAAGCTTGTGAACCTCTGGGATCCAGCTGGATATGGTTGCTTGGCGACACTGAAAGACACTGTCTTTAGATCCTCTGACAGGACCAGGTTAGGATGGAGAGTCTCTGAGTCAAAGGTCACCTCGGAAGGGTTAAAAATGGCTCGTAAACGACGTTGGGCAGACCCAAGTTTGAGGCGTAGTTGGTTATTGTGGCGCTCCATTTCAGCACACATGTTTATCATGTTGCCATTTGGCTCATCTTCACTTATTCCTTTTTCCAGGGTGTCTACGATTAGTGTTGCAGCAAATGCCTCAATGCTCTGGACCCCTTCATTAAATCTGTCATCGTCTTGCTCCTCCATCAACGTGCTCACCTGGAGCTCCGTGTCCTTTAGGTGCATATGGAGCTCTGAGACCTTTTGGACAATGCTTTCCACATCTTCCTCTCTGGGCTTAAGCTCCGTCTCTAGTAGCTCCATCCCTGCGGTGCTGTAACTCCTCAGAAGTTCAACCATCTCCTCAAGTACTGTCCTCACCTCTGTTCTAAGTCCTGCATTAGCTGTCTTGACTGCTGCTTCTCTTTCCTTTGCCTTGGCCAGCAGCTCATTCACAAGTGTGATCTTTGCTTGGAGGTCTGTCATCACTGGAGTTAGTCTGAGTGTGTGTTTGCTTGTCTCTGATTCTGCAGAAACAGATATAGAACCCTCAGCTGCCTTGTTGTCTATGCTGTCCACTTTCTTAGTTTCATAATCTACTTGGTGAGAACTGCACTGCGCACCATTTTGGTCTATCACCTCTACTACTTCTGTTGGGAGTGCGACTCTGGATGTTTGCTCAAGGGTATCCTTATAGCTTTTGACAATGTTTCTAAGTTTAAAGTTCCTCTGTGGAAGTTCCGTGTCCTTGTACTCCACTCGGCACTCTGGGCAGTAATGTTGGACCTCAGGCCCGCAACCCTCTGCGCTTCGGCTGTCCTCCAGGCAGGTCAGGCAGAACGAATGTCCACAATGAAGAGTGACAGGATCAGAAAACAAATGGAGACAGATTGGGCAACTGAGCTCCAGTTCCAAAGCACTCTCAGACAAATCTAAAGACATTGTGTGTACCCCTGGGAACCCTGTAGAACACAGAATACTTTTTCTTCATTTGGACAAAAACACTAAAGTCACTATGTTACAACAGAAGCAGATAATCACACGGATTGAAATGTAGATAAACTGTTATTATGGTGTAACATTCAAAATGTAATGCTGAATAATGTAAAGTGAACACACTACCACACAGCATACACTCTGAAAAAAAATGAAATTCCTTCTCTGCATTTAACTCATTCACCAAGTGAAGCTGTGGGCAGCCACGAGTACGGTGCCCAGGGAATACAGTGGAGGACTATTTAGCAGTTATAATAACAACAACAGTAACAAGAACATTGGAACACGTTTGGCTGTACTTACTGTCTTTTGAGAAAATACGTTTAGTCGATCAGAAACTAAAGAGAGGTACTTGATCCACTGATCTCTGACCAGGTCTGATTTTTCACTCCAGGTTTTGTTTTGAGTATCAGCAGTCTAATCTTGTTTCCACGGAGACCACATCCATGTTATTACACATTATATTAGAAAACAGTGACACTACACTTCGCCTCAGGTGCTCCTCTCCAGTCTCTAAGGACAATCTACATCATATAAAGCAGTAAAATGTTTTCCTCGTGATCTGTGGGAGGGCACACCTGTCCCGTCCCGGACGTTGGACTCCGAGTGAAGACGGAAGTAACTTCACCTCACCTGAGCCACGCGGTGCAAAAAACAAGAGTAAAGAAACAGGCAAAGACTTGTAGGAGAGAAAATTGGAGGGGTCTCTCAGCCTGCAGAATCTATTGAAGACGTCCTCACCAGTCCAGTCTGCTGCTAGAATGTTTGGAACTGTGGAGGAACACCGCTCAACTTCTCTGCATCACCTCTGAGTCCCACACACTCAGGAAGTCAGAAATGAAGGAAGTCACGGCCCAGATTAATAATTCACATTCTGAATTCTGTAACGGTCACATCATTAATAAATTCTTAGATATCACATATTAGATACCAGCTATACTCAGACAGCGCCGCACAACCCGCACCACAAATATTAATAATAATAATAAAATCGAAGGAAATAATTTATATATAATATCCTCTAAGGTAGCCTATATTTCCCTTTTTTCGAAATAGTACAGGTTTAAGACAAAGTTCCGGTTAACAGGAGAAAAAACATTCACAATTTTTAAATAAAGGAGTGTGCAGACAGATTTAACTAGCTGAATGTGCATGAGAAATGGCTGCTGTATTTCTTCATACTCGCTTCCTTTTAAAGGTTTGAAAACTAATTACTGCTGTCCCTCGCTTGTTCAAACATGGAATCCATAAATTAAAATGGAAAAGTAAGGAGTAAAGTGAGCAGTTTCAGACTGAGCGTAGTTCCTGAGGGGAGATGGTCTGAAGGATAATCCGCTGGTGGAGGTAGACACGTTTGTGATTGTTCAGTGACGGTTGGGATAGACGGCAAAACACCATAGTGGAGGTTCACTAACCCGCACGATAGAAGGTAATCGTCCTGTGGTCAGTTACTGGCCTCGGCAAAAGTGGAGAGGACGGAAAGGGCACAACGGAAAAAGTTGGGGTTACGGCCCCAGTGTAAATAGGCCTACACATTAGAGAAGAGTGTCCTAAACCATGTCTACAAATTGGGGTATCTTGCATATTGAATTGTTATTTTAATAACACGCACTGCCACAGGTGTATAAAATCAAGCATACAAACACGCTTCAAACTTTGTGGACACCGTTTGGGGAAGGCTTTTCTATCCCAGCAAAAAAGCCAAGCCCATAATTACCAGTGTTAGGAGTAACACGTTAAAAAAGTAACTAATTACTCTACTGCATTGCTTTTTGCTGTAACGCGGTAATGTAAGGCATTACAGAACAAAAACTGTTAATATTTTACTCTGCCTTAATGTTAGTAACGTTACAATGCATTACGAGCATCTCTCAGATCCTAAAAGTCCAGAACGGCCTTCGGCCCGAGACACGCGTTAAACATCTAACACCCCCCGGACCAGCCCAGCTGGTAAAGAAAGTCCAGCTGAGGTGTCCTCTTCTTCATAATCCCAAATCTGGGCACCCTAGAGATATGGGAACCTGCAACTGATCAAACAGTGGATAGCACTCATGTTACACTGGATGTGTTATGAGCGTCATGAGCTATATTTACATGGCCTAATCCATATTTCCAGTTATTTTGGGGAGAGTAACTTAAAAATAAATATTAGTGTAATGCCTTACATTTTTTACATAACGAATTACTTTGAAATTACAATAACAAGTACTAAAAAAAACATAAAATTCCTAAAGAAATTTTGAGACTGCCACCAAGACACCGCCTGCCGATTCCCTAGCAACCATCCTATACATATCCCACACATTTTCGCTAACATGTAATCACAATAGGCGAGTTGTGTCCCAATACTTTTGTTCATATTGTTCAGCAAAATTCTTTGTGAATGTGTGAGAGAGTGAGTGTGGGTGAGTGAGATTGTGTGTGTGTGTTTCCTTCGGCTCCATTCATTTCAATAGGGCAGTCCCTTAATAACATATTACAGTTTTGAAGTAACTTGCCCTTCACTGATAACATGGTTCAATGAGTTTGGTGTGGACAAACTTGACTGGCAGCACAGAGCCCTGACCTCAACCTTTGGGATGAACTAGAACGCAGATTACAAGGCAGGGCTACTCATCCAGCATCAGTGCCTGAACTAATAAATGCTCTGCAAAATGAACAGAAACTCCAAAATCTTATGGGGAGCCTCACAAGTACTGTTATAGCTTAAAGTGGGGGAATTAACTCCATATTAACACCTTTGTATTTGAATGCAGTGTCATTAAAGTCCCTGTTGGTCTAATGGTCAGGTGTCCCAATATATTTGTTCACATAGTGTCATTTAAAAAGAACAAATGGATGCAGTTTGATTGACTTAATCAGACTTAATCAGTATTTGTCCGAATACAGTATTCATAAAAAACACGTTATTTGTGCCTTTCTGAATACTGTATTTGTATTTGGCTCCACCCCTAGTATCTATCAATAAATGTTCATTGCATTGTCCTGTGCACATACAGACTGTAACTTAAAATAACTAGTCAGTTAACACACTCCTCCTTGTTGCCATTTAACCAAACAAAAAATAAGCAAAAAATACCACACACACACGCGCGCGCTCGCACAAACAAACACAAGCATGCACCAACCAGGAATAAAAAAGAGGCCAATCTTAAATCCTGTCTCTGTATAATACTATCTTTAATTAAATATGTGATGTCTTCACTGTATTCAAAAATATGTAATATAGTAAAATTAATTAAACTCCTAAATGAATATGAATGTGCCTTTTAACTGGTGGTATAGATTATTTATGGACATGAATTACACCAAATTAAAAAATGCAACGGCAGTGGTATTTTACCAATAAATGCCATTTAGTCTAGGCTTAGACGTAATCTAGGTCTGGAAAAGGAAAACTGGTCAGTATAACATGAGTGGTCAGTATAGATTGCAAAGTAAATATAGAATGAAAAGACAAACACTTGTTCTTTCAGCTTCTACTTTGTTCTTTTCATTTACATTGGCATATCAGCAAAGATAGAAAAGGTTCATTTATTCATGAAATGGGAAGGTCCATTGTGAATAAGGCACTACCTTGCAAAGATGCTTTCAGTAGTTTAGTGTTATAGAAATAGCAAGGTATGGGGGGCTAGTAGGGATGGGAGCAGAGATAAATATTTGAGTGTAGAAATCTAGAGTGAGGAGAAGTCCACTTCAGGTAAGGGCTCTCTCCAGTAGGAGAAATGACTGAACTCTGGGTAATCAAAGGATGAAGGTCGGCCTTTACAGAGCAAGGGGAAGACATGCTCCACCAGCTCACTCAAGTGAGAATACCTGTGAAACATAAATTAACACAAAAAACATTGAATTTTAAACAAATATTCCCAATAAAAGGTGTTGAGACCAATCTGTTTTTTTGAGGGTTTTTTTTGTTGTTTTAAACTTACGAAGACTTGGATCCTTTGCTGTTCTCTTGCATGAGCTCTCCTTTAGGATTCACAGTGAAGATCCGTGTCTCTGGTACTCCAACCTTTTTATATGCAAATGCATCCTGCACAAAAAAACAAACAACAACAAAAAAAAAAACACCCACACAGAAACAGATTACTGTTTTGTTGGGTAATAAAAAACCTGCACACACTGGTACAAACTATGTAATGTGTCTGGCTTACATTGGTCCTGTTCCCAAAGGCAGCATAGAACGGTTGTCTATGTGGGTTAAAGAGGTCTCTGATGTCAGTCAGGCATGTGATCTTAAACACTTCTGGTTTCTTCTCAATTACCTCCCTGGATAGAAAACCAAGAAACATCCGTGTGATTATCTCAAATGTCCTGCATGCAGCAAATACACAAACATTAGAAATAACAAAGACAATTTACCTGTGCAATGCTGAGAATAAGCTGCTAGGAGCAAGCAGTACAGGCCCTTTAGGCAGTACAATGCCCTTATCGTTGACCCACTGTAAGTAGCCTTTAGTGATGTCTGCCATGCCTATGGCACGAGCTGAACAGTACAGGAACTTGTAGCCATTCCTACCCACAAACAGGTCACACACATCAAACAAGAAATACAAATATTTACCTTAGAAACTTGACATTTTCCCAGAATCATGATATAATGAGTTTGAAATATGTATGCATATGGATTTTGGTGATCTACACTGCGTTGCAGGTTTATTAGGTGCACTTTATCTCTAAATAAAGGTGACATGAACCATTTAGTATTAATAAATCTTGTGTATGCCCAGTCTCAATCCTAGGAGTCATTTGAAAGGGAATGATTGAATAAAACCCTTCAATCGTAGCTAATCTGTTGCTGCACAATTTGTCAAATACCCTGTACTTGCTGACCTGATATTCTCTGGGTGGTTGACCATTCTTAGCAGTGCATGTCTAATACAAATGGAGTGACTGGTCAAGAACTTTCCGTAATTAAAATACACCTTTCCACTTCCTGTTGCCATTGTATATTTTTTACCTGTTATAATTTGTCCTGAGTTCTGTGCTGAATGTTGCAGAACAGTGCAGCCTGCTTGCCACTCTTAAGCATTTCACATCCAACACTGCTGATCCTGTAGTCTTCAAACTCTCAGCAGTCAAATTAAGCAACAAATTAGGGAGAATTTGCTGTAATTTCCAGTACAAATATCTCATCCTCTGGAGAAAACTTTGTTTAAAAGATGGTGAGCAGTTCCTTGTTCATTAAACATGAACAGTTAATACAACCACCAGAAAAATGTGCCATCAGCAAAGGTGCATAACATACAAAAGTGGCCAGCAACCATACAAAATGTTTACAAACTTCAGCAATGCAACAATGTCCAATGCACATGTACCAGCATCTCACAGTACTGCTGTGCAGAGAACCATCGCTAATTAATACCTAGTCAGGGGAGGTCCTAAAATGGTCCCTCAATTAATAGATGAGTTAGGAATAGCAGACAAATTGTTAAGCAATCAGAAATTATAAGCATACAAATATATGACAGGCAAATGCCAAATAACTTGGAGATGATGCTGAATGTGCTGTGGGTGCATAGTGAACAGTTTCTCTGTGCTGATTTTGCTGATTCTGGGCTGATGGTCAAAAAACAAAAAGTAGATTTTTGTGAACAGGTTTCTCTTACTCATGTATTTTGTGGTAGAGCTTGGCAATGCCCTGGTGGGTCCAGTCTTTCCCCAACTGTGGCAGAATATGACCCAAGGCATCTGACCTGGCATTGGGCAAAGTGAAGAATGTCAAACATATACAGACCCTACCTGAAATGATCCATTCACAAATTCACATGTACACACTTGGTGATGGTTCCATCAATATCGGAGATGATGACTTTATCATCCCAGTTCCAAAGGTAGATGGCAGCTTCACAGCGACAGGTGCCTTGGTACTGAGTTGTCACACTGAACACAATTTTGTTGGCCCCTTCTCGCAAATTTAGGCGCTCCTGAGAAACAAATAAACATATTCAACGACTAAGATGAACATCTTATAAATATGTTACAAACATGCATCAAGCTGGTAACAATAAGCAACAATATTTTATATAGCCAACAATGTCAAGTTATTTTCTTTTTAGAAAAAACTACATGGACTAACCAATTAATATATTACATGTAATGTGACCAACAACATTATTGTACTGAGCAATAGAAACTTTTGTCTAAACTAAATCTACATAGAGCTGTCCAAAGTAAATGCAGGTTATAAGTAAGTTATAAATATCAGCATTTTATTATCTGGATGCTTTAACAGCATGAAACCTTAACACCACAAAATGCTATAAGGGTAAGCAAAAAGCACAAAACCAGTATCAAAATGTGGCGCTTACAATCTGTTGGGACGTGAGGCGGAGCGACTTGCGGTACACAAGACTCAGACACTGTACAGAGGTCATGGATTCAGCTGACATCTGTCTCATAGAGTCAGTACCATCGTCGTCACTAGACAGCTGACCAGAGTGATCCCTAAACAAAAATACATAGCACAGAATTGTTGTTATCCATTTTCACTAGGAAAGGGAACTGCACCTTTTTAAGACACTATTATTTCAATAAATGGTCTCTATTGTCTAAAACTAGTAAGCAAAGTGGTGATACCACTTTATCTCCCTAATCATACACAAAGCCACCGAAATTGTAGATTACACAACACACCCCTCCCAAACTCTCCATTTCCTCCTTCATTATCAGGATGGGAACAAAATCTTCTTCCAGGCCATCAGAACTAAATGTCAATCTGTACATCACACACACACTGTATTCTAGGAGAAGAGAAGAAAAGGGTAGTGTGTGTATTTGATGTACGTATGTATAATAGTGCATCCACTCACTCTAGAGCTGTTGTAAGTTGTCTTTTCTGGTAAATTTTGTTGCTTTTGTCATTCTTCTTATTAATCCTATCCTGCCCACACTTGTATAGTCTTCTATTGTTTTTGTTAACTATTTTTGGTCTTTGATTTGTACTAAGGTCCAAACGGAATGTTTCAAAGCACTATGTACTGTGTGTGATATTAAATAACAACAGACACTAATTGAACTTACTACAGACATTTCAGTAGCATTAGACCTTAGAAGACTAAAATGAATAAGCATACACATGCAGCTTACTTTAATAATGGGGGTGCAGGACGAGAAGATGTCTCTAGCTGGTTTTCAGACTTTGAATTTGGCTGAGGGAGTTAAAATGAGAGAAACAGAAATGAAAAAACGGGGAGAAAGACAACCAGATAAGACACAGATCAAACAACATGTTACTTGGGGAAACCACCGTTCTTCTAAACTAAGCTGGATGTGACAAAATAAAATTACTCCAGCAATTATATCAAAATAACAGACCTAAGCTTTGTTTTTTTTTCCCCACAAGCTGTACCTTGTTACTGTCCATGTCTCTCCTTCGCCAGGAAAACCACCAACGGCCAGACTTCTTTGGCATTTTATCCTTTACCAGCTTCTCAATTGTACTCTACATACAAATAAAAGGTGAAAAAGGTGACTTCTTTTACATTCATATACTAATCTAGAAGCATATTCTTCTAGCTAAATTCCTGTTATAAGACTGTTACAAGAGTCCAGTTTACGAGTTACACCCATTTTTCCAAGAAAGCACTTTGAAACAGTAATTCATGCCTTTATTACCACTAGGTTAGATTACTGTAATGCACTATATGTAGGGGTTAGTGCGTCCTCCATCTCTCGTCTTCAGATGGTACAGAACTCTGCAGCTCGCCTTTAACGGGCTCGTGAAAATATGAGCATATTTCCCCCATTTTATCTTCACTTCACTGGCTGCCCAGTCGTTTTATTACTTTTAAGGCCTTAAATGGTCTTGCTCCCCCTACCTCGCGGAGCTTCTTCGTTTTTATACGCCTACCTGCGCTCTCATGTCAGCTGATCAGCTGTAGCAGCCCCGAAAATTTGGAATGGGTTGCCTTTGTACATCAGACAGGCATCTTCTGTTTCTGATTTTAACTCTCTTTTAAAATGCCACTTTTTTCCTTTGGCTTCCTTCCTTTTATGTAATTTTTATATAATTTTATGTAATTTTTATGCAATTTTGATATAATGTTTGATATAATTATTTTATTATTGTGTTTGTTCATCTTTTATGTCTTTTTATATAATTTAATTATTTTATATTTGTATTTTGTATAGCACTTTGGTCCTTTGTGTTTACTTAAAGTGCTTAACAAATAAAGTTGGATTGGATTGAATTTCATAACAGACCAGGACAAACCTATGCAAACTATAAGAAATGTGTACCTTTGGCAAATTCTTCTGGAAAGCCTGCATGGAAAGAATCATTGGAGCAGCAACAGCCCAGTTATAATAGCTGAAAGGAAAAGGAAAAAAACAAAAGCCAAGGCATAAATTACCAGTCACCAGAAAACCCCCCCACAAACTTTCATATCAGTCTTAAAATGAACTGGCGTTTCACTTACTTTGAGTTGATGCAGATAACAAGGTTTGGGTCATCAACAATTCCAGGCTTGCTGACAAGGTCTTGATAGCTGACAATATGCTCCATAAATTTCTCTGCAGCAAAAACAAAACATACAGCAATCTGAGGTTTAAGCTTCATAAGCTGACAAATATATGTTAGAAATAGAATTGTGCCTTTCAGCTTTTTCCGTCTTTATTCCCTTGGATCTCTACTATTCCACACTCTTACTTTCATTCATGCTGTCTTTCTCAAACCTTTATTGATCTGCCTGGTCTGTCCCTCTGTCCCGCAGAGTGACATAGTGACATCCAGCGTGTCAGTGGTGGAATCCGACAGATACTCAGTCCCACTATCCACATTGCCACTGCCCAGCGACAGAGGAGACTGCTGGCCAGATTGTGGAGAGGCTCTGGGTGGGTGGACAGAACTGAGCTCAGTGCCTGAGCGTGAGCCTGATTCACTTTCACTGGACAGAAAGAAATGGATGGAATCAGGCAGGCAGGTTTAGAATGGCCATTATATTGATTGTCTAGTATATAAAGTGAAACAGTTACAACTGAGAAGGAATAAAGGAAAATAAAGGAAAACTAACTTATGAAGCACCTTTTAGGAAAATAAAGTGCAGCCATCTCGGGATCAAGATTAGACAAGTCATCAAGGTAGATATCTGCTGGTCCTAAATGCTGATTGCGCTTGCCTATAATGTGAGACAGGCAAATGAAAAGAGAAAACTGTTTGCCAACCTTTAGGAAGAGCAATTCTATATAAATCCATGAAGTGTATTACAGCAATAACAATTTCCTCCAAGTAACTGAAAACTTTAGGAGGCCTACTCTTTTTCTTTTCCTGAGATTCCGCTGCTTTAACTGGGGGTTGGGAAAGGCTAGGTTGCTCCTCTAACTGGATGACTGATTCCACAGGATGTGGCTCTTCAGTGCTCTCTGCATCCCACTTGGTTGAGTTGTCCTCTGTGCCCGCCTCCTTGTCCTCTTCAGCAAGTCCTTCTGCGAAAGGTTCAATGCCGCTGTCTCTCTCCATCAAAGCTACCCTTTCTGCTGTGCTCTGATGAGCGGTCTCAGAAAAGGCACTGATTGTGCTGACTGATGTTCCTAATTTTTCTGATGGACAAGTGATAACTTTACTCTCAAATCTAGGTGTAGTGGCTAGGCTAACTGAAACAGTATGGTTTAACTGGCTGTCGGGGTTATCTGAAACGACGGTGTTAGCACTCATATTTGGGCTAATGGGGTAAGCATTGCTGATTAAGCTATCAGCATTAGCAAGGCTTGTGGCGTTAGCAGAGTTATCAGGATTAGCCATTCTAGTATCATGTGTGCTACATGTGCTAACTAGGTTAGCTCTGCTGTCAGTCAGGGCATGATGGGTGTCCTGTCCATCCAGACTGGAGACTGGCGACTGGTCAGAACGGTCCACAGGCTGTAGTGTCTTCACTAGGGGCAGAATAAGCAGCAAAGCCTGGTGTGTGGGTGTGGAAGATTCTGAGGTATTATTTGGGGTGGAGTGTGAAACTCTATGAAGGTTATCTGAAGGACAGGGCTCCGCTACAAAAACACGCGGTTCCGGTCTCACCACAGTTATCGTTTCCAAAGAATCTGTGGGGTCCATATCGAATGAGGTTTGTCGCTGGATTGTGCGAAAGTGGGAGTGATCAAAGGGGATGGGCTGGGACAAGGGTGAACGGGACGTTTCAGGTCCAATTCGTTCTGTCTGACACACCTGCACGAGAGACACAGAACATCAGTTACACTTTCATTCGTGTTTGTACTAATGACACTTCTACAGGGGACCTGTTCTACCTTGGGAAATCCACCCCAGTTCCATTGCATTTGAGGCCCTGAGGTTTCCTTCGCCAACAACTCTGAATCACTTTTAGGTGATGAGGGACGACTACAGAAAACACTGTAAAGAAAAAAAGGGAAAACCATTATAAATTAAGTATATTCACATCACTTTAATGACCAATCAAAATGTCTGACTCATGGATCAGTATAAATTAATGTGTTGTTTCTATTCCAGCCTTGCTGTAGCTCAAACCGGTTTACCTCTCATTAAGAGAGCACTCTCCATCAGAGTGTGGATGCAGCTCTCTGGTATGATTTCCAGTCAATTCCTCGCCTGGCTCCTCAGAAAGTGAGTAGTACACAGACTTACTGCAGAAACACATACACAGACGTGCAACATTTTTATTTGTTTAGAAAAAACAGAGACCATTTAAAGATTAAAACTGAAGCTCCTATCTTTCTCTGGCACAACTGACAAAACCTGAGTAACATCTGATTAAATTCAGAACTAATCGATGGGCGCAAATCAGAAAGTAAATAACAACATTGCCTATTTTACCCCACAACTAGAACCATACAGAATAATGTTTACATTGTAGGTAAACACTGTAATCTACATGCTAAAGAGAGGGCTGAAAGACAATAAAGTCAACCATATCCATCTAACCTTGCCATCATGGGCGATACAGTCTCCTCATTGAGGACGTCCTGCTCTGAAGTCTCTCTCTCCTCTGAGGACGAGCTGCCATCCTCCCAGAGGTGTGTGTCTGAGCGGGCTCGTTTCCTCCTTCGTTTTTTCCGCCGGGTGGACGAAGGAGTGGTGGTGCTGGCGGGAGACTCAGCTGCCTCCAAAATCTCTGGAATCTCAATGGTGATGGGAGAGGTGCAGAGGTGTGCCGGCACCCCAGCCTGTTGAACACATGTGTTATTACAAATTTATTGCAGGCTAAATAACATCCATGAGATTAAAATAATGACCCTGACATTCAGACAATACCTCCAAGTTTTCACTTTCTTCCACAAAGAATGCCTCTCCATTATCCCCTAGTTTCATGTGCAGGTCAACAGGTTCGCCATTTATTTCAATATCCACCTGCAAATAAACCAGTGTTAGATACATTTAGATAAACCACAAAATGCACTTTCAACATCTCAGACTACTAAATACCCTCCTCTAGCTAGTTAAAAAATATTGCTTACAATAGCATTGGACCTGGAGTAAAACAACAGACATAGCTTACATATTAATTTAATATTATTACATTTTTATTAACCTATGGATGATGCTATAACTTGAAGATGCAAGAAAACATGTAGGCCTAGGACAAGCTTGTGAAATTTTACTACATTTGCTGTTCAAACAGTGCAAAATCACTAGATTTTATTATTAATATTAACACGCTAATGAAATAATCAAAATAGCCAATATGCTGTGTTGAATTGTTATTTAATATTTTCTGCAATCTTACTGACACTTTATAATAATCACTTATTCCAAACCCTCATCCATCATCCCTCACCACTTTCTCTTTGGATCGCAGGACTCCTAGTTTTCCAAAGCGTACGTGGAAAGGTGAGCTCTGGAGACTGCCATCCGGCTGGCGTACCACAATGACATCAATGCCACCAGTGAGTGTAGCAGGGTTCAGTCCACGATAAAGCTCTTTAACTGTTACAAAGACAGTCTCTGCTAACTGCCCAACGTAGTTCATTGTCTGGGACTGAGAGAGAGGCAGAGAGAATTAGAGAGAGAGAGGCAGTGGGATAGAGAGAGACAGAGAGAGAGAGACAGAGGCAGAAAGCGAGAAACAGAGGCAGAAAGAGATAGAGAGAGACAGAAAGAGAGAGTGAGAGAGAGAGAGAGACAGAGAGAGAGACAGAGAGAGAGAGAGAGAGAGAGAGAGAGAGAGAGAGAGAAAGCAAGAGAGCGAGACAGAGAGCGAGACACAAACAAGAAAGAAAGGTGTCAACAACAAATACCAGCAGGAAAAATAATGATGACAAAATGCAATTGCTAAATAACCTAATATTAAAGGTAGATCGATATTGAATTTTACAATACCGATAGCTACGTTGGTCCGTACTTGCAGATAATTAACCGATAGTTTTTAAAATGGATACTGAATTTTTTAAAAACTAAATACAAAAGCATTCCATGTAAAATAGTACTGAACTTTGTTACAAAAGACAAACAAAACAACAGTACTGAATCTTGAAAATGTGCTATATGAAATAAATATGTATATCTTAATAAATAGATGTAAATTTAAGACATGCTTTCAAACTGAAAAAGTAACACCAAATAAAAAAATGTTACATACAAAATGAATAATAAAAGGCCCTCCAAATAACAACAAATTTGAACTTGTGAAACAGGAGAACCTTGACTAGTCCGGTTAAAGAACTGCAAGTGATTCAAGTGTAACATGGTCCAGTTCTAGTTCTAGTTCTATTTTAATACTTAAAGTTAAGAAGCCTCAAATTATAATGGAGAAAACAGAGCTGGTGTACATGGTGTTCAGCCATGATATGTTGGCTCTCGCACTCAATAAGGACAACAGACCATTCTCAGCCACTTTAGCCCTGACGAAACCCGGAAAACTGATCGGCGTGGATTTTTGCAGATAACCGATAGTTCTGGGAATCAATTATCGGTGCCGATTAATCTGCAAAACTGATACATCGGTCAAACTCTACTTAAGATGAATTTTTTTTATTATTCATTTATAATTTTATTTTTTATTATTATTATTATCATTAATGTATTTTTCTGCATACTTATTGTATCACCTTTTTTGTTTGTTTTGTTGTTGGTTCCCCCTTTTTTGTTTGTTTGTTTGTTTACATTATTTTACATATAAAGAATATATATATATATATTTTTTTTTTTTAATAGATTTTCTCTGTATTGTCTGTACATCTGTCTGCTTTGGCATAAGTTTTAATAGAATAAATAAATATCTAAGAAGCCCAGATAACAAGTGGGGCATACACTGTCACATCAAGGCACCCAGCCTCACATTCTGCTTGCTAAGATGCCAGACAAAAAAAAAAGAAAAAAAAAAAGATGACAACACTTAAAACATGACCTAATCACAAAAAAACTCAATAACTCGAACCTACCAAAGACAAAAAATACCCATATTAATTAACCATTGGATTCAAAACCAATGAATCAGTATGAGTTCCACATTAAGGAAAGAGATCAAAGTCTGGTCAAAGTTCAATAACCGCTCTATGTCCTAAAAACCACAAGGCGTCAAATAGAACATGACATTATTAGGTGAAAATAAATTCATACAGGTAAAAAAATCTGGTACACTTTCATGGTTACTCATTTTATCATATGAGCTAAGAACAAGTTTGTTGTCTTCAGAGCTCCCTAAATTCTAATGAGAACATGAAAAATCAACCCTTGCGTAACTCCTTGGGGACAAGCCTTTGGCTGCCTTCCACAGACAAACAAAGAGTATCTGGAACATGACTCAAGGAGCAATTATCTGAAGCCATGTGGCCTACACAAAGGTTAGCCACAAAACATTTTAGCTTGAAAGTATAAGCAACAGCAGCTCTTGTATTTCTGTATCATATAAAGGAACATTTTGAACAAACAGACAAAAAATAGTTTCAGTAATGACAATAATGGGCCAAGCCTTTAAATTCGTCTCTGCCTCAGAATGACTTTTTTGTTTTGTTATCTCATTTGATTGCATGATTGTTCATTACAGAAGTACTTGCTGAAACTCAATCCAGTAAGTACGTCATGATGTGTCATAAAGAAAATACTGCATGTTTCAAGGCAAAGGAGCATTAGCCTAACTATTTAAACACTACTGTCAGTCCTAATCTCAGTTTCAATCTGGCAAACTGTTAGTAAATATAAAAGTCCTGACACCTCACGTCTTGGCTTCCTTCGACAGAACGATTTTTTCTTACGTTTTATTTAAATACTTGGCTTGTTTCAACGATGAGCCACATGCCTGAACATATAACAAAGAACAAGCTCAGCATAATCATTCATTACACTAGCAACAACTCACTGTAGAGTCGGAGCACTTCGATGGGGAAGCAATGACTTAGCAGTTTTGATGTTCTTGCCAAATTAGTTGGTAACAAATAGTACAAACTCTTACCCATAGGGAGGGATGGAGATGTCCCTTCCCTGCAAAGTCTGATACCCTCCACCCTCCAGCTGCCATCCGTGAGTCAAAACCTCCTTCATCCCCTGACCTGGGTTTACCTTCCCGGGCCCAAGCTAACAGGACTGTCTCTGCGACCCCAAAAATGATATGAATTCACTGTCTTGGGCAGAGCTAATCACTGTAAACACATTTTTTCTCGGTGTCCACTTCTCTATCTGTGGCTGTTTTGCTTGCCTGCTGATGGTGCCTTTGTAAAGTCTATATGTGGAACTGACAGAGGGGAGATACTGCTGATAGACCCAGTACATTCAGGACCAATCACACCCACACACACAATGTAAGCTGCCTGAAAAAAGAGGTTTGTGTGTGTGTGTGTCTCATTCATTCACACCAAACAAAATCCAAAATGCAAAAATACACACTGTCTGCACCCTTTGACCCAAACAGAAATTTAAATGCTCACACACTGGCCCAACATTAAAACATACAAATAGACACACAAAAACAAACAAACACAAATACACACAAAAACAAACAAACACACACACACACACACATATTAACACACACACACACACACACACACATTCATACACACACACACACACACACATTAACACACTCTTAACACACACACACACACACACACACACATATTAACACACTCTTAACACACACACACACACACACACACACATTAACACACACACACACACACACACATTAACACACACACACACACATGTATATATATATAATGTGTGT
>JBBKCR010000101.1:15990076-16007131 GCA_037577295.1 Ladigesia roloffi | reverse complement strand
TATATATAATTTAAATCTGATATCTGTTGAAATTATTTTAAGAATTCTCAAAATTTAGGTAGTTAGATTTTTCTGTATGTAATGGGGTAAAATCCCTATTAATAAAATGATTACTATTTTATCATTATTAATAGTATTATTATATAATTCATGGTGTGCTAGTCACTTTGTCTTGTCTCTCGCTCATGGCCAGTTTGAGTTCCAGTAAGAGTCACTGCTAGGTCACACCTGTGTCTCTGCTGTCGATGATAGAGTTTATTAAAAACAAACAGCTGATTATAGCAATAGATGGGCATTAGCAATGGATATATTAAGATTGTGTACTGTTCTAAAAGCCTGACATGGCCTGCACATGGCCTCCCCTCCCAGACCATAACAAGTATCATCAAATACGTTTGTGTTGTCTGTATTTTGTTGCTGTCCTTGTGGGCTGGGCATGTTTTGCACTGACACTAAAAGGAGTTATTTTAGCTGGGGTCAGACTAGGTTGAAACTTGACTCCAGCTCTGGAATTCACACAGGAAATGAGGTCCCAGAGCAAAAGGAGAAGGTACAAAGAAGGAATGCAGTTCATAGACTTGAAGTGTTTTATCTGTGACTGTGATGATCCATACCGACTGATTGGCTTAATAATGAAGGTTCTGTTGTAGAGTCAAACCTCTGATTTGAACACATCCTTCCTGCATTGACAGATGTAAGTAAACGCCCAAATGTAACGGCCCACACTCAGTAAAGTCATTTCAAGCAGCATAGCGCAGCTCCTTAGCAGGCTATGGAGCAGATGCGCCTTTTCATTGCATAGAGAAGTTTCTACAGGCAGAAATGTTGCTTTTCTGCTGGAGTGAAATCAAGCATATAGTTAATGGATTACCTGCATGCATACACACACAGTCACACAGACACAACCAGGCTTGACCAGGCTGCATGCTTGAAGTGATAACAGGCATTTTACACATTCAGATGTGAGCAAAAGGCTGCACATGACTTCCCAGGCTTTCTGTGGTGCCATGGCTACATTACTGGAATCGGTTTCACAAAGAAAATTTCCCACAAGGGTCAGAGGGATGGTTTGGAACGGAGACAGGATTCCATGGGCTGCTCCATGACAACACCCTCATGTTTCCATCTCATCAGTCATAATTCCAGTGCGAAGCTTGATTTGAAAAATAAAAGTTCACCAACAATGAGCTGATACACTTGCTTAACAAAAGACACATACCCATTGTTTTCTCATCAGAACAGGAAATCACTAAAGCCTGTAGGAGCTGCAGTGTTGGAAACAGTCGAGCCAATAAGATCTCACCTCTCACTCTCTTCCAGGTCCAGTCAGGCACCATCATGTCCAGCAAACGCGCCAAGGGAAAAACCACCAAGAAGAGGCCCCAGAGGGCCACCTCCAATGTGTTCGCCATGTTCGACCAGTCCCAGATCCAGGAGTTTAAGGAGGCCTTCAACATGATTGACCAGAACCGGGACGGATTCATCGACAAGGAGGATCTGCATGACATGTTAGCCTCTTTGGGTAAGTTGTTGAAAAAACGAAAGAAAGAGTATTTTAAGCAGAGATTATTCGACCAAACTGCGTTTGGAATCTTGGAATTGCTCCAGATTGTTTCAATCAAATCAGAAGAACCAAGTTTAAGATTCCAGCATGTGTTGTTTAAAGTATAATTGAATAAAAATGTAACACCATGGATATTAAATTCGCCTGATATTATTGCGTTCTGTAATAGCTTGTTTTATTTCCTGAACTTTATTGACATTTCTGTAAATGCAACTTGTGTTTTCAGTTGTTTGTAGAATCAAAACACTTGAGGAACTATCAAAATGTACATCCAAACGTCTCTGCCTGATTCCCAGACTATTTCAGGAGTTCCTTTCCCTCATGTGTCTGTTACCTGTGTGCAGGTAAGAACCCATCTGATGACTACCTTGAGGGCATGATGAGTGAAGCTCCCGGCCCCATCAACTTCACCATGTTCCTCACCATGTTTGGAGAGCGTCTGAATGGAACGGACCCTGAGGACGTGATCAGGAATGCCTTCGCTTGCTTTGATGAGGAGGGCTCTGGTGAGCCAGATAAAATACTTACATTCTATTGACCTAAAGACTAGCCCTAAGGAAAGGGCTCTGTTTACTTCATTCAGTTTTATGTGGCCCTGCACTGGGGTTTTACGTAGGAACCTTATTTCATGTACCTCAGGGTAGATGAATGGGATGTTTGCTATGCATGGGTATTTCAAATATTCTTGACATTTACCTGAAATTTAAAGCAGTTGGTGATGGCAATTCGGCCGTTTGGGGTAAAGAGGTTTAGATGAATCGTCATACCACATTTCACACTGCATAAACATGGCGAGTAACGTCCCTATCAGCAAAGTGCCTGAAAGCAGTACTGTATTTAAAAATGATCAAATGAAATGAGCAAATACATTTGCAATTACTACAAGTAATAATTGACAATAATAACAGACAAAACACATAAACCAATATTAATACCTCTTATTACAAGTAGTGGTAGTAAATTAGCATTGCCAGTCATTTCAAAAGCTTGTAACTTGCCTTTTTTGCTGTAATGTATTGAGTTTCATAATATGAACAGTCCAAAATAAGTAAGTTACATCACATAAAAGAGTTATATAAGTTGCATTACAGCCCAGTGCAATAATGAACGTGTTATTTTCATCTCCCATTAGGACAATTCTTAATTATGATTTTGTTTAGAGAATTACATGCTCAATAATTCGCAGCATAAAACACATTTGTCTCACCTGTGCAGGTGTGATTCATGAAGATCACCTGAGAGAGCTGCTGACCACTATGGGAGACCGATTCACTGATGAGGAGGTGGACGAGCTGTTCAGAGAGGCCCCCATTGATAAGAAAGGAAACTTTAACTACGCAGAGTTCACCCGTATCCTCAAACACGGGGCCAAGGACAAGGACGACATTTAAACTCTCAAAGACACTCCTGCCTGACTACAGAGGGCCTCCTGTTCAGAAGAATTGTGTACATATGGGATGGAAAAAAAACAAATGATGTATTATTCTGGAGCATAAAATATTCATGATAACATTTGAATATTTACCCAAACAGTCCAATAGTAAAAGTAATGTAAGATACAGGCTGCTTGCACTCATGTAGACTGAACTGTTGTAACTGCACACCTTGTTTATTTCTCTCTTCAACTGTCCATGTCCCTTAAACAGTTTTGCAGCCCACAGACCTGTGTGACTCTTTCTTTTACAGACTTTCAGTAACAGAAGATATGAAGCTTTTTAACAGTGCAAATCAACCATTGGAACACTGTATTGTGGTTCATGGGATATCAGTAGCCTTGGTCAGATGAAATTGAGTATTACACTAATTTACTGTTCAGAAGAAACACAACATTCATCCTTTATAACTGGAGAATTTATGAGTTTTGTGCTTTGAAAGCTCTGAAAATGTCAAACATGTTGAAATCAAAGCCTGGAATTGTTTGGACACAAGTTCAATTTCACAAGATTTTTTTTACATCCCAAGAACCATTTCTAATTACTAATGATTTATTATTTAAGGTAGGGGGGGTAATATTTGGTGAAGCTGCCCTGTGCTTCAGGTCATCATTAGGGGCCAAAGAATGATCACCGAAACCAATGTTTGTTTCCAATTTCATTCATTGCTGAATAAATATGAGAAAAACTGGGAAAGGCCGTGATACTGATCCCATTATCTTTTAGGTGAAGTAAAATTTCTTCCCCCAAAAAAAGAAAAAAAATCCTCTGGTATTCTGAATCTGGCAAATTAAATAGCTCTGAAACCCCTTTTTAATTATTACCCCAGAGGTCCAATCAAATCAAATGCACACATGCAGCTTCATAAGAAAATTCAACTTTTATTTCTCTGAAATATTTGTACAAAAAAGAGGGGAAAAAAAAACAACCACACATCACAAGTTTAAGGCAGATATTGCACAGACTAGTCCAATTTCTAGAAAAGCTGGGAAGATTCCCTTGTTCTCAGGTAAGGCACAATGCCATGTTCACTGTCCATAGTCCTTTACTTGATAAATGAAATGTAGGAAACAAAAATGACTCACATAACGTATTTGGTCGTACAGAGAAAAGAGAGAACGCTACGCATTGGTATATAGTAAAATAAGAACTATGCAAAAAGACAAAACCTGACCCAGTAGATATTTACATGCGATTTATATTGGCATCTACAAGACCCATTCTCGACTAAATTAGATACAGTATCTAGAATATTAACATCAGTCGTTCTACCGAAGTGAAAAAATAGAGCATCTTTTAAAAATATACGTATACATCCAGTACCCATCATTGTTCCAGTAAGCCAGCACTAATGGAATGCTCACAGTGGTTTCTGAAGTAGTGGTACACTGGGCTTCAACCATATAGTTAAATGTAGCTAAAAATACATGAACGTGTTCCTGTTTTGCAGTCAGAAAGCCAAAGTTGGGCTTCTGCGTCAATGCATGCGTAGTTTAATTCATGTAACACCCATTTTCGATTTCACTGTTTGCAACCCAGTGGCTCAACACTGTACTAAAGGACCAAATGACACTTATAATCACCCCAACCTGAGAGACAAACTCAATGCTGATGATCAAAAAAAGAAAATATGACAAACACACTGAAGTGTAAAGTACTGCAGAAATGCTCAGACATCAAAAACAGCACTGATAAAAGACCAGCTTCCTCATACAGAATCATACATTAGAAAACCAAAACAAGATTAGAGTAGGTCATTATACATCAGCATTTGCATGATTACAGCACAATATTGTAAGTTAGCTTAGTCTGATGGAAATACAGGCATAAAATGGCACCACTGTAAGTAAACTGAAAGATAATATGCATTAAATACACACACCTCAGGTTTAAACAGGCACAAACTCACAATAAGAAAAGAAAATCATTAAAATCTGGATAAAAATATGACATCTGCAATAATACATGACAACAGTTTCATGGAAACTATGACCATGTGGCCACTAACAGAGGGATGGGGTGAAACTGAGGAAAAAGTGAAACACCTGTCTCAGCTGAGTCTGTGTCCCATACAATCCTCTAAAACAGATTTCCCAGCCCCAGCTATGTCTCCACACTATGCACATTGCAACTAGTCTCATCTAGAACACCGGATGAACTCCTTGACTTATTAACAAACTCCTGCTGGGCTGGGTTGAATGTGTAGTGTGGAAAAAAACACAAAATGTGCAGAAAATGGGTTCCCTGGGACTAGGATTAAAACCTCCTGCCCTAAAACTAATGTAAATGGCCTCCAGCAAAGACACAGGCTGAACATAATGACAGACAAGTCTTTCATATGCACAGAAACCTGCCATGAAAGACACATCAGCTCTGCATCTAAAGTCAGAACAGCACAAGGACACGATTAGCACACACACGGTTACATATAAAGCACTCTTTCACCCACTAGCATCACACATCGGGTGTTTCGAAGACACAATCTGTATACTTTCATCCATCATTCAATAGGTTTGATTATACGAACTAAAATAACAGGTTCAGTCAATTCAGGCATGGAAACATTACTGGTGAATCCCTTGAGGACATCTTGGAGAAACATGAAACCTGTTCATCACAATTCAGATTTGCAATGTCACTGTAACCTATACTTCACTTCTACTCCCTCTCACACTGTCCGTCTCTGTGTCTCTCCCTCTCTCTCTCTCTCTCTCTCTCTCTCTCTCTCTCTCTCTCTCTCACACACACACACACACACAAACACACAACAAAGATTATGGCCCCTAAAATGAAAATAAAATGCCCACCACTGGCCAGGCTTGGTTCCACTAAAGCACACCGGCCTAAAATCCAAATCCAATCATCGAATACCCGTTTGTGACTGTAAATGAGTCTCAAGATCGTTCTCATTCAGCATGAAGGGGATAAAGCCTACGGTCAACATTCGAATGGTATGGTTTGAGGATGCTGGAACCAGTGATGGCCTTGTAACACCATGGAAACTCAACATTCAATTTGGTAAAAGTACTACAGCCCAGTAAAAGTGTGTCTGGGATGGTAAGGCAAAAGAAATCAATGACCACTCTGCCGCTGTCTGTCTCGACTGGGTCACTGCGGAGGCACAGTCAGGCTGAGCTATGTGCTCTGCAGTGCAATCAATTTCCCACTCTTCTGTCTCCTCTACCCATCTTTAGATCTTACCACACACAAACACAGCACACAAAGGAGCGGGAGTGGGTGGGCAAAGTCGCTACAAGAAAACAAAAACTACATGGTCTTATTTTGGGAATGTGCAGCTTAAGAGTGTATTTATATTGGGACGCACTGGCAACATTAAAAATACTGTAATAAAGTGCAGGATGTGAGTTAGCATACAAAAAAAAACAAAAAAACGATGAAATAGTTTGGAAAAAGCGATTTTTGGAAGTAGTGGTTTCATTTGCAGTGGTTTCAGGCAACTGGAACGAGGTATCAAATTAATGTACGAGGCTACAGTACGGGAGAGGGGTTTAGGATGCATTAAATCTACTCCTAGACTCAACAGGATTTGAAGTCCAAGACTAGTGTAAGGTCCTATCTGGAAAACAGGTGCTTAGTCTTTCTCTAACTGATGCGGATATTCAAACCAACAGCAACCGGACAAATAGCATGCTGGTTCTCTAGGAGCATTCAAGAGAGTCACACACAAAATTGGCTAGCCATGCTACATAATAGTCTACTGATCTAATCCTAGGACAGGACATTGGCGCATACAGGCGAAATAAACAACCTAACTGCAGTTCTTAAGTATAGAAGAACATTCACAAATTTCTAAGGCAAATACTGAGCAAGGCCACTTGTAGAACTCCAAATGTCAGACCTGAAAACTAATCTACCATTACAATCAGTGGGATACAAATATGGAGTTGCAGAAACGACGAAAAAAACGGGGTGCGTCCGTTATCTTGTACCACATGACTGACTCTGCTGGTGTTTATGAAAGTCCATGATAAAACTGTTGGTATTATAGAATCTGAAAATGCCTGGCGTTGTACTTCCTTTCTAGGTGAAAGACAGAGAAAGGTAAGTTGGTTTTAAGACCAATAGTATCAAATGCTCAATCGCTGTTGTGCAGATATGACAGAGAGGGCCCTAAATACTTCTCGTGTAGTGAAAATGTCATTTAATGAGTCATTTAACGGTCAAGGAGTCATTTAATGGTCTCTAAAAACATCCTTTTTGTCAGTATAAGGTGATCTTGGTGTCTGATCCCACATATCAGGAGATCTGACGCATGGGCAAGAAGTTCGGTTTCCAGCTGGTTGCCTAGCAACCCTCAGAGCACATCTATGACGACTGGGGATTGTTAGGGCAACAGAAGTCAACAGTGACGTTACTTGCCATACGGCCGACCTTTTCCCATCTAAATAAGAGACTTTGACAATGAGAATCCAGAAGAGGAATTGCAGTCACTAAATGGTTGGAAGAGACTGTCCTTTTTCAGTCTTGCTGTTTGCCCCCTTTAAACTGAGCACCTGCATGCACTCATCTGGCTGAAATATCTCTCAGTTGACGGTTTCCCTGACTGCATGGAGTGTGTGCTGTGAGCTCCAGGTGTGCGTGACACTGCTCGGGGTCGGACTGGCTGGTCGGACCTGGCCGTGGACCACGCTCCATACACTGTTGGGCTGGAAACTCATAGATCCTGTGACCCTCTGAGGCACCAATGCCAAGTTAACACCAGGGCCTCCAGCAGAGGTGGCATTTAACACGGGCACGGACACTGGGAGAACAGCCTTCTCCTCTGGCTTCAAACTAGAGTCTGAATGGCCGCTGCAGACGGGAACTAAACTTCTGCTGCTCCTCTCTGGCTCCGATTCCTTCTTCTGAACTTCTACTCCTAAAACAACAGGGGGCGCTGTGGCTACAGCTGTCTGTGGCTGCTCCTCCTTCTGTCTCTGGCTTTCCTGCTCAGCTGCTCTCTGTAGTGCTGCATCCACCAACAGTTTCAGATCACTAAAATCATGAGGGCAGAGCTCTGGGGGGGTGGGGGGTGGCGTGTTGAACAGCACTCCGTTGGGGCTCATCGTACCCAGGCTTGAACAGCTGGAGGTAGAAGCTGGGATGGTAGTGATGCTAGGGTTTTTCAGCAGGCCCTGAGTGTCCATCTGCATGAGAGCCTTTACTCCTCCATCTTTGCTTGTCACACCAGATCCGACCAAGCAGCCAGCCCCCGCCAAAATAGCTGTGGCTGTGTTACCCAGCATGCTCAGGTCCAGTGTAGGAGCCGGCCGGATGACTGAGGGGCGGGGTGTGGGGACAGAGGGAGGAGCAGGGTGTTCAGGAGAGGAGGATTCCACTGGTCTACTGTCTGGTTTGCCAGCACGGCGAGAGATTGTGAACTGAGTGGGGTCTTTTCCATCCTTCCTGAGCAAGTCGGGGAGAAGACGGCGCCGGGCATTGATGAACCAGTTACAGATCTGGCAAACAAAGATAATAAAAGAAGCAGCATTACACAATGTGTATATTCTAAATGGAATTTACAGCAGATTAATTGAATATTCCAGTATAAATCTGGCTAGTGTCTAGAGCTTTTCTTTGCTAAGCCAACAATATTTTTTCTGGCAACTGTCCACAAAAGGGCTTTGGTTGAAATATGCAAGGAGCATTGCTCTAAAACCACTTTACTTTTACTAGTTATACTAATTAACCAATGAATACCAAATCATCACATATGTGCTAATACTACATCACATTGAAACTGAAATATATAAACACTTTTCTACTAACCCGTGGGTTCAATAATTATTTCATTTTAAGCAGCCCTCCTAAAGTTAATGCTCCAGATAAAATCTGGATCTGGATCTGTGTATTTTTAGCTCAAACTCAAGCTAAAAACATTCCCACTAAAGACACCACAATGAGATCACTTTCATTAAACTGAAATCAGAAAACATGCAACAAGAAAATCCATTAACACTTAGCAAATAAACACTCAGCACAGAAACAGAGATCCGCCTGTCATAATAGAACTCCAAACCAATAAGGTAACAGCAAATGACTGAAATAGACAACTACTTAAATATCAGCGTAAAAAAAAAGAAAAGAAAAACTCTTAAGAAAGTATTCACCAAAAAAAACAAACAAAAAGCACCTCAAACTTACACATACATCTCCCATTTACCTCAAACACAGCAGATCAACAAAAATATGTCTGGTGTCTGCAGGTTGTTTTAGTTAGTACCCTGGGACAAAAACACTAATGTATCTAAAAATTGAAGTGATCTTTTTGATAAAACATTATGGTTTGATATCAATAGTTCCGAAACAAAAGCTTGGCAGCTACAAGACACAAATGTTGCTACAAAAAATGTTGGAAACTAAACATATTTCCTATTGATATACTATGTGTGGGATAAAGAGAAAATTTTTGGCAGACCATTCTTTTCCACATCACTGACTGATGAAATTCCTGTCTTTCAGCTTGTTGCAGAGGCTTTAGCCCTCCAGTGGCTGAACTGTGAACTGCAGGTTTTAAAACAGCTGTCTCTAATGGAGATTGGAGGGAAATACGCAAAGCCACAGAGCAAAGGCCTGGCTGCCTGCATTCCTTCACACTGACAACACTGCAGCTCCCGGCTCTCAGTCAAGGACAGAACAAGGCTGAGATTACACGCCCTGTGTCCGAGACATTCAGTGTCATTTTTGCTAAGGGATTTGACAGATAATTGCTGAGCACAAATGTGTGGGAAACACAAATGTGTGGAAATTATATGGAAAACATGAGCACAAGAATGCATGAATATTTTTGTGTTCTGTTTGAACCACAGAAGAAAGAGACAAACAAAGCAGCACTGACCAGAATGATGTGATCAACAAAGCTCACCTGTGAGATGGACAGATTGGTCTGCCCCGAAAGGCTGAGCTTCTCCTGCTCGGAGGGATAGGCGTTCAGACGATGCTCATACAACCAGCTCCTCAGAATCTGAACAGATTCTTTAGGCAGGTTACCACGGCGGCGGCGCTTGGCGGAACCCCCTGCTCCTCCGGCACTGGTGGAAAGATTGAGCGGGTAACTGTCATCCTCGCAGGGGTCGCTGTCTGACATAGCAGAAAACTCCGTCTCTCCACTGTGCTCTTCTTCAAAGACTGAGGAAACTAAGGAAACAGAGGGTTTTATTAGTCTCAAATAAAAACACATGGGATAGAAATTGGAAAGGAATGAACCTCCAAATGGCTATGGAAACAAGTGAACTGATTTGGTTATCCTACATCCTACATAATAAAGAATATCAAGTTTTTATTTCAATGATCTGTTGACAAAATATTTCTGATACACCCCCCCACACACACACCTTTCTGCCTTAGATCAGATATTTGCTACATTTCAACAGATGGCTAAAAACAAATGAGGAGAACATGAGACTGCAAAATCCAACAAAGGCATGGATCATTAAGACCAGATTACAACCATGTACTCAGAACTAGGCATACACAAATTACAGTATTAATACATATACATATTGCAGTTGGCTTTCAATATGTAAAAGGGCCCACATCACTTTTCTGAAATGAAGTCCTAGAATATGGAATTATTATAAAAATCTCTAAATGAACATTCATTGAGTTTGTGTTGTTACGAAACCAGCGTGTTTATATTTATAGCCCATTTAATTGCAAAGAATTAAATAGGTTGGAAAATATTCATATTAGTATGAATTGTCAATTACAAAATCCACAAGAATGTCATGGAAAAATTTTAATGTAGAATATGATCCCTTTAAAAACACCAAGGTTAATCAGTGCCTTGTGGATTACGAGAATACTTTAATTAAGATGTATTTGGACACACTGTCATAAACCCTAATTGGTTAGTGGATCATTTGCATATTGTAGCCTTTTGTAAAATCACTATTGCAGTGATTGGTATCACAATATCAATAGAGATAAACAGTATATTGTGAAGGCCTATTCAGAATCATGCATTACAGGAAACAAGAAAGCCTCTAGCTGAATATCAAAGCATGCCGTGTTTTTAACAACATAAACTCTAGGGAGCAGCAGTATACCGGGGACACGTGGTCAGACTTGCCTTCCTTGATTTAACAGTTTCAAAAACCACCCGACTTTCCAAAACCATCTTATGTTTAATATTACAGTCTAAGGCCAGAATTACTGACAAGGAAACTCAATTTGCACTTCTCAATAGGAGATATTTGGGAAAATCACTGAACTTCAGATATGATCCACAACAGCTGGAAAAAAACGAATACAAGTTCTTACAGTAATTAAACAGATTGCTGTAAGAACTTGTGTAAATGTAAAAAACGCTCGGCTAACTCAATGTGACAAGATTCAGATAATATCCGTCCGAAGGCTCAGAGCATGCATCCCTTAGAGCTCAGATAATGATTACCCAAGTCAAGGCAAAGAAGAAGCAGGGTGGGAGTTAATCTATCTACCCTTTAATTTCCTCTCTTTCATCCTCTATCCTTCCTCTTCATTCGATTTACCACAAAGCACAAAATGTGGGAACTTTGCAGGACCTTCCCATGCTTTCCCATCAGCCTTAAGTGTAAATTGCTGAGCAGACTCTTTAATGCAGAAACCATCTACAAGTAAACAATCCAGAAACTTGTGCAAGAAACAGAATGACTTGTTAGACAATCAACACTTATTCTAAAAGTGGCTATTCAGAGAATGTGAAAAGGTAACTTGAAATTAAAAAATAAGATGTAGATTGCCAATTAACCTCTTAGATGTAGAACCCATCTACACGAACACAGTCTTATTGAAGAAGATTGTTTTTGAGAATGTGGGTGAAAATAAAGTAAATTATTATAATATTAAAAAAGGAAATGTGTATGGTACACTTTAGTGTTAACCCATCAAGTAAACAATCTGGAAACCAGTGTAAGAAAAAGTTTGTTAACTTTTTCTTAACCAATTAGAGAATTAAGATGAAAAATAGAAAGGGTATTCTGAGAGTCAAATTCTCAAGCAAATAATCTGAAATATTACAAAAACAAAACTTGAAAATTACAGAGCAGGCTCTTTAGTGCTGAAACCACCTACAAGTAAACAACCAAGAAACAAAGTCTGTCCTAGAGATTTAAGATATAAATTTAATTTGAAATATTATAAAAACTTAAGAAAACTTGATAATTGCTGAGCAGCCACAGTAAAACCACATGCAAAAAAGGAATCCAGAACTTAAGCAGGGTAACAGAATGTAAAAAAAAGTTTTAGATTGCTAAGCAGCCTCTTTAGTGTAAACTGTCAAATGTCAAATATCAAAAAGTGCAGAAAAAGTCAGCAGTACAGTGATTTGGGGATATGCTGAGTGGACTAAAGTGAGTCTTCCATAAGTCAAAAACTATTTGTTGACAGGTTTGTTGTGTAAAACCCTGTTTGACGCGGAGCAGTTTTTCTTTTGACCGTGTCCACGTTGAGAAGCTCATGGAGCTTTTGGTCGAGCCTGTGTTCGTGCTAACAGGGCAGACAGTTATGAAGCGGAGTCTCAGGAACAAAAAGAAAAACGTGCTCGCTGCATGTTCGCAGGGACATGCTGGTCTGACTGGAGGTAGGAGCGAGGAGAAATGTGCTGGTGTGGATTGTCTTTCCTCCCGTCGGTGTAACCCGAACCCCTCAAGAGCAGTTAGAAATGTGGGAGTTCCTACGTGCCTCCTCTAACAAAGGAGATTGTGTGTGCAGTATCCGTCTCCAGCTCTGAGGGGTTTTAGTGCTCGTTTCCATTCACAGAGCTGCCCCCCCCCTCCCTCCGGACATGCAGCCAGCCTACAGTCACATCGGTGCCACTGCTGCACACATGCTCGGCTCCATTTCATTAACTACAGCCAGACAAACCGCCCCAGACACCTCCTAAATTGAAGGAGAGACGCTCTTGTCCTGACTTTCCTCTGAAAGTTTCAGAGACACTACATTATTCTCATTTGGACAGCGATTTCCCCCAAAGCTCCATACAACGCGAGGAAACATGAACGTTTCAAGAACAGAAGAGAGTACTGAGTGCTCCAAAATCTTTATGTAAGAGAAGTACATTAGGAGAGGAGGTGCTCAGACTAGTCTCCATGAGGTTTTTGAGTCTATATGTGGAAAAGAGACAGACACGCAAAGCCAAATTAAAGGGTTGACAGTTGGTTTGAGGGTGCGTGTGCTGAATTGAGCTCATCTTGTCACCTCGATTGGGTTTTAAAAAGTATTCCCAGAGTCTCCTAGGTCTATAAATGGGTCTACATCGACTTAAATTGCTTGTATCGTCTAAATCATTTGAAACACCATCTTAGGGTAGCACCATTACCTGAACAAACTGTAATTAGGTCCAAAGAAGACACAAAAGCTGTAGGAGGACTAACTTTGTCTGTAACCGTCTCCAAACGCCAGCTGGAATTCCCCGTGAGCTCAGGGAAGCTACCAGACAGCTAGCTGCTCTGTTTGAAAAAATCGGTCACCAAAAACAAAAAATCAAAACGTCCACAAAGAGCCCCAAACAACAGCAGCGTGGACATCAAATTCATCCCATTATCCGCATTATGCTACGGGACCTAACAAAGGGGGCACGGGGGAGGAGGGGGAGGTCGTCAGATGGCTCCCCTTCAGAACATTGTAATTTTTTTTTTTTAAGAAACACTGTCCGTGAGATGGATTACAAAAGTGACAAAAACAAAGCGGTGCCCTCAAACATGCACAACTGGCAGCGCCAGACGGACACCATGCTTCTCTGCTCCAGTGTGTGTGTGTGAAGGGGGGGGTGCAGTAACGTTAGCTCCACGGCTACAGCTAACACAGCTAATCCAGCTAACAGCCCGTCCGCATTCAAACACAAACACACAAAAAAGCCTAATTCCTGTTAAAACCCCCACTCAGACCCAAATACTCTGACCGGAGATAGGAACGGAGAGAAAAAATAAAAAGCTCCAAAAATAAAATAATCTAAAGTACCTCTTTTAACAGATTTCATCCTTTGTTGGACAGTGTTTCCAAGGAGCCACAGCTTTCGAAGTTCCCTGGCGAAGAAAACGGTGATCTTTTTTCTTTTTCTCTTTCAGACCCAACAAGGTGCTGTTAGTCTCTCTCTGATTTTTTCACTCCAATCACTGTATTCGACGGAGATTGCGCCAAATTGCGGTGACTTAGCGGATCCGACACATTTTTCGTGCACATTAAGAGCAAACGCATCCAGAGCCTGTTGACAAATCCCGTCCCTCTTTACCTGCAGTACAACAGTCTCCAACTCTCAGTCTGCCAGTGACAGCACAGGCCTCAAGCCCCGCCCACTCGAGACCTCTCAGCCAATCAGAGCTGCGCCCTACTGCGACGCTACGGCTTTATGTCATCATCTCCTTAATGAGTGACAGCCGAGTTGCAAGCATTTCATTCAAAAGTCAGCCAGATTACATTACATTACGTGGACATATGTTGATGTCAACATAGGATGCTACAGACTGCATTTATGGCATTTATGTGCTGTGCCCCAGTAAAATCTCACGTTCAGCTTTCAACAATAAAATAATTATCAATAGCTTATACTGATAATATGGACCAAAGAGTGGATTTTCCCAGTGTTTTGCTGGAACGTAGTTTTATCCACAAAAAAGAGCAAAACTTTATTATTATTATTCATTATATTATTATTATTATTGTTGTAATAGTATAATATGCAGAATTGACTTAAGTAAGCTTTTATTAATAGCTGAGCAGCTTCTTTAGTGTAAAAAAATATTCAAAATAGTCCAAAAACTTGTGAGTGTGGCTGTGGCGCTTATAATAAGTTAAGCAAGGGAAGCTGGCATAGCAGATGCTGCAGCTCACTTCATATGCAGCAGGCTTTGAAAGTAATGATATGGGTAATGGAAATAGGGGGGCCTGTACCCCAGTAGAGCTTAATGTCCAGCGACACCCCTGTGGTTGTGTTTGTTGTAATGAACAACATTTTCAATGGCTTTTTTTTAAGATATTTTGTACTGTAATGTACAGCAAATTCTGCCTAATTGTTTGCTTAATTTGACATCCGTGGCTTTGAAGACTGCAGCATCAGAAGTATTTGATGTGAAATGTTTAAGAGTGGCAAGCAGGCTTGTGTGATTCACAGTACAGTACTCAGGACAGACTAAAACAGGTTTAACACACAGAATAGCAACAGTTAGTGGAAAAGTGTATTTTAACTGTAGAAAGTACTTGACCTGTCATCTCATTTTTATTAGACAAGCCCTGCATAGAATGTAAATAAGCTTCAATTGAAAGGTTTTATTGCGTCATTTTCATTTCAATGATATTTACAGTTGAAAGGAGGCACACACAATGTACCAGTCCTATACTATATTACATTACATTCACTTGGTAGATACTTTTATTTAAAATGACTTACAATACAAGGAAATGCTCAAGTTTCAGGACAGTGTGAGAAGCAGATGAGAGTTTTAAGTGCTAAACCTGTATGTATAATAAGTGTGAGAACATAGGTCAGGCTGCATCTGGAGATGAGATGTTCTCTGAACAGATTCACAAGGAACTCAACAATGCTGATACTTCAGGGGCTTCGCATATGAATGGCTTTACCGTTGTGTGGCCTTCCCCTTGTCTTTATTAGGACAGGAACGTGGAAAAGATAATGAACCAAGTCCTGCTTGTTTTTGTGCCTAGAATGCATATTCCTGCCATAAAGCAGCCCTTCAGCCAGCGGTGTCAGACCTACATACTGTCTACAGGGCTAATACGAACATAGTTTTATCATTTCAAAATATGGATTTGGTTTTTGGGCTGTCAGTTTTCTTAGTATATATGATGAGTAGCACTGTTTACTTTCTCTATATATTGTGTGTGTGTGTGTAATAGCTGCTTTCAAATTGAGGAGGAGCTGGAAGTAGGCCTGTAACTTTCTTTAGCCTGTCCTGTTAGTGGGCAGATGCAGAGCCATATGCTTGGTGTTGTGTTAGCCTGCAGGGAGTACATTTGTGAGCCACCTTGTCTATGGAAGGCGCTATAAAGTTAGCTTGTAGCTAATTCCCAGATGTCTGGTTTTATACCAGTAACCTAGGTCTTTTTTAATGAACAGCTTTCTGAATGGAGAATGGAATGGAATTGAATAATCAAGAACTTGACCTAATCCTTGTCCTGAGCAACAACCCGCACTGCTTTCCTATTAATTTTGTCTTGATGAGCAAGCACAGTACATATATTGTGTTCTCCAGTGCTGGGAACACTCTTTCATTTTCACTTCATATGAACCCTCCAGCTATTTCAAGATGAAGTCTCTCTTGTGCTTGGATATCAGATACCTAACTAATGGTTGCATGAAGGTACAAAAACTATATAATGGTTCTGTAATGGTTGTTTGATTTCACTTTGTTCCTTCTAAAGAGCTTTGTTAGGCCCTTACATATTGAGTGTCTGTATGAAGTTAATTGTAGGGTGTGGGGAAATACTTTAAGCTACTGTAAGTCCACAGCACTGTTGCCTGGGCTGGTGCTATTCAGTTTGAAGCTGCTCGGCCATCCTTGCTTTTGTTCTTTTGTTCTACAAACCTGAGGCCTTCATACATATGCATTCACTGAAGGGAGGGAAAAACAATTGACACAAACTTTTTTTGGTTAACTTAACTCCATTTTATTGTATTTATTACTAAAACAAAGACCCTGACATACACAGCCTAAAATTTATATAGCATTAAAGATATTGAACAAATCCTAGTCAGTAAAATATGTGCTTGTCTCATAAAATATTGATTATCGATCATTATAGTAATAATTATCTTTTTTTTGCTACAGACTCTTGCATTAAGAGCATTAGTTTCATCTTGACCCCTTCCCACCCCTTGAAGTACAACCAAATGGATTTCAAAGCAAAACATTGCCAGTGAAAAGACAGGATACCAAGAGCATGATTAGCTCCTTTTTGCATGTTAGGCTGATGAAGACCAGGGAGAAGTGCAGACTCATGACCCAGTGCAGGGTGGCTTCTCTGGGTTTTCTATTTACCCAGTTTTTTTTTGGGGGGGGGGGGGGGGCTGCCTCCTTGTTGTCGCCTCCCCACACCAACCTTTTGCTTTGTGCCAGTCAC
>JBBKCR010000101.1:15973586-15990066 GCA_037577295.1 Ladigesia roloffi | reverse complement strand
TTTCTTCTCTGTTTTTTTTCTTTGCCCGTTTTTTTTTTGGGTTGGGGTGTGGGCTCTGCCTCCTTTTTGTAGCCTACCAATACTAGCATTGTGCTGCGTGCCAGTCACTTAAGAGGTATATAAAAAGTTTTTAAGAATCCAAGCAGCGTGAACAGAGAAGAAACCGGACATCCCCCAGAAATGTGTTTCAGATCGAAATCTTTCCCAAAATATTTAATGTCCTGCAATTCCACGTCTGGGGGAATTCTGATGTACAAAAGAAGCACAAGAGAGGAAGAGATTCCCAGCTGTTTTCCAGAACTTAGAAACACACTCTTGCTGTCACTGAAGACACAAAGCCCGTTGGCCCGTTGTGGTCCTAAGGGAAGCCCGCAAATGTGATCAAGGACACAGATCAGCAGAGTGAAATACAGTCAAAGCACAATAGGTAAAGGCAGGGACTGGATGGTTGCGAGATATAAGAATATATATGTATGATTTACTTTTTGATATGTTAATTGGGAAAGACTATGTGTGAGTAAAACTGGGAACAAACAATGTATCAAATGAAAAAATCAAAGGAAAGACATTCTTTATGAACAACTATGCTATAAGAGTTAAAATGGAAACGAATCTCCTACTCTGCCTGGAATACTCGGATTATCAGAGTGTGATTGGCAAAGGAACCTGGATGTGGGAGGACCTCCAAAACTGAGAGGGAAATCTGATTGTTTGAATGGTGTCTAAATAAAATTCCTCTATGCTTCTCCTCACTATCTGCAGTATGTCTGACACCAATTTATTGCAGATCTGACTTGTGCTACTTCATCGTTTCTTACAGCGAAGACAAACTGTCACAAATGTCAAAAATCTTCCTCCGCCTCACTCTTCCTTTTCACAACTCCTCTCTATTTCTCTGTTCTGATTACAACTGCAGCTGCATGTTCAGACACAGACAAACCTTTGTGCCGGCAGTCGGTAGTGTTTACATTTCATTTATCAGTGGCAACCCCTGCCAGCAGAACAATATCTGGCCTTATCTCTAAGAACACTTTTGAAAACGAGAATCTAAGAACCTAGACAAGAATCATATGATAATCAGACACTGTCTTATAAAAGCGATGGCAACTGTAGGTGAATTATGATCTATTAACTCTCCTCTCCTTGGCCAATTTTTCCTTTTTATTTTTAAAACCAGCTCACCTTTACACTGCATGATGTGTAGATTTTGATCATGAATACATTTTATTACACTGACAGAAACATCTGCTATGCAGAAAAAGAACCCTTTGGGAAAAATAAGATTCTGTTCCAGAATCTTTAAAAGGTGTCCTGAACTAGAGTTAGCTGTGGGCCTCGGGTCCCAATCCAATGCTAAACGCCTCTTCACTTGGGTTTAAAAGTGGAACTGATGGCAGCGGGTCTGCAGAGACTCGTCAGACATTGCCTTTAAACCCCGAGGAGGGATAAGCAGCAGGCCGTCAGCACACAAAGCCACAGGCGTCGATGACCCACCCCCGCACCAAATGGACAGAGGCAGAGGACAGAGGAGATCCCATTCACACCATTATTGCAGACAGCAAAGGGAGCCATCACTGACCTGGCTAACACATAACACTGCAGACAATAGGACCCAATCACTCAACCATTCCATAATATGGAGTGTGTTGTGTGTGTTTAAAGACAGTGGGTGGGGGGTGATGGAGAGTTCTTTCCTAGTTAAATGTCCCTGTGCATTTTAAAGCCGAGGGAAGGGTCACTGGAGGAGAGAACTTTTGTTATTAAACAGATCTAACTGTAAATTCCTCTTTAACAACAGCTGGTCTTCTTGTTAAATTGTAATTTCATGAAGTGAACATACTGTGTGGAAAACATGTGGATCTCTATGTGGCGTATTTCGTACTGTGTGCAAATAACGCACAATTTACATTAACGCATGCAAAACAAGGCCTCAAAACGTTTCTGCAATCTGTGATCAGTTATACGTTACAGCCCCATCTTCATTCCACAGAGGCCTGAAAGTCCTCCAGTGCAGGGACAGCTAAGCCTGATGTGTAAAGCACATCCCGCTGTGTGTTGACAAGCCTGCAGTCATTTTGTTATGAAGGTGTTATCTCCTTTCTGCTGCCCATGAACCAAATGAACTCACAGCACCCCTGAGGAAAACACAAAGTGATCTTTTAAGCTTGACAGGGGCTGACTTTCAACTGATAAGTAAAGAGGCTCACTGTTTGGTTAGAACTCCAAATAAAGCACTGATAAAGCAATAGGGATGAATTAACGCCTTTGAAATGCCTAGAAAACACTTGTGGCACTGCAGGACTGATTATATTGTGGTGACTTAACAATTTGGTATGTTTAGTAATTCACAGCAAAGATATGAAGCTACAACTAGCTAAGGTCTTTGTACAAATTTCTGATCCGCTTGAATACAAGCATTAATGGTCCTCATTCCTTGGCAAAGACTTTAGCGACCATGCACACAAAAAAAGATATGCACAAAAACTGCAAGTAACAGAATGCTTATTTCATGGTTTGTTGTGTAGATTTACTGAGGAGGCGTGGTGACATATAAAAACAAAGTACATGAGGAAGAAAAACCCCCAAAACAAATTAAGACTAAGAAAAATGCAGTACAGCGCCTTAACCACGACCGTGACAGTTTGTGCTTACAAGTGACGCCCGTTGGTTGTAGTACCACAATACACCACAGAGTAGCGCTATTACTCCACTGCCTGCTTTGGTCCTGATGTTTCACTATTGCTGTCAAGTTCCTAAAACTATAAATAGAGAGGGTGAAAATGAGTAATAAAAGATATTTAAAAAAAAAAGCTGGCCCAGACATTTCAATGAGCTGTAAAAGATGCTTGACAGACAACTGAGAAGTGTCACTCCATGGGGCCCGACGCTGACTCTGATCTGTGGTTCGTTTGCAGCAGCAGAGGGAGAGGTACGAGCCTAAAGGAGCTGGACCTGAGTCTTCAGTATGGCTGAGGTGTTCATGATTAAAACTTAGGCCTGACGTGTAACAGCTCATTTCAAACTCCAAAAGAATTGTTATATCGACACATTATTTTCCTCACTTTCTAAAAAAACTCAAAAACGTCTAAAAGAACAATTTTAACACAACACCAGCTGTGTTGGTGACATGTCTTGTTCTGACATTGGGAAGTGAAAACTCCATGTAAACATTTCTCCAGATTACACAAAGCATTTTTTCTCACCAAAATATGAGTTTTTATACTACCAATTAGTGATTTTCTCTCATTTTTAACAGGGAGTTGTATATAGAGTGACTATTGGGAACACACCCGATAAATGACATGGTAGCTTATTTTGATGTGAAAGCCAAGCGGAAGGTTAAAAAAACAAAAAGACAGGATGAAATATATAGCACTATGGTTTGATGCCATCTTTTAACTGACAGACTGTTGTTCATCCTCTTGTCAGTACTTCATTGTGTCTGCAGCTCATTATTGACAGGGACTGAAATCAAAAATCAAATGAATAAACAGGAAGACAAATATTTCAAAGAGGGCAGACACAACAAGGAATCCTCTGAGTGAGTGTTTAGGTGCTATGTGTCCTACGAAAAGTACAGATGTTTTTAGTGGGGGGCAGAACAAAAAATTGTGGTTATTTTAGTCCACTTATTAGAAGATTACTTATCCAAGATATTAGAACATTTAAAACAGTCTGATATAGAATTTAGGTGATATCATTATTGGTAACAATTGTAATAATAAACATAATAATAATAATAATAATAATAATAATAATAATAATAATAATAATAATAATAATAGTACTAACAATAAAGTCTGTGTGAGGTTTTCCTTGGCAGTCTCTGAAAAGAGCTCTTCATGTGTCTTGTCCATAATTTCCACTCCGTTCTGTCTCTTCTTTCTTGATTATATGTTGCCCCTGAAAAGGCAGCATTTTATGCTTGAGCAGATTTGTTTGAATGCGTGTCTCCTCATGCTGTTATATCTTCTCTCTCCTCTTCCTTTGGCCGCCTCTGCCTGCTCCAGGCATTTAACCCCGTCTGCTCTCTTCTCTCTCTCTCTCACAGCCGTGTCTGAGCCTCAGGGACATAGATCTCAATGCTGTCTGCACTCTCCGTAGCTGAATTTTGTTTGACCGACTGGGCTCTCTTGGCTGCCATCAGCCTCTTGCGGGCCTCCTGCCTCTGCTTATCTGCTCCTTCTCCGCTCTTCTCCCGGGTCAGAGCTGGCTTACCCTTCCCGGGCTTCTTTGGCACAGGAGGAGCCTGCTTCTGGTTCTCCTGACACCCAACGTTCACAGTGAAGCAAGACAAGGAAATAAAGTTTGGAATCATTGTTTTAATAAACTACAACAAATGTTGCAGATAAATGTATAAAATGGTTCTAATAGAATACTTGCATCCTGCAACTACAAATATCACCAATAATAAGCATAGTATTTTTTTATGTTTCCAGAACAATGAACAGATCTTTAAATGATTTCATAATATCTGACAAAGTTGTATATCACTGCAAAGGATAAATAAATGTCTTCAAATATTTAGGCAGATAACTTGGCAAGAAATTAGACAATTATATTTTATGTGTTATTTCAGTGAAAGACTGAAAAACATCTTCTGAAGTCTGGAGTTATATTTCATACCACACTCTGCTTGTTATTGAATAAAATAAATAACAGTATTCATATGATTAATCTTAGTGTTTTAATGTTACATATTATGCTGAAATTACATGTTTTGTGGATATTTTCCAATTCTGTGCAAAAATCTTAGACACCTATGATAACAATATTTAAAAGCGGTTTAAATAAACAGTGAGCGTTTAATTCACGTTAATACTTAATATACTAAATAATAAACTAAAAGAATAAGTACAAATAACATTATACAGTCAATTGTGAATTTTTGTTTCTATTCTTATAATTAAGTTAATTAAGTTAAATCAGGAGAGCCTGATGGAATTTCTCAAATCCAAGCAATCGCTGGAGGAACCGCGGAGAAAACTGGAACCGAATCCACGTTCTCAAAACCAGACCAAAAAATATCAACAGTTATTTTACCAACAAATCTTTATACATTTTTACTGCTTTCTTGTTTATGTTCATTTATTATTATGCTAACTTTGCCAGCAGAATGGCACATTATCACACACTGAGAAAAATGGCTTTAGGTCTTAAGACTTTTGCACATTACTGTATATATTGTTCCAGAATGTGTTTAACTCAGTAAATAAATAGCATGAAAATGTCCACTAAATGTGCCCCATTGAAGTCTGTTTCTTGCTGAGGATGTACTAGTGTTCTCTCAACATGAAAATACATGCAATTTTCCCTTTCGCATTTGGCTGTATACGAGTTATTGTTTACCTGTTTATCAGGTGAATCTCGGTCCAGTTTCCAGTCGTTGGATTTGAGATGATAAAGCTCGTCGAACTTGAGGCTGATATCTTCTATTGAGAGCTGCAGCAAATCCCAAAATCCTGCCAAGTCCTGAGCCGTGGGCCTGGGGTTAGCGCTCACATTCTACAGAGGGCAAAAGTGCAGGAGGGGCATACAGCGGCGTCAGACCAAAAGATAAAGAAAAGAACAATGTCACGAATATATATTTGGTTTTAGATTACAACTGCATTAAGTTTAACTTCTATACACAAGTATAGCATAGCACATCAGTCCCACCTCCCTTCAACTGTCTTAAATAAACACTTTGAGCTCACATGACCTCATTACTTCATGGCCTGATCTTTAAATTCAGTTTTTTTTATTAGATTTGGACTTTATTTTTGATCTGAAATCTTTACCAAAACAACATAAATGTCTGTTCTCTTTTTATTCAAGCTTATATTACCTATAAGAGCTTTAGAATATACAATATATATTACTATAAACAGATGAGCTACAGTGTCGAGTGACTTTGAAGCAGATTTGTTGATTGGTGATATGTCTGCAGAATTTGACAGCGTTCCTAAGCAGTGCTTTTATATTCTCTACACACCGAGGTTTAGGGAACTGCTGCTGATTAAATGCTTCCAGACAAAACGCTTACAACATAATCAACAAACATGAAGCACTACGCTCTCCTCAGGAACGATGGGGAACTTTTCCATCTGTTTCCTGCAAACGATTATTTACTACACAGTTTAAAGATCCCTACCACTGGAACATTTTCACTATTCGTGGTTTTGAATCCCACCTAAGATGTCAGAATGCCCAGAATATTTCACTATGCAGGGAACAAGAACAGCGGTTCCTATTATAATGATGCCATTCTCTTTCATTTCTTTCAAGACATAGAGAGACAGACAGACTCACCAAGTTTTGTTCACACAACCCTCTGAACTGCTGAAACTTCTGGGACATGAGGAGTTGAGCACTGCCTACCGCACTGCGCACCTTACCCAGCACTACACACACACACACACACACACACACAATCATGCAGGGAGGAGGAGGAAAAAAGAGTAGTTGTGATTTACCTGGTAATTTTACACATTATGAAAATACATAATAAAACACTGGGATTCTCACACTGCAGTAAAGAAATCCTGACTGCTAGCAACTACTGATGAAAAGGACAATAACAATGAAAAGTGTTTAGATGTTTGTAGCAGTCTGAGGATATTCCTCCCCCTAGTGGTAACAGTAGATTTCTGGCCTCTTTCTGTATTAGTCAGTCAGAAAGAAAAAGTCCATCTCCGAGTATCTGCCCCAAAGACTCTGTAGATTTCCAAGCATTCGTCCAACCCTCAGGAATGTCGTTTTAGAGACACTTAGAGCACCAGTTCGAAGGCAAAAGGCTCATTCCTCTTTAAGATTTGGGATGGCATAGACCTCTATTAATTTTTAACTAGTACTGAACTAAATAAAACTTCAAATGCCAAAGATTTCTTAGCAGATCAACTAAACATGGTAAAAACTATGAAAAAAAAACACTAAGAAACAAAATTCAGCTACATTCTGTTAAATGTTGTCTATCAACAGCAATAAACAAATTGAACATGCTTTAATCCTATTTATAATTTTTTTATATTTTTATCTTATTTTTTGAGTGCTGTGACTCCAACCGTTTTACATTTACGGGTCTGCTGTAACGAACATAATCATCTTAGTAATGCCACATTTAGGAATGAAACAATCAAACCTGAAATACAGCCGAAACTACCCTCCATGATCCTGAGTGTGAATTTCTTTTGTTATCCCCCACTTCCCACACCCATTTTATGGCCTTCTTGCTCACTGGAGAGGGACAAGCGCCTCATACGTGTGCGTGTGTCTCCATCTGTAATCACACTGTTTAATTGAGTAATCCTGATGAAATGACAGGCTAGCTGAACAAGGTGTTCATGCTGTTTTAATGAAGTCTGCTTTACTCTCTGGACCGGTTTGAAACAGTTTGCAATAGAACCAAGAGGGCGGTTTAAGAAATGGTTTCTAACCTCATTCTATTAATTAATCAAGCAGTGAGCCTCAGCCTTCCCGTAAGGGAGCATCCAGGCTTTTAAATCCTGTTTTTACGGACAGTGTGTGAGCATGCAGGGCGGATGTGTGTGTGTGTGTGTGTGTGTGTGCGTGTGATACCTGGAGAGAGGAGACAAAGCATGTAATCTGAGGAATTATGATAATCTACTCAGGCCCTGATTACACTACAGATTTGTGCCACAAAAGCAGCCTAAGGTGAACACACACACACACACAAACACAAATGTGTTTGGAGATGAACTCTGGGATCAACCAGTAGTCAAATATGGCTTTTGGTTTTTAAACCTGGACAGGCCTGATCTGTTTTAGCCAGAGGAAAAACACAGACAAATAGAGATACATCCACACTCTGGGTGGAGTAAAGGGATAAAATATATAAGTGTTTTCATGTATCAGTTCGAGGGTATGTATTTTTGGAACTGTTTTCAAATGTAAATATCTCGCAAAAACGTGGTGTACTTTGTTCATTGTCTAAAATGTTAGTAAATAGTTCCACGTATATTAGGGGCCCAGGGTAAGTTAGTTTCCAAAGCAAAGTGAACGGATTCTGCCCTTACTACTAATACAAAATCAAAGAAAAAGTCTAAACGCAGTTAATGTGTGTGGAAAAACACATTTTATGCAGGACTGAGAAAAACAGAAATCAGACAGGGGCTCTGAAAGCTCCTCCTCATATTTGAGCAACATGCAGTTTGGTTTGCAACATCAAGCTTCAAAGACATTATATGCAGTTACAGTGCCTCAATATAATCGTGCAGTTCACATCGTTTATTCCCATTTTCTTTTTAGAACATATATTTCTTTAATATTCTATTTTACACCCTTGTGGAATGTTTATCTAAAAAGACCAGAATCTCTTAATCGCAGAACTTGTTTCATCTTTTTTGCTGACAGCATCTTGTCTCCTTTGCCTTTTAAAACATTCCGCCTCATGAACATGCATTTAGGAGCCTTTAGCACAGTTTGCATGATTATCTACGGCTTGTTAATGTTTAGATTTGTTGTGAATACACACTGTGTCTGTTTTGCCCTTTTTGTGATAAGGTTGCAACACATTATGTGCTGCTTGGGAACACATCTATACACGGCTTTGGATTATGATGGAATTAGAGACTGAATCCGTTCGTAAAGTATAGTCATTTAAGGTCAGATATGTAACACACAGATACACATTCTCTCTTACCCTCCTCTGAGAGCGGATGCTCTTTGATCTCCTCGTCCATTTGCTTGCACCATCCTTCCATCCGTCCAGTCTCTGCCTGCAGAAGCTTCAGAAACCAGTGACCATCCCTTCGACATGCTGACATCCCGCCTGACGATGTCTGGGTGGGCCCTCCGTTCCCCGTCCCGTTCCCACTCTCTAACCAGGGATCAGGTGGGGGTAGCGAGGATGGGTCCAGTGCAGGGTCTAAACTCTCTGAGAAAGAGGAAGAGCTACTCCTCGTCGTCGAGCGGTGGGTCAGGAGCTGCCGGGAGGGGCCGCTGGTCGTCACAACATCGTCATCGTGGCTCCCATTGTCGAGGGAAAACTGCGTGGAGAAGTCCACTGACTGGCTAGAGCTATTGACCATGATTTTCTTCTCGGTGGCTCTGGAATTGTTGTTAGACGTGACAGCGGTAACAGCAGTAAGTGAGAGATCTTGTGTATCGGAGTCAGTTTCCTGCCTTGAGGCCATACTACTGGAACGGCTGAGCCTGCACAGAGACACAAATAAAGCAGGAATTAGTGCGTTCACCTTGATTAGTCTCAGTTATCAGCGAAAGCATGCAGTAGAGCACGCTGTAAAGTGATGTCCATCTCACTCACAACTCATCTCAATGGAGACCTTCAGTTAGAATCTGTGTCACTTTTCTAAACATATTTTTTATTGAACAGTTCTCAGTAAGTGTTCAATACACTATCGTGCCCACCACCCATCTCTAACAGTCAGGAGGCAGCTACTGTAGGAATTCAGTTCAAAGGGACAGGAAGGACTTTGTCAGAAAAGTATCAGAGGAAATGTAATGTACCTTGGAGACTGTAACACTGTGCAAAAGTCTCAGGCACATATGCAAATATTTAAAAGCCACTTTTCTCAGCTTTTGATAAAGTGTTTTTTCACAAAGTTATCAATGCAGTAAATTATTTTATATGTTTTCTGAGAACTGAGTTTATGCAAAAATCTCCAATATCAAGTGGAACCTGGAAATATTCTCCGCATTGTTTTGTGGATTTTTTTGCCAATAAGTTTATGGGGTTTTTAACACATTTTATTTAAAATGATTAAATATATATACTAATTTGGTAATATAAATATGAAAGTGAATTCAGCTACACCCACACACACACATACAGTATTAAGTTAATGCATTGTATTTATTCTTGCTTGACAGGATCTAGTTAAAGTGCTGTGTCAAAGAAAAGCCTGACCAGCAGCTGACCTTGGCTTCTGCACTATGTGTCACTGATATAAAACCAATGCACACAACAGGAAACACAGCTCAGAGTGAAATCCTGGCTGAAGAATTTCAGAATCAGCGCAGAATCTTCAGTTACATCAGTGTTGAGCAGACAGATGTAGCAGGAAGTGCACTGCAGTTAATTGGGTTATGACGCTTATCTTTTCATGTACTGTTAGACAGCGTATATATCTGGCTTTATCACAAGTCTCACATTACATGTAGGTTAGCACTGGCATAAACTGCAGCGCGTTCCACAAAGATTCACCTGCTTATTTGAAGACATTAACTCAATAAGCTGTTATTGTATCAGAGGAAATAGGAATAGAAAAACAGGACTGAAAATACTCACGTCCAGCCGTCCTCCACTTGCACACCAATTGACTGGAATCTGGCCAATGGCGGTGTCTCCACTCGGTTCTGGATCTCCTGGATGCAGTCCACCTATAGTTTAGACAGAGTGTGTTACTTAGGAAACGCTTCGTATCCAGTGCTTAGAACGAAATTCTGCATACATTAATAATTGAAATTTTAAGGCAATTCGAGGGGTCGGATGTAAAATTGAACCACCTTTATTTAGATTAGGTAACAAGAACCCGGTCAGGGTGTCTACAGCTCAAATATAGCAGTTTCATTCTACTATTCAGAAATATATATCATGTATATCTAAAGTACTGGTAAAAACTACTGGGGGGAACTACTGTGCCTTAAAACCCCCCACATGTCCTTTTCAGCCATAAAAGAAGTTTTCACACCAAAACCTCTATAAACCTAGCACAAAACAATGTCTCTGACATTAGGTAGAATATTCGCATTTGTTTCTGATTACTTTCTGTGAGCGAGATTTTGGAGAAAGATTCAGACGTTGGGTTACAATCACCCTAAGCATCAAACCACTCAGAATGTCTGTCTTCACTGTAGCCATTAAAATGTGCAGAAATTTAAATAATTGCCATTTTAAACCAGGATAAAAATAAATCAGTATGTAATCCATATATATTACAACAGTTTCTGCCAGGTGTGTATTTATGGTTTTCGAAAAATATTTGCTTGAACATGCAGGTTGTGGCAGGCTAGTTTTACTGATTTACTGCGTCTTTCCTGCTCTAACAGGCTCAAATCAGCTCACCAGGTACTCTATGAACTGAAGAAAAAATGCTAAACATGGCCTAATATATGGAAACATTTAGGCAGTACAGTGGTCCTCTGCTACTGAAGTTTGACAGCCCTGCCATACACATAAAGACGCTTCAAACAGCATCCTGGGAAGATAGCTGGAAGGCTAAATGCTGTGCGAACCGTTTGCTACAGTTTCAAACTAAATATTCAGTCTAAGACTGAAACATTGTCATATGATTCCTTAAAGAAGCTGTCAGGGAATTCAGGTTTCACTCTCATAAACTCAGTCAGGCCTGGAAGTTTCATCTGAAACGGATTCAAGCCTGAATACAAATCTTACTGCAGACCATGAATATTTTGTCTAAACCTAAACTGAACTCAAATAACAAAGCAGGGAAAAAATTCTGGCCTAAATCTGTGGTAAGTGGTTTTGGGGGGTCTGATCTGTCCATCCACCTGTATTCCAATGGAGGAGAGCTTCCGGCGTGGTACAGGTTCTATCCTGGGCTCGTCTGCTGCAAGTGCACCCCCTTTCACATGCTCATTGTGGGGCTCGCGTGGGGGCTCTGGAGAAACCACAACCGCCGCGGGGATCTGTGGCTCGCGGCCAGTGGCCAGAGGCAGCTGCGGCCGTGAGCCTTTGGCCAGGCTGTTGGCCCGCGTGCTGTCGAGACTGTCTGAGGAGTTGCTGTGGCCTGACTGGCTGTTCACTTCACTCTTGCGGTCGTGGTGGTCGAGGTAGCCGTCCTGGGCTGACTCAGTGCTGCTCTGCACGGTGACTGAGATGAAGGGCTTGGAGGTGGTCCGAGGGGGCACGGGAGGCGGAGCTATCTTCTTACACGTAGTTATACACGTCGAGACTGCAGAAAGGAGCAGAAAAGGTCAAAGGAAAATGAGTCTTAACATCCAAATCCTTTTCCTAACATCTAAAGCCCTATTTGGGCTACATTCGTTTCACTGGAGACACTCTAATTTGATTTTGCATGGCAATAACTGTCCTGTTTGTATCTTCTTCATGGTAATAAAATGTGAAAATAACACGGTGGTGAGGATTGTTATTATAGAGCATGGCAGTTGTTTTAAAAATCTGACCAGAACATTTGGCTTATTGGATTTTTCAATCTGGGGTACCTGTGCTAAATGAAATAACAGTTACTTTATCCCATTCAAATGGTTCTGATTCTTTACAAGTTACATTAATGATCCTCCTTTGCTCAAATGAATCCAGCCTGGTAAAACGCTTAAGGACACAAATTCTAATTTGGAATATGCCTGATTTGCATACTTTGATGTTTTCCTTGCTGATACAACAAATCAGCTCATAAATAACCCAAAAGAGGCAGAATGTGTAGAAAAAGGCGCCAAGACCCACAAAACACATCGAATTAGGAATATAACTACAAGTCTGGTAAAACATGGCTACCACAGGAGCAAATTTCATGGGTAAACAACTGGCAACTGCATTCCTGATTTCTTTAAATATGGCATTATTGGAAAGAATGAAGGCTGGAACACATGCCGAATAAAACAAATCAAAGGCTCATTCTGTCTGAGAGATGTGGGCAATGACTTTTATTTGCTGAAAAACACACTCAGACACTAACCTTTCACACCCACAATTTCATGTACACAGTTTAAGTGTATAGCTGGCAGAGATAATAAATCTTATTAATTTCTTACTGAATGTACATCTGTTGTTGTGAAACTGCTGTAACCAAAAAAACAAAATTCCAGCACTGCTAAATTGATTTTGTATTCACAGGCCTTTTAAACTCTATCTATGTTGGCAAAATAATTTGTTAATATGGAATTATAGCCTGCAATATTAATATTATACAAACAGAAGTGGGCTGAAGACATTATCAACAATAATGTTAATAATGAAACCATTAGATAGACTTTAATACAAGATAAATACAGGTGTTTATTGGACTTCTTATCTTTATTTAAAACTTCTTGCCTTTATTCCCAGTATTCTACAAGACATCTCATCCCCAGAGATGTTAATTTTGTGTAGGAATTATGTTACTTTACCTTTTCATAAAATGACATATTATGACAAATTTTTTTTTTAAATCAGTTATCATTTTATCAGTATCAGAAGTGTAAAATCAGTCGACCCCTTGTTTCCAGATACCATTTGCTTAGATAGCATCTCTTCATCTCCACGCAAAGACATAGAATTTAGCTGTAATATGGTTTCAGGCCTTCTGGAAATGCAGGAAACAGCTGACCAAAAGCAAGCATTTACAGTTATGCGTGTGTGTGTTTGTGTGTGTATGTGTGCTTATTCGACAGAGGGAAAGGAATCTCCATGAAGACAAAGGTCCATTCAGTTGACATCCCGAAAACATGCAGTGATAGAATGATAGAATGTGAGTGGGCTCAACCACAGGAAATGAAGTCAGCACAGGCCATTCACGGGCTCTAATGTTCCCCCGATAACCTTATTACTCTGGTCTACCAGAGAGATCTTCTCGCTCTTCCCGCACTCTCTCATTTCCTTACTTCATACATCTTCCTTCCTCTCTCTCCATCCCTCTGTCTCCATCTGCACACCCTATGTTCTCTTTGCTCATCTCCATCCATTATCCGTCCAGCAGATATTAACTGCATGAAATGGATCTGTATGTGCACATCTTTACACTCTACCGGCCATCAAACCAGCAGAAGCGAAGCTTGTAAGTCATATACTCTGGACAAAAGGCTGAAACAGTCACATACTGAGTGTTTACAAGAGCTTCTAATATATTCATGATGAAGCGGACCTCACATAGTCTGTAAAGAAGCACTGTTCAAGCTTTAAGTGGTGTTCACACAGTCTCCTTTATATGAGCAGTACACAAGATCAACATCCTTTATATAATAAGTGATGTCAGCCCTCATGCAAGAACAAGGATTGTCCTTCATGACAGTTGATCTAATGTGGTGTAGCACTGTTATATTATGTAGTCTAATTATTATTCATTAGATTAGATTAAATGATATTTTGTTGGTACTATACTATAGATAAAATTTTGTTGTTACTATACCCATCATGTTCTGTAATATGGCCAAAAAAATGTGGGCAAAAGTATTAGGATGCCTCACAATCACATCATTTGGACTTTAATAACATTGCACACACATATGCAGAAATTAATTAACTTGGTCCACCCAACTTCTTTAATTTATAACAATTTGGGAGGGAATTTGTGCCCATTCATTCTGTAGAGCATTTCTGTGGTCAGACACTGATGCTGGGACGAGAAGGCCTGGCTCGCATCCTCAGTTCATCCCAGAGGTGATGGATGAAGTTACGTCTCTGTGCGGGCCAATTAAGTTCTTCCACACCAAACTCATCCAACAACATCCTTATAGACCTTGTGTTGTACGTTACAGGGATTTCACCTCGCCTCACACAATTAGTAGCTTCTTGTAGCCTGCTGCTTTAGAGTATCACAAGACAAATAAAATAAGACATGACACAACCAGAGCCCAGAGAGAACAGAGATGATTTCAGAGGATATTACTGCAGTTCCTTTCCCTCATAAAAATGCTCAGTTGGTGGTTTATATCATTTTGTTGGAAGTTAATTATGGCAGTGTCAACCAGCACTAAAATCCAACTACGTACCATTTTCTGCTTTGGTCCTGGCCCAAGAAACCAAACAAAAAATCTAAGCACCCCTGAAGAAAGAACCTAATCAAGGAAACAAACAAATTAATGCTGGCACGCAAAAAACACAAAATGTGTTCACCCTTGCTTGGATCTATGACACGATGAGAGATGGCTCTGCAGAAAACTGTTTTTGGCTCACAGTAGGGATCCACAGTTTAGCCTTTGACTGAGAGTTTCTCCATCTCCCGCTGTGTATGTGTGTGGTTCCATATTGCCAATGTTTACGGTAGAGGAGCACTCTGACGCAAATCCAGTCCATTGCTCCCCTTTTTCCAACACCGCTGTTGTTTTTCCAGCCCTTATGAGGTCTCAGTAGGAGGGTGGGTGCCCAATGTGTTTGTGTGTGAGAAAGAAACACGCACACACACGCACGCACACGCATGCACACTTTATGTGTAGGGAGTCTGTAGAGGTGTGTGGTAACAGAAGAGAAATGTGTGTTTTTGTGTCTCAGCATGAGGTGACACAGGCATATTTAGGGGATCAGGGTGGAGCTGGCAGATGGCCGACTGGGAATCAGAAGGAAATGATGGCAGAGAGAGACCACAGGAATCTCACCACATGGTGTGTGTGTGTGTGTATGTGTGTGTATATGTACAACACTGCTTTTTCAATACTCTGTACCCTCACCTAGAACTAAGGTTGTGTGTTTTTTATACATTGTGTACATTAGCGTATTTCAGTATTCACTCACGTTCAAAGTCTGAATAAACATTCATTGCATTGTGCAAAAGGCACCTCGCTAGAGGGGGGGGCAATGCCTTCGAATACCCGCCCTTGGCGCTGGCACTGGAATGGAGTGTCTATTCCCAAACGCAAGCCTAGGAACGGGGGGTGGAGTATCTGCTCCCGAATGCGAGCATGGTTTACCGAATACAAATCTTTTGTAAAGTATTTGTCCAAATACCGTATCCGTAAAAAACACGTTATTTGTGCCTTTCCGAATACCGTATTTGGCTCCACCCCATATATATACATATATACATACATACATACATTATATATATATATATAAAAAATCGAAAAGTAATCAAAATCGACATTCACAATCTATAATCGATAAAAATTTTCCAGGCCGATTGTTTTAATTATGGTAAATATAGACTATAAGCCGCTACTTACTTCCCAAAATTTGAACATTGCGGCTAAAAATGTGGTGTGGCTAATGCATGTTTTTTTCCATGACACCAAAAATATTTTGCCTTGTAACCAGTGCTTAGATCAATACCAAAAATGAAACCCGACCCGAGCACCTCATGTAAGAGCCCAGCCCGGCCCGACACATTAACTGTAATTTCCATACCGAGCTCGATTTAAACCCGGCATTTTTTAAAATACATGGGCTGTTTTAATCTATTATCAGGGCACGGCCTGAGGACAGTGGCAGGAAGTGGTTCGCAGGTCGGGTCCGGTTTGGGTTTGGCCATAGAATCAAAACTCTACTCGTAACCAGACCCAGCGCCAGATCCCATATTACAATGTGAGACACATGCTGCTTAAAATTTGGTGCAGCTTGTACAAGTAAAAATTAGAATTTCTTTCTAAAATTTGAACATGTCAAAAACGTGTGAACTATGAAGGCATAAATAAATAAATAAATAAATAAAATAAATGTTCACTAATTGTAAAAATTGTTCAATTAATCAAGGTTTTTGATTTCAGGCCAAATCGCCAAGCCCTAACACACACACACACAAACACACAAACACACACACACAAACACACAAACACACACACACACACACAAACACACACACACACACACACACACACACACACACACACACACACACACACACACACA
>JBBKCR010000101.1:15926732-15947314 GCA_037577295.1 Ladigesia roloffi | reverse complement strand
CACACACACACACACACACACACACACACACACACACACACACACACACACACACACACACACACACACACTAGCAGTCTATAATTCAGAAAAAACATCCGTAACACATACAGCCACCAACAGTGCTCAGTTTTGGGAAGTTACTCAAAAAAAGTAATTTGTTCAATACTGCTCATTCCTAAGTATCAAATTTTAATAGGAATACTTTCTAGAAAAAGCAATAATTTCACTTATTTCACTTTTGTTAATAAAATCCAGACAAATATATTTTAAAAAGCATGTGCCATATTCTTACTTCTGCTTCGCACAGGACATCCAGTTCTGTTTTATTAAACAGAACACATAGAAACCAGTCTGCAGAAACTGTTCAAGAATTGCTGCCTCAAGATCATTTTTATGGATAAAATGTAAACTTTACAGAGCTGTGTCTGAATGGAAATTGCGACTGGCCTGTTTATGTGAGTTTGGGGTTTCCTATTCCACAGATTATCTTATTCATGACATTATTTCATATTAGTGTCATTAGATGATTCAACAGATTGATCATGGATTTCCATCTAGGCACTTGTGTAACTATCCTCATATTCACAATCCATATCATGCAGTCTTTTACACGGAAAGCAAATGTATGCAAATTATGGACATGAAATGTCCATGACATTTACATGTTAAGTACATAGAATTTAACATTGTTCTCTTAGTAACACAATTAGCATGATTATTCAGTCAGAGTAATGTCATTACAACAACTGCTAAAGCATTACATATATTTAAACTCGAATGCATTAGACTAATTTATTATTGTTTCTTTGTCCCCCCAAACCTGGCTATTGTAATCACTCTTGTTGCTCTTTATTTTTTAAGTTCTAGGCTCTAGGCTTTCAGAAGGGGCCTAATCATTTCTGGGAATAAAAAAGCATAAATGCATATATGTATTTTGATTGGAAACAGAAGGGTAAAGAATTTGAACTGCTTACCAGAAAAAGGTTTTCTAGCAAGGGTTTTAAGTGTATATACCTAAGAAGGAGATTTCCCATTTGTCAGGACAATATAAGTCTTTTGCAACATTAATGCTGGAATTTACAAAGAAAATACAGAATATGTTTTAGAAGCTTTAAATGTATTTAATCCAGAATACGTTTAATCTAGATGTGGCAAAAATATGCACCCGGATTAACTTAATATTTTTTTAGAAATCCTATAGGTGGACTATAAGAAATTTGAATTAGTGTTACAGTGTTTAAAATATTTCTGGTCCTTGAATCTGGTCCTTTTTATCTTGTTCCCTTTCTACTTTTTTTTACGCCAGTTTTGCTATGTATTCCATCTCTGCTCCTGGCTCCTTTTGTGTATTTGTTCCATCGTTTTTCCACCTCTTTTTATTTGTCTGTCTAGGCTTGTTTTAGACTCCTCCCTAATCCCTAATCTATTAGTGTTCCCCAGCCGTGTCTTGTCGGTGCATGTGGGTATAAATAGCCCTCTTGTTTCAGTGTATATTTGGCAGGTATTGTTTGATTCTGGCCTTTGTTGGTTTGACGGTAGATGTTCAGTCTCTGTTTTGCCTTGTTCGTCTCGCCTGGCCTTAGTTCTTTGTATTATAGAGCTTTGGTACTCTGTCTTGTCAGTCCTGAATTGACTATCTGCTTTTTCCTTTTATTCCACACTCTCAGGTTAGTGCTGTGTGCTGTGGCCTTTGCCTTAAGCCTGTTTATGGTATTAATCTTGATTTACAGCTCCTTGTACCATAATTTATTTCTCATGCTTAGCATTAGCCCATATTTCTAACGTTACATTATCTTTGCTTAAATTCTTGTTTATCAATAATTAGCATTAACAATTAGTATTAATCTGCACTTTTAGCCTAGCCTAGCCTAGCCTAGCATTTTATCTTGTTTTCTTTCTGGACATTAATACATCATGCTCTAAAAATCAAGAAAAATCAACATGAATCAACATGCACTGACATTCATCCAACTTCTGCCCTTCCAAAGTTGTGGCAAGGTTTTATCTTGTTTTTTGGCAAACATTGAAATTTAGAGAAATGTAATGTTGTCACTGTTTGCCATAGTTTTTAATCACAATGAATTTGAAATGATGCTCCTGTGAAGGTCATACAAAGTTTCAGTGTAAATGTATGAGGCAAAATATAGGAATCCAAGTCCTATCAATACTTATTCCTTCCTTTAAGGTACTAAATGTAAATGGACACTCTCAAACATATATAAACAAGCTTGAACTAAAGCTAAACTACACATTTTGCAGGTTAAGCTTACAGTTTTTTGGAGGTGTGTTGTTTTGAAAATGCTTAACTTATTAAATTCTATTCAATAACCTATTAATAGCATCTTGACTTTTCACTGCAACTGATCTTAAGGATAACGTTACCTCAACCTACAACATAATCATGATCAAAAACTGATTGTATATGTAGATTTATGGATGTGCTGAAAGAGGACATGAAGTTATTTGGTGTAAGGGTAGAGGATGCAGAAGATAGGAGACAGATGATTTGCTGTGGCGACCCCTGAAGGGAAAAGCCGAAAGAGGAAGAAGAAGATGTAGCCATCAGCATAAAGCCATTGAGAATACGATGAAGGTCACCAGATGGTTTGTTAATAAGAGAGTTTGGATCATTTTAATGTCTAAGTATGTAGGTTTATAGATTCAGTGTCACTGCTCACAGGCTGTGGACCCCTCATTCATGCAACACTGACTTATTATAGGGTATCATTCAAATGAACTGAAATGAACAGACGATAACTCTATTAGAGACTCAGGGTGTGTATTTGTTAGATGGATCTGTTTGATGGAACTCTCATGACTTATCCAATCCTCACTTCTCTTTCAATGTGCTTATTTTTTTTAAATGAAACTAATCAAATTTTGAGCATGTCGACCCTCAGCAAAAAAGGCTTCCAGGAAAGTGTGGGAAAAAGTCCCCTAAAGCCTCCCTTTCCATTTTTATCTTCTTTTAACTTAGTGGACAGATATCCGAATCAGCATGACATCCTTTTATCAACATGAGGCATGTCCTCTGCATCTTTACCAGGGGGGCTTTTGTTTTCTGTTTCTTTTCTCATGGTCTACTTGCAGTGATATACACATACACTTATATATATAAACTGAAAACAAAGTGTACAAAAGTCAGGAATGTGCGTAATCACAAAACATTCCATAAAAATGATTAGTTATGTTTAGTAGATCACAACACAAAAGCACACTTAAGTTTGTAGAATTGTTCCGTTATTTCAAGAACTTCTTCTGGCTGCAAATGATATGCAAATGGATGCAAATTTAAACTAGAGTTTTAGAGTTTCATTAGCACAAAACTGGTGGTGGACACTTCCCACACAGGCTTTAATAGGCCAGCTCGATTTAAGCATGGATGTTTGAAGCATTCAAAACTTTCAGTTTGTAAAACTGTACATTGTACAAATTGTCCATATGCTCTATTTCCTTGTGTGCTAAAAGCATCAATTTGTGGGGAATATTTAGTCTGCTAACTTATATGTATTGACCTACAAATACCCTGTTCATTATTCAGATTGCTAATTAATTACAAAGCCAATTAACTCAGGATGTAATTTTTAACTGAACCATTTGGGTAATTTCAAAAAGTAACAAATAACATGCCCACAACAACCACAAAAAACTATTTATACTTTCAGTCAGCAAATAATAATGTCTGCAGATGTTGCTACAGATAGGCCTGTGCAATAATTTGCATCTTACAGAAAGGCTTAAATTTGGAAAAATGGATGCTGAACACACTACAGATAGCCAGAGAGTATTTCAAATGAAACTGAAGGGTTACATCACATGGACTGAGGGCTGAATCTATTTCTGTTTCTGGGTAAAGAGACAAACACTGGGGTAAACAAGAAGTGTGTGTGTGTGAGTGGTTTAGGTCAATAACAAGTTCTATAGACATATCAGCACAAATGTAAATTGTCTTTGTGTGAACATGTGTGTATGTGCTTATGTGTGTTTGTATGTGTGTGTGTTTGTGTGTGTGGATATAAGTGTGTGACAGAATGAGAGGCAGAAAGACACTTTACTGCTATGATGGGTGGTGTTACTGTCAGCAATACACTAATGGATGCCAGTCAAATGTGTCATCATAAGCTATGAGATTTCCATGGAAATGTCTGGATATAATAGATAGAATAGTCTCTCATCTGTTTAGGCATTTGTGGATATTGATGTGTTGTCCAGTGTAGGGTTGTGTGTGATCTGTTCAACCCACCAGTGACACTTAAAGCTCACCCACCCAAAGGAAGGATTTGACAGGGCATAAAATGAAAGGACTAGATCCCCCTGACTCACAGAACAGTAACATCTACTGCAGTATTCTGTACTTACATTTGGAGTTCATCATACAGCTGCCCAGGTGTATCAGTTTCCTGTTGAAAAAGAGACAGTGAAAGAATACTCAATACCCGTAAACAGATAACATCAGCGGCTTGTTTGGTTGTGCTGAAGAGAATTTGTTTTGTAAAATTTTCTTTCAGCTATAGAAGTTGACTAACATTTGTGAAAAATCTGTCAGTTTTTATCTTACTCTAAGATGTTTGGTGACCAGTGTTTCTTTAGTTTCAGCTAGGGGCTAATGTAGCCAATAAGTAATGAAAACTTATAGCCACAAGGTTCGCATTGTGCAAACAGCATGCTTAAATCATCACTCACATGCCTTGTACAGTTGCTTGTATGGTTTCTGGATCTTTATGACTCTTTATCTATCAATCTATAAAAGGTATATACAGCTGCTATTAGTGGTTTTAGCCTGATGACACAGTTTCATCCATTTTCATAGATATCATGCTTTCCATTTGAGCTCACTTAACCAATCTGCTTGTTTTAAGTCAAGTGTGTGCTGATTTAGGCATCCAGTTTGCATGTTACTAAATTTCAGCTATAAGCTTCTACTCCAGTTTGAATATATTAACTTTTAGTTATTATTAAGCTTTCAGTTCAGAAGTAAAGGAGCTTCAGGGACCAACAAGGGGGCAAGCGGAAAAATGTGTTCATTTTTGATCAAACCACTATTTTAAGAGCTGGACAAACTGTCTGGACAAAGGTATTCTTCATCTTTTCATGACCCCTGGCCTTCTGTTGGGTCTCAACTGAAGGGACATTAATGTATATTTACAGGTTCTGTGTCACAATGTACAATGTATAGACTGGGAAGTGGACAGCATATTCTAGAACTCAAAATTCATTTAAAAAATGTGTTCTGTTCAGTTTTCCACGAAATAAGAGATGCCCTAGTTGGCTCCTCTCTAGGTATTTTAACAAACCAACTGGGGCATCTCTTATTTCGTGGAAAACTGAACAGAACACATTTGTACATGAATTTTGAGTTCTAGAATATGCTGTCCACTTCCCAGTCCATACAGTCCATATATGAAAACTAACCTGCAAACCAACGTCATTTTGTTTCTGTGGGGTCACAAAAGTCGACATATTTACATGTATCCACTCCGCCTACAACAGATTAGCCTCATCCATTGATTCTGAGGTTTTTTTGGTTAACTGAAGGTTTTTGAATGAGCAGCCAGACAATGTTCATATTAAAGTAAATCTTGACCATTTTCAAAACATAACAGCACAGAAAATTTAATGAGTATTTTTTAGTGGAAAAAAATAAAATACAAAGCAAGTCTTTGGAAAAAGAGTTTTAAACTCACTGGACACAAAATCTATGAGTTTGTTGTTATTTATAGCATTTACATGATTTACCAGATATCTATTTCCAAAATATATCAACCAGTTCCATGACATCTTTATTAGAACTGCCGTCACTTATTTCCCAGGAGGCCCGAGGTCTCCGAACATTGTTTTGTGACACAGTTGACATGATCCATAAACATGTCTTGTTGCCATGGGACTGGATTGAAGATTTAAATATGCACGAAAAGGCCACAATGCAAGTGCCCCAAAATGGCGTCGGTAAGCGTCCCAGTTTCACCGTTTTCTTACCGGCGAGAATAGAAACAAAAGAGCCTTCTCGGCTCAACCCTGAATATTTGAATGAGGACTAATAACTCGTCTTCATACATATTTAACACTATACCTCAGCACCTTTAAAGTTTCACCAGGGACGTGTCAAAGCAAAGCAATTGACTGCATGCATGAGTGTGTGTGTGTGTGTGTGTGTATGAACCTAGAGGGGCTTTTACAGATCAGGCAGTCTCTATACAACCAAAAAAACAACAGCAACAACAACAAAAGAATCTGAATTCTAGCAACATTCATATTTATAGTGAGATTGCCAGAAATATAATGAAAAATGGAAATCCTATACTGACTGAGTTCACTGGGGGAATGCATTGTTCATGGATAGACAAACAGCAAAACAATGAGCGTATTAAAGCACACGAGTGCAGTGAGGAGAATAGGAAGGGCAGGTTATTGTTACATAAACTGGATTTTTCATGAAGAACACTTTTTGTCTTGTTGTATATTGCATATTGTTGCTGTCATAACAAAACCTTATAAAACCTCATCTTGGTAACTCTAAAAAATATACTTTGAATGGACTTTGATGCACATTAATGTTACAAATGTTTATTCTAAGCACTGTTGGACTATTTATATTGGTCAATTTGTGAAGTGTTTGCTCAGTGTAAATGACAGTTAGTATTATTAAATGGTGTAATAGGATGCATGGATGCAATATGAGTGATGATATATAATGCCGTTTCACAGCATGTATGTGTTTGTGTAAGCGTGTGTGTGTGTGTTGGGAGGCCAGCGTGTGTGCGTGCACGAGAGCCTACTGTAATAACTGATCATATAAATCATTCTGCAAACTTAATTAGGCCATTGATTTAAAAATAATAAGGAGGCCATAATGAGCAGAATAAATGAATCAGGCAGACAGTGGTGACAGGCTATAGAGATTGCTTCCTATTCACCACAGCTAGGATAAGTAATCCTATTTTAGAGTCAGGGCCATGTGCTTCCAATCAAATGCTAAGTGGACCCCCCCACCCCCCCCCACACGCAGATATAAGCTTCAGCCATTTATTTCTCCTCTCTCTTTCTCTGTCTGTCTCTCTGACTGTCTGTCTGTATCTCTGCTAGTGTCTTTGCCAGCAGGCAATTGGTAAGCAAATTTTTCTGGTTACAGATCGAGAGAAAGAAACTAGTGGTTGAAGTAGCTAAAGATAAATATGGTATATGAATATACGTCTAGCAGTATATTAGTGTATTTTCCATCACTCTGCTGATTTTTTTTTGTTTTTCCATTTATCTGCACCTGCTGCCCTTCAATGCAACTCTCTCATGAAGGAAAATATCTGAACTCGCCATACAAACGGTGCTCCTGAACTGGTATGTAAGACTAATCCAAGAGGGCATGTTTGTTCTAACCATTATATGCCACACTAAACCGCCGCAAATGCTTGGTACAGAGGCTTCCGTCAATCACTGATTTTTTTCTAAGAACCGAACTAAAAATTTTTCCTGGAAACTGACACTATCCATGACAATAGATTTTTGACACATTTTAGTGCTAAATTAATAAGAAAAATATCATTTACTTATTGCAAATTATGCAATAATCGCACATAATGCAAATTCAGCTAAAATATAACTGTATACATATATAATATAACTATATATTTTTTTATTTCTAAATGAGAGAACACAATGTAACCATATATTGGCTGCTATATCTCATATCTGCACACATCATTCATATTACCAGGGTTATCAACCACTTCTTTAAGTACATACAAAAGCAACAGAGGGCTACTGATACTAATTACAAACCTACAATATGCACTTTAATTCTTAATGTGACCAATGAGAGTAGGTACAGTTGTACTAGAGAAATAGCCTGTATACCTCAGTGTACAGCATCCTTCTTCTTTCTTTGTGGACCTCTGCAAATAGTCCATATTTGTAGGTCCATATCTATAGTGAATATATAAGTAACACAAGCATGCCTGTCTCTGCTGGAAACTGTGTGAGAACATGAGCTTCCATATTCTGCAAACACAAACTGCTCAGTCTTTTGTGCACATCTGGTACCAATCTGAGTATGATCAGGAGAGCATCAACATGTGCACTCCTTGTATTTATTTGCATGTATCAGTCTAGATGAGAAGATTTTACTACATGTAGGCTAACTAGCCAAATCCCTAGCAGAATAATGTGTTAATTCTAACCAAATTTGTTTCGACATTAATGCCAACCAATTTTGCTACAGCAGCAAATAATATAAATGCTAGCCAATATTCATTCAGAGACCTAACACATTAATTGTGTTATTTTGATTTGGTAATATTATGTAACAATGTTAGCTAAGTATGTTAGCCAATTTAGCCACAGCAGCATTACATGTTATTGCTTGCCAATGTTGCTACAGCATGTTATTGCTAGTTAGTGCTCCTTTTTCAGATGTCTCTTTTTCAGACAAATATACCCAAATATTCTCTATGTTACACCTCATTGAGTTCCATAGTGAATCATTAATAGAAGTTACTAAATAATTAGCCTAGAGTTTAAGGGGTCAGGATGTGTCTCTCCTGACATTTAGTCATTTCACTTGCCAGGTTAGTGGAGCAGCTGTGACTGGATCAGACTCAGAACAATAATGAAAGGGCATCATGACTAAGGTACTTGGGGACATTGTGGCGCAGGGCCGGGTGATTATGTATGCTAGATATTTCCTGAAGTCCATCGAGAGTCACAAACTGGATTAGATAACAGGACAACAGTGTGAAAGATGGCACAGACCCAGCTGTGTGTATGTGCATGTGTAGTAACAGGAAATAAGTTGTCCCCAAGGTCACATCTTTACTGACTATATGCAATACCCAAGAGTGCACCGAATGCTTTAATTAAGTGTTGAGTGTGGGATCTTAAGATAAACAACGTAAGTTGATCTAGGAAACACATCATTGCTCATATTTACTTTCATTCACTCATTCATTCACCTCATGTTCATTCACCACAGTTTTATTTACTGTGCATTTACAGCCAAGACCAGCTCAGACTACAATATATCACCAATTGAGCTGAGAAGGATAAAAGCAATAGTAATGAAACAACAGTTCCTGGGGCACATGAGGTATGAAAGGCAGAGAACAACACACATACATACACACGCATGTACCTACATACCCACATTATATATAATATATATATATATATATATATATACATATTTAATATTTAACACTGCAAAAGGCAGACAGCAAGTGTACTGTAGCCGCTGGTACTTTTCAGGGACTTAGGGCTTGATTTTCAGGTTCGATCGCGCATATTCTGGAGTCTGAAACGCAGTTGTCTTTGGGGGAGGGGCCAGCGCAAAACGCTATAGTGCCTGTAGGAAAAGTGAACATTGCGTCTGGCACATAGTTCAAATGGGTTGTCTTAAATGAGTAAATTAATCATGGGTGTGTTTGGGACATAGCATGCAGTGAACACTCTCACTCCCTTTAAATACCCGGCGCATGTTCCATGGCGTGCTGTGTTTAATGACGGCAGCTTTACCTGGACATCAGGAAATATTTTCGATGGAAGAAAATGATTTGATAGACGGAATCCTCCCAAACCCCAGTTAGTAAAGCAGGCATTGGAACAAATTTCAGTGATTGTTTCCTCGTTTTCTGATAAAAGAAGGACAACAAAAACTCTCCTGACAAAGGAGAAGTCTGTGACAAACAGGAGGTGGAGGTCTGGTTGAAACCAAGATGACTTCGGGAATGACTGAATTGACCAGTATGAATGAGTCATGACTGGTTAGTTTGCTAAGACATGAGTGATTTTACAAGTACCACGGCAAACTGCTTGGACATTGATAGAATGGGTTCCCTTGCGATTTATTTAAATCAGAGCATTTTCTGATGGGGCACGTAGCTGCACATGCGTGCAATCTATGGAACCCAGTACACCAGGGAACCCATACTTAGCCAATAAGACCAGTTTTACACACTGCTGGTAAGCAGGGGTCACTGGGAACTGGATATATTCCCTGGCATGTCGGACTAGACCTGATGTGACTGCATATATAGCCAAACTTACAGCAGGCTGTGTTATGCCTCCAATTGGACTACATTTATATTTACATTTACGGCATTTAGTAGACGCCTTTATCCAAAGCGACTTCCATTCCTAACTACAGGGGACAGTCTCCCTGGAGCAACTTGGGGTTAAGGGTCTTGCTCAGGGACCCAGTGATGGTGCTGGAGGTAGGATTCTAACCCAGGACCACTTGGTACAGGGGCAAGTATCCTACCCACTGAGCTACCTCCACCCCATGGGGCTAAGGGACTAAGGAAGTTCTGAAATGACCCAGTAGCATAGAAGTGCAGTGCTGCCGTTACCTTCACAGTGATAGGAAGGGCATAGCGACTCAATGAACGAGATACCAGGTCATCTGTCAAAAGGTGACAGATGTCTGTGACGACTTGGTGGGATAGGCGCAGCTTACGCCTACATTCTTTGTTGAGGGAACGATATGTTTGCCTAGGCCAGTATACCCTCTCCCTCTGTCATCGAGGGAGCCTTTATCCCATTAGATACTCCATCTGGAGAACATGCAAACAACAAGCGCAACTATCTTTAACAGGGCAAGGAAGACATATAAATACAACGTATCTAACCAAAATATGAGCTTACATGATTTCCTGGTGATGTAGTTTCATAATTCTTGACAACCTAGCAAGAAACGTGTATTTATTTACCTATGTGTCCAGCACTATTGGTCAAATAGCCCGTCTGTTACTTGTTATGAATGATCAGTGATTTCTCCAATCAACTAAGTTTTGCGAGTATTGTATGTATTTTTAAATAATCATTGTGTGATATATGTGATATACATTTGAATTTAATATTTCGAGGACTCCATAAAGTTTTCCTTCACATGAAAATGTTTTTTTTTATGTGCTCCTTCCTCCTGCTCATGAAAGAAACAGCGTGTGCGCGCATTGTGAACTCTTCCGTATCCCAAAGCATCAGGTGACCATATAATAGCCTTTGAACAATGCGCGAACGATTACTAACCAGGTTTTTTGTTGTCAGCGGCGAAATGACTTTCACTTCTCATAAAATAGCAAATTCGCGCTGTGCGCCACACCACACCCCTTCTTTTCAGTGACACGCCCGACACAGCGCAAAGCCCTCTGCTATCTTGAAAACGTATATTTCTGTCTGAAAAAAGAACATTGCAAGTCGCGAAAGCACGGTGTGCCATGTGCATTATCGGGTCCTGAGTGTGTCTATACTATTTTTAGTTACTAATTATAACATACTAGTGATTTAACAAATACCAATTTCATTTGTCACATGCATAGTCCTACAAGTACAACAAACAATGAAATGTTTTCTCTGCATTTAACCCATTCACTAAGTGAAGCAGGGGGCTGCCGCCAATGAGGAGAGCAGTGTGAGGGGATGGTACCTTGTGCAAGGATACCTACATTATGAATCACTTTGCTCTGTGTGTAAAGCACACAGACACTTCAAATTCCACAGGCTGAATTCTAAAAGCAATCAACTTAAATCATAGCATTTAAATCAAAGAATGTTTTGGTGTTTTTAAATGATATTAAGGGTTCTATCATGTGTCACTCATTATAATTCTTAGGGTGAAATGTTTTCAGCGTTAGAACATTTTCAATATGTTGATCGTGATAGTCGCTGACATGACATGAAGTGTTCACACTGTTGCTGCATCTAGACACGATTCAAGAAGATCAGACAGATTTGAGAGGTGGTGAATTACTGAGTATAGAAGATGAGAACATTCAATGGGATGCAGCGCTAGAAAGAGCCTGATAGACTGAGCTTTAGTTTTAGCATTGAACTAGTTCATCTCCTTCTCTTGCCTGACATTTTTAGGACACAGTGTCCTGCAGCATCCACAACAGACATGGTTTCAAAAAATACACACTTAGGCTTAACACCAAAGCCTCCTAAAGTGTTAGCTGTCTGTTTTAAGTCCAAAAGCCACACACTCACAACACACACACACACATCTACTTTAGGGAAACAGTCTGACATTTAGCCTGTGGATGGCAGCATACAGTAAAATGTATGCTGTTCATCATTTATTTAGAATTTTCTGAAAGAATGTCTCAAACTAAGACATATTTTGTGGTCAGTTTATTATATGTACCATTATGTGTGTCATGAAAGTATTGAGACCGACCAGGAAAATGCTCATGATTAGGACCAATTTATACCAGCAATGTGTCCCTCAAGACCCTGATGGGAGATGAGAACTGACCTTTTCCTGCTCGGCACACAAAATGACTCTTTTTTGGTTACTGATATGAGGTTGGTCAAGCTTCACAGAAGGCTGGCATGAATCCCACTCAGCCTAATGAGAAATTTGAGGGGAGGTTGTTTAGAGGCACAATTATGTTTCCAGTCAAAAATGCTGTGCTTCTGAGCTGGGCTCTGTTTATTAGGCTGGTAGGAAATGAAAACAACTCATTTGCCCCCATGCAAATATCCAAGCTCGATTACACAAAAAAAGAAACACACTAAAATGATAACATTGCACTAATAATGCACTTATCCACCATATTTTCTCATTTAGAAGGATTTCTGACAATGTTCTGTTGTCCATCATCACAGGAACAGCTTATAAAAGGACACATGTGTAGAGGGAATCATAGAGGAGTCTGTTGATGCGCTGCATTAGCATGTGTTTTTCAGCTGCACTGTATATTTACGATGTTGTCAAAAGTGTACCTTCTGCTTATAGAACCCCTGTGAAAAGGAGTGCATAGTCCCAACAGTAAACAAACAAATAATTAGGTATTTTTAGACAAAGGAAAACAAAATTGTTGACAGAATCAAACCCTCCAGGAGGAACATCTAAATTACCCTAAAATATGTTACACATAAATTCAGATGTAAATAGGCAATGTTTTTAAGCAATATGAAACAATGAACAATGATTTAGAGCAGCACTTTGAGAATCTAAGATTTTTGCTGTTTAACGCTCACTGTTGCATTATTGAACCATTACAGACAATCTGTCTCCAGGTAATCCATATTAACTATTGATTAGCTATGCAGGTTAAACTCTGCAGGTTAATGTCCATTCATTGATATATTCTGGTCAACACTTCACATCTTGTAGTGCAGGTCTGTTTAGTCTTTTCCACAAAGGGCTGAAGTGACTGCAGGTTTTCATCCTGATAATACACCAGCACACATGATCAATTGTGTCAGGAATGGCACCAGCTGATTAAACATGCGGAATCAGATGTGCTCCTGTTTGGTTGGAATGAAAAACTACACATCTGCTTTTTTTGGATAAGGCTGTAAGAAAAAAAAGAAAAGACTCTTCTTCATATGAATGTGTTATGGTGATAAAAAGACATCATTGTTTTCTCTTTGGTCTTATTTAAAATGGTTAGGTTTATGGGAGCAAGAATGAAACTCCATGGCTCTGAGTTAAGCTGGCTGAAAAAATACTGGAGAATAAGGAAGGCCACCTCGAATTCCAGTGCAGTTTTTTCACTGTGCGCAAAGGCCTTCTACCTTATATGTACTCATATGCATAAGTTTGAACACCATCACTCAAATAAGGGGTTTAGAATAGTAGAACAAATCAAACAGAGAATATAGAACATAGACACTAAAATGTGCTGGGATGTTTTAACAGGTCAAAGTGTGTTCTCTGCTAATGATTCATATTTAATTAAATTAAAATCCACAGTGCATAGATCTGCACTGAGTTTCTTTTCACTCATAAATTCAACATTCATCATGACATTTTTATAAAATCATTAACATAAGCCCTGCATGTATAATATATCATAGAGAGTGTTTGTGTGAGAGAGAGTGAGATAAAGAGAGACAGAGATGGAGTAAAGGTTGTTTGTCTCAATATCTAAGATATGAAGAGAAATGAGAACAAAGCAGTTGAAACTATGCCTACAGCACAGAACTTCCAGTGGCCTTGCAGATGCCATGTTGCCTTTGGATCTGAGTTGAGTTAAAAGACCTTAAGAATTAGCAAACAAGCTGCAATGTTAAAAGTGCATCCGTAATAGCAGCTGTGATCTCATTACTTTTGTTTTTGAGTAGCACGGATCTTACCACATCTCTCAGACACCTTTCTCCTCTCATCTGTGTGAAAACCAGCACATTTATCATCCACTAGCTACATGCTCGACCACGTCACTCTCACAAGCAGAGCTTGTTCTGCATGTAAAAGCAATTAGCGTCGCCAGGCTATGACAAAAAACCCAAGCATGTCGCTTCTAATTTTCAATTATCATGGCAGGGAAGCTGCCATTATGAGAAGTAAGCCACATTTATGACAATTATTACAGCCTTTACCGCAGTGAAATGCTGGAGGCTAGATCACAACAAACTGTTGGCGCCGCTCACACGTTATGGCTACTCGGATCTGCGGGAGGCATAAATGCCCATAATTAAATAACTCACTTTGAATTATGGCAACGTCCAGCTTATAGTTCCCAACACTAGGACTATTGGCAAAGACCTTTGTTCTAAATATAGCTAACACCATTTGCAACATTATGACCATAACAAGAATGTGAATGTGCGAGTTCTTTTATGATTGATTTTTCTCTTCCGGCACCTGCACAAAGACTTTTCTCACTCTAGATTTGTTGTCGTGAGGGGTAGGTTAACAGTATCAGTTCATTCAATGGGCCTGGATGCAAGTGATGAGGATGAATGGTCCCTGTGGTTACTGAGGATAGGGTAAACAGGAAAAATGATTACACCTCAAAACAATGTTGACCGCACGCCAGACAACGTTCATGTGTCTAGGAAGACACATAGCTCTTAATGATGCTGGAAGGGACTTGGATTCAGAGAAAAGAAGATAGATGTGTACAATCTAAGCCACTGTGCTTTCCCAAATTACCAACCAAGGCTTTTTAACAAAATGAAGGTACCTGCCAAGTAAGGCATTCCTACATTTAACTGTCTATTAGATATATTAATCACTTATTATTTTGAAAAATAATACATATATATTTTAAAAAGTGATCGATCTGGCAATGATTTAGACACCTATAAATGTTACTTGTTTTAGTGCCATATCCATCCACAGCTGGGAGTGCCAGAGATCCTAATTGGCCTGGCTGTCTCTTAGCAGGCAGGATTGCTGTCCAATGATGTTGTGTTAGAGGTAGTTAGTCACAATTCAGTGACACTTCCTCAGCCTCCCAGGAAGCAAGAGCTGGCCTTCACCTTCTCAGTGTTGATACTGTCATGTGACAGGGCAAACCAATCTAGTCAGTGGGAAATTAGCAATAGATAGAGATCAATAAAAAAATAAAAGAAACAAATGTTACTAAAAATATTGAAAAATGTATTACAATTATATTAAATACTCTTACTAATTTCCAGTATAGAAATTAGCATGAATTGGTGTTTTTTGTTATTTTACACATTCCAATACAGTGTACCAAAACAATAACTAGATTTGTAATGAATTATTTTATGATACACTGGATAATTGAGGGATTTATATCATTGTGAATGTTGGAGATCTGGTGGACATTCTAAACAAGAGGTCCCCAATCACTGGGCCATGGACCGGTATCGGTCTGAGAACACAGAAATAATGAAAAGTATTTTATTGATTATCAGAATCTGAAAGATTTTTTAGTTTGAAAAAAAAAAACCCCACTCTTCTCTGTCATGTGATACAATACATGAAAATATTCAGCCCACAAGCTAGCAAAAATGAGTAAAAAACAAACATCTCTGGGGGGCTTCTTCGTATTTTTACGCACTTTGGTTTTAGTTGTATCTCTACTGGTCCGTGAAAATATTGTTTTACATGAAACTGCTCTGTGGTGCAAAAAAGGTTGGGGACCACTCTTCACCTTCACATCACACACATACAGTCAGACATGTCCAGTCCAGTTGCTGCACTCCCAGGGGAGTAAACCTGTTTTAGAGCGGTACAAGCCCTGACCAGCCTGGTCAGCGAACACCAAACACTTCCTAAAGCACAATCCTCAGCAGGATTGGCTGTTTCAAGTGCAAGCCTCTAAGAAATAAGTAACAAACTGTATATTTAGTTTTTTTTATATGAAGGAACACTGCAAGCAAAAGAGAAATTACTTCTAAGTCCGAAAGTAATTAGATGCTAAATTGAGGATGTTTTAAAGTAATCTCTTTATCACACAAGCACACTAAAACAAATTAGCATAGCTAAGAAACAAAGCAGCCGGACTCTCATACAACATTAAACACTACAACAAATCAGCAGCGTCAATGTTCCATTAATTAGAAACGTTTTTTTTTTTTTTTTGAATAAAAAGCCAGATTGCTGCCAGCCTTTAATCAGGCAGATTGCCTTTGGATGCTAGCTGCAGAGGCTCGCTCCCTTCCCTATTTACTGTGTCCTGAATCAATAGCAGAGGAAAGACTTGAAGACATAAAGAAGATGGACGAGCCTTTAACTCTATGAGGCAGCTTAAATGGATGGATGGGGATCTCGAAAGCAACAATGCCAGTGAAGATTATTGACAATGGAGAAAACATATCCTTACAGTTTACAGTCTGATGAGGTATGTAAACAATTAAGTTAGAAAACACAGCACTTACTCTTTAACATCTATTTCTAAATATTAAACAGCAATTGAATTAATTGATTTTGGGATGCCACAAAACATTTTAATATATACACTATGTCCCTGACATGCTACAGCAGTCTCAGCCTCCTACTGGGTGCATTTTGCCTATGTGTTTTGTATAAAAAGGTTTTATGTTAGGGCTGGGAATTTAATGCGTTAATTAGATTAACTAATCACAGAAAAAAATAACGAGTTAAAGTTTTTACGCAATTAACGCTTTAAGCCCTGCCACCAGTTGGCAGGCATGTAGTACTTCAATTCAAGACCAAAAATATATCGTCTTCCTGTTCAAAGTTTAGAGTAAAGAGCACGCGAGGAAGCTTGTGAGATTTGGAAGAAAAAAACGCCAAAATGGATAATAAAAATTTGTTCCATGATGTCTTGTGAATGTTTTTGCCGATTCTAACTCTGAAGGGGAATATTTGCCTTTTCGAAAAGACGCTCGCGCGTCTCCTGGTTCAACCTCGGAATGCAGCTGCAAGGCGCCAGGCATCACGAAGCACAAACACATGTTTATTTCAAAACTTTGCCCATTGGGAAAGTGGGTGGCAGTGATGAACGTGCTCGTAAAGTCTGTAGGAGGGGTGATGGACGAGCTAGAGGCAGGAGGAGAGGGGTAGCCTTAGCCGTAGCTGTAGCATTAGCTTATCCATCCAGACCTCCAGATGGGTGGAGGGCTGGAAATAGCGATGATAATGGTGGCAGGGTTTATTTGAGAAACGAGCAAGTGTATCAAAACATACAACTGTCATAAACGGTAACCTAATCCATAGGTTTGGTTCAATCAATGATACAAATTTCCTGTCCACTGTAGTCTAAGTTATTGGCTTGTATTCAATAATAAATGGTAAAAAATCAACCTGCTTTTTGTAATGTCTGCATGTATGTGCGATTAAATGCGATTCATTAGATTAATTAAACGCCAGACCATGTAATTAATTAGATAAACAATTTTAATCACTTGACAGCACTATTTTATGTATGAAACCCCTTCTAATGTGACTTTGAACACATACTATATGATTTCATATCAAAATGATGCTAAAATGTTTGGAGGCTTATATACAACCATGCGCAAAAAGAACCCAGGTTAGATTGCATGTCTTGTTTTTAAAGTGAAAATAATACATACACATATATAGACATAAAATGAGTACATTTCCTTTAGAGGGAACATGCATACATTTTCTCGAAGAAAAATATGCACTTTCTATATATTTGTTAATTTTAACCTATTTGAAACAAACCCTTGAACAAGTCACGTGTTTTGTTTTTAATATTTTAATTGTGCATTTGAGTGTGCAGTTATTTTGTTCTCTGTAGAGGGCATTCCAAATTTCACTTCATAAAACCCGAAAAAAAAAGAGAAATATGTACAGCCTTATGCAAAAGACAGTTTTGCATACAACGGCATATGAGGGAAGATGTGAAAATAGTAGCCAGTTATTTTTTCACACCGAATATTTTGGAGGGAGATGATTTCATTATTTACCTCTATGTTGAGCTTTAATTTACTGTTTTATTTCACTTTTACCTGCACTTGTAAAAAAACAAGGTTTCTGCTGCAGTAACAGCCTATACTCTTCTAGGAAGACTTTACACTAAATAACAGAACATTGCTTTCAGGCTCTAATTGCAATCACCATTAGTGAAGTGAGGTATTGAAGGTAGATCCACAACTTAGTGCTAGAGGTATTTACTCCTCTAGCCAATGTTTAGCATTAGGCATGGTGACATGAGGCTAATTATTCTGCTGAAAAATGCTTTTCTATATAAATTGTTCAAGCTGTGTGTATGTTACTGAATGCCTGTGTCAGAAATACATACACTTTAAAGAAGCAGTATTCATTAATTAGTGAATCTATTGTGCAAATTGGTCTTATCAGCCTGCAGCAGATTATCTCTGCTCATTACTGTTAAAGTAAATGTGAGTGTTTCAGTCTGGACTGGTTTTAAATTGATGCACAATTCAGGGCAGTCAAATATTTACACATAACAGTCTCTAAGGCACAATAATAAAAACAGCCTATATAACTGAGAGGGATAAAGAGGGGCAGTAAAATGATGATATCAAATAAAATTATGGTTCTTTTGGGTACATAAAACAACCCAAACATTAAAAGTGGAACATTTTCTTTTTTTCTCTCAACAGTGGCATATCAGTGGAAAACATTGTAGAGCGAAGCAGTATTAAACCTTATGGCTCCATTTTAGGGCAGTGTGACAACATAAAGCCATAGAGACAGCTTCATGTGGCTAGCAGTAGCAAATTAGCTTAAACACATCACAGTAGATGTATGTGTTTAGCTGTAGGCATTAACTCAAATCCAGTTATAATGAAGTTGAAACATTCATGAACTTTCTTTCACCTGACATGTTTTCTACACAACAGATGCAGAAGTATAAGAACAGGCAGCAGCAGATTCTGATGATGAGGCGTAATGTGAGTGAGTGATGGCTAGCTTATTTGGGGCGCTGCTCCACTCAGCGGATTACTGACGAGAGCACCTTTTGCCTTTTGAATAGTGCATGAATGGAATTAGTGCATTAATCCTGTCCATCCCCAGGCTCTTTGCTGCCCTAGTTTAGAGGGAAAGAGAGAGAAAGAGAGGGGGAGAGAGAGAGACAGACAGAGAAAGAGACAGAGAAAGAGGAGAGAAGATCATGTGGCTTAAGAGGGCAAATAGTTCAGATAGGTTGCTGTGGAGTGAATTAGATGCAAAATATGATAACATAAACATTAGTGGTTTATGGGCCCCTGAAACTTAATATTAGATCAAAAATGAGGGAGCAGGAATTTTTTGATTGGATTAAACTGCAAGCTTATGATCCAGTTATGAATCTTAAGGCTAGAGTTTAATTTAGGTCCAAGAGCAGCACAGCATGGCTGTAGCATTTTTTGACTAGTGTGAATGGCAAGTGCAGCTGAGCAAAGCTAGACTATAATTGGAAATGTAAATAATGAATAACTAAATTTTTAAGGATGCTCCAATCAGGATTTTTGTCACCGATACCAAGTACCGAATTTTTGTCTCGGTGATCGGTCGATACTGATGCCGATTCTGATCCTTCAAGTTTATACAACTGATATGTAAGCTCCCTGATCACCATTCACATTTTTCAGATAAAGTAATACTATAAAAGTTTACTTTGCTATATGTGTGCGATTGTGTGAATTCTCTCCTGTTGTGTGTGTGTGTGTGTGTGTGTATCACTGACTGAACCAAACCTATTGGGTTACTATTAGGTTACAGTATATGACAGTTGTAAGTTTTGATACAATACGTCTCCCAGCTCTCTCTCACACACTCTGGCCACAACGCTGAGACTCCGCCCTTTTGGAGGTCTGGATGGAGAAAGCTAATGCGGCTACTTCCAGCTCAATTTTCCTTCGCCTGCTGCCTCTTACTCAACCAAAACCTCTCCTACAGATACTACAACCAGGTTCATTACAACCACACACTTTCCTGATGGGTTGAAATAAACATGTGTTTTTGCTTCATGACCACTTTCGTCTTGCAAGGCTGTGCAGCTGTGCTCCAAAGTTGGACTGGGAGACACGCGAGTGTCTTTTTCAAAAATCAAATATTCCCCATTCAGAGTAAGAAACGGCAAGAAACATTCAGAAGACATCACGGGACAACTTTTTATTAGCCATTTTGATGTTTTTTTCTTCCAAATCTCACTAAACTGAACTACGCTCTCTGGCTGCTCACGCAGCAGTGATCTCGGACTCAGTTGTCCTGATGTTTACTCCAAACTTTGAAAGGGAAGATGGCGAAAAGCGTTAATTGGGTAAAAAATATTAACGCGTTATTTTTTCTTTAATTAATTAATCTAATTAACGCATTACATTCCCAGCCCTAATAAATATACAGTGGGGAAAAAAAGTATTTAGTCAGCCACCGAATGTGCAAGTTCTCCCACTTAAAATGATGGCAGAGGTCAGTAATTTTCATCACAGGTACACTTCAACTGTGAGAGACA
>JBBKCR010000101.1:15906686-15926632 GCA_037577295.1 Ladigesia roloffi | reverse complement strand
CCTCTGCCATCATTTTAAGTGGGAGAACTTGCACAATCGGTGGCTGACTAAATACTTTTTTTCCCCACTGTACATATAGATATAGAGAGACACATTTCCATGATATTCATCAGGGATATACTGACATCACTTCTTTTTGACAACTACACTGGTACATGATGCTCAGGTACACTTATATTTTATCTAGGGGTGTCAAAATAACATGTTAAAAAAATAAATAAATCACTAAATATAATGTAGAAAATAATGCAAATACCAGCACAAGCCACATTCGACCAGGTTTTTAGACACAGACTGAGCAAATCTGCCTGTGGCTGACTAACTCCCTTAAAATGGTCTCTGTAGGAGAGTTTATTTGTGGCAGAATTGTAGAAATTGTGTGAAAAAAACCACACTACTGCTATTACCCCCACCCTGTTCCAAACACATCAACAGTGGTTTCCTACAAATGCTTCTGATGCCCATGCTTGTATTGTCTTGCAGAAACAATTTTTTATTTTTTTCCCTCAGGATATTAGGTCATATTTTTGATTTTTGTGACCATTTTTGCACATGAACTGTGGAAAAAAAGCAGAAAATCTATAATATTGGTTATTCACTCACTGATATAATTAATCCGATTAATTTGTTAATAGCTTGAAACTGCTAATTTGATCTAACTTAACAAATCCACAGACACAATGGGTTACTGATATTTTGTGAAAAATCTTTTTAAATATTTGATTTAGTCAAAAGCATTCAGATTTATAAAGTAATTCCTCTCAGACATCCCAGATACCCCTGGTTACGTCTTCAAGCATCAGACATTGCTGAAATATTACAGTCATTTGCATATGTGGCAGATGCTAAGTAGGGATTCTCAGTTTGATGCAAGGATCTGGCCTAGAGGCCATGGCGTCCTCAGATGCAGCTGACTGACTGAGGCACCACCACAGCAGGGTAAGAGGGAACAGAAGTGCAGCTAGCTGCTGCTATGCTAAAGGCTATCATTACCCCAAGAGACAGATACATGTTCCTTCAATATCACTCTATATTTGCACAAACACTCTCAGACTGTCTGCACAGTGGAATGTATCACTAGAATGTCTTACACTATTTGTACATTGTGCTATTTGCACTTATTTGCTGCATACTGGTATAAGAGTTATATTTAGAAGAATTCTAACAGGTATATTCCTCATTATACTAGAGCCTGGCATTGACACATGGTGCTTGCTTCATTTCCATCTACTGGCACAAATGTAGAATTAAACCTTTTCATCATAAATTACATCAAGGTATCATTTTCTACAGGTGATAATGATTCAGTCTCAGTAGGATTTGTGCAACACTATCAGTTTTGGAACAGTATTGACATTAATGCTGATTCCATGGTTTCATATAAGAACACGTTTATCTGGCAATATTGCTCCAACATTTGAAAATGACAATTCTGTCATATGTGAACACACCACAGCACTCAGTGTGAACAGCACATAATCTCTGTGAAGCAGCAGGTAGCTATGAACACAGCACCCGGGGAGCAGTGTAAGGGTACCTCAGAGGTGCTTAACAGCCTTGGGAATTGAACCCAAGACTTCCTGATCGCATTTCAGGCACCCATGAAAAAAGTTGGACCTACACACAGGCCCATACATAAAGGCAGTGTCTGTTTTCAGAAATACTGTTGTACAGCCAAAAGTAACAGCTTCGTCAGTAGCCAGCCTCTTCAGACTTCCAATAAACATACTTTCAACATTCATCCCCCTAGGAGAACAGTTGTAGCAAAATGCCTTCACAAAGCGATTTAGCTGACACGCTTTCATTCAAACAAAACGATTTTCTGTGATTTTCTCTCTCGCTGTGACATATTGTCCTCTGAATTCTGCTGTATCCCCATGAGAAGTGGGCATCAATGCACATACATCTTTCCAAGAAACATTTGGCCAGCTTTTTTCCGTCATCCCTAGCTTTCTCAGTGTAAAGCTCTTCCGTCCTGCCTCTACAGAGAATATTGAGGTGAAAGCAGGCTGTGGATCTTCCTTGGCTGAAAGCCTCCCTGATCTTCATCGTGAGCTCTCTGCTTCAGCACAGCCTCGCTGGGGGATCTCCATAATATTGAAGGATGCATTCTGCAGCACTGCCTCCGGAAATGCCAGTGTAAACATAGCATTTTATGGAACGTTTCCCCACAGGATGCACTGTGTGTCTAAGACCAACAGGCCAGCGACCACTGTATCCTGCTCTTCTGAAAAAAGAGGAAACTGACATCCCATCAGCAGCATTGCCTACTTAATTAACTCGAATTCACTTTCATCAGTGAACTCGAAACTGTTCAAATTAATCATGATTTCATGGAATAAAACCTTGAATTGCATCAGGATCCATTCTATTCAGTCTGATCTGATTCAGTGTACTTTGAAACAATTCAGAAATATATTTGAATGCACTAAATACACAAATGGGAATTTACAAACATTACAAATGTAAAAAGAGAAGATATAGTGACAGAATAAAAGGAATAAAATAATGCACCAAGCTAATTTGGAATTTTATATTTATAAAATGTAAAACATTTCAATTTATAAAATGACTGAATTACCTTACAGCCTTCTAATCATTTCTTAAAACTCACCTCTTCAAACTTGCCTACTCTCTTTGACCTTGTCACTTGACTACACCCATTTCTGTCTTGTTCTTGTAAATTTTATATAGGCAATGTTCTTTCATTTATCTCTATTTAATATTTTTTCTATTTATCTTCCTTTGCATTTTTTTTTATTATGTTTTGACCTTGAAAGATTTATAAAATGGAATAATATAGACAATATATCTTTATGAAAAGACACTGCAAATGTAATTTCTGCCTTAAAAGAGTGCTTATTTAAAGTCAAATTCTAGACCATTGTATTGTAATCAATGCATTTACATCCTTATACACACTATTTACACGGTCATATACTTGACTGGAATCTGCTAGAGTACAGCTCTGCTATAAAATGTAGCTGGCTGCAAAACATGTATTTACATCATCGCTATTTCCCCATCAATGCATATCAACCCAAATCTCCCGGCATTCTTTCCAGCCAGTTGGTTCTTTATCCTCTGCTCACCCCAAATGCTTCCCTGTACTGTTCATGCTTTCTGTAGAATAACTCAGCCATCAGAGCCTTGTCCCACATATCTGATATTACAGCTGGCCTGTGTGCTTCTCCCACGGGGCACTTTCCAAAATGGAGCCTGCGTAAGAGTGGGAGTGAGTCTGCATCCACCTCATTTCTTCCTGCATTCAGTCAACTGCAGGGGTCTACATGCTAGTATGAGCTCAAATCAAGAAAAAAGCCATCAGAGTGCAGGTTAAAGAGACGGCTGAGGCGTGAAGGTTTTTTCATAACAAACGTTTTTCATCTCATAGCTGTTCACTGAGCCTCAGTGATCCTTCAGCTGCAGAGGTAAAAACAGAAGCAGTTGTACAGTAATTACCAGTCAGGATTACAGCTTGAAATTTGCAATGGGATCTGACATTTCCCACATATGCATCGCTCTCAGGTTTAGTTCAAAATTCACACTTGAAATGTCATGGACTGCCTTACACTTTTTATTTTAAGATTAACCAGCACTTTTACCTGCTTTTGTTTTTGTTCCTTATCTTATCCTCTCTACATTCATTGCTTTAAAATAGTCTTATTCTGGCTCACTGAAATTCACTGCACAACTGTTCACTTGTGTTGTGACAGAATTGAGCATAGTGAGGACCAAACATATGAGAAAACTAGACATACTGCATTGCAATATGTAAATAACCACTGCAGAAATTGAGAGAATGCGTAAGATTTTAAAGGTGTAATGCAATGAAGAACAAACCAACTTGGGCTACATTCGTGCCACGTTTCATGTTGATTGATGAAGCTGTAAAATCGCTGTAAAATCGTTGTAGCCAAAAACAAAAGGGAAGAATAAAGGCAGCAGAAGTTATAATAAACAGTGATTCGGGACAGTACTTTTCAGTGCAGCAAAAAACTGGTTTGATTAGAAAAATATTGTAATAATATAAAATGTAGTACCTTTTTACATGTAAAAACAGCAGTCTTCCATGCATTAACTCCTCTTTTTGTCATGGCTCATTCTAGATTTCCCCTATTAGGGGGCAATAAAGATTTTAAGAAATTGTATTCACCAATATATAATTTCCTTTTTATAGCATTTGAAAAAATCCACAGAATCCTTTTAAACTAGCACTTACATTTACGGCATTTAGCAGACGCCTTTTATCCGAAGCGACTTCCATTCCTAACTACAGGGGACAGTCTCCCGGGAGCAACTTGGAGTTAAGGGTCTTGCTCAGGGACCCAGTGGAGGTGATGGGGGTAGGATTCAAACCCAGGACGCATGGTGTCCTACCCACTGAGCTACCTCCACCCATACTGAGCTACCTCCCCCCATAGCAGTGTCTAAATAGCACAGAAGATTAGGTAAGTAGTCCATCCTAAACTAGAAATGCTCTTTATAGTGCACAACACAAGACCAATCATACTAAAACTATCAAAAATAAATATATAATGATTCTTTGAAATTTTTCCATTTTTGAATTATTACAACATTTTTATATATGAAAAAATGATCTGGCTTTTGAGCAACACCAACCAATCAGTCTGAAATCATTAAGCTAGCCAGTGAAATTGAGTCTGGGGGGCAAAAAAAAAAAAGAAATTTTATTTAGGATATTTCGCCTCTGCCGTACGTCACTTCAGTTGAAGTGGTGAAATAATGCTGAAATACTTGATAACTGAATTCCAACTTGACCCTTTTCTTGAGCTCATTTCATGCAGTTCCATTAACAGACCTGCCTGACCTCGTGTATTTGTGCCAGCTTCTCTCAGCACCTCCGTATGTATTAGCTCCATCTATGAACCACATTGACTGTGACTCTGACCACCCTTTCATTAAACGGTCCCCACTTGCCCTTGGGGAATGTTATGCATCGTATATTAGTGGAAACAAAATGGATTGTAGCTTGACCCAGTGAGTGATACTTTGTAGCCGATTTCCAACACTGATGATTACCATTACTATTATCACTTCAGGGTCAATGACTGCTTGTATTACATGGGCCCTCTTCCCCTTACCTCTGTGCTTTGTGAAAGTGCACTTAGCCAGCCAACTTGCCATTAGACATTACACTGAGCATGCCTGCACACCGCATACTTGAACTGTTTTCAATACACCATACAAATTAAGCCCCATCACATTATTGCAATACGCTAAATATATCACAGCACCGCACATATCGCTGTACCGCTATTGTACAGTTACACAAGCCAGAAAATGCTCATTTGTGAATCATTTTTCGGCTTTTTCCCAAATACCATACTCAGATTGCTGATGAACTGAAAGGACAGCCCAAAGTCTGTGCACATACTTAACCATTTAATCATTAGCATATCAAACATGTTACATGGATGAAGAACACTGAATGTTTACATCTGTTGTAGCTTGCAATCACTGGTAAAAAGAAGGAGCACATGATAAAAACATGTGTTTCTTGCTCGAGGAACCTTGAAACATCAGAAATGACCAATGATTGTAAGCTACACCAGACTTAACAGAAAGGTTACTAACCCATAATATACAGGTGAAAATACCCTCCTCAATTACGCCTGTTCCTTCCTCACATCTGTACCTTTATTTAACCACCAAGCAACACACAAGATTGTATCAGCACTCTTACTCATGAGTAGGTTCAAGGCGATGGTGCGAACATTCTTAGCTTTCCACTTCAATAATGGTTCCTACTTCAAGGAATGGAATACTTTTCAAACAGGTGAGGAGAATGAAGCTATGTGGTGTGGAATTTGCTTTAGGTGAACTGAGGCACATGCTGTTAGTAAAAGCCACCTGATGTTCACAGTTAGTTCAGTGTGACAGATGGTTCAGTCTATTCACATGAGAAAGGCAAGTTATTTTCATTAGCATCAGAACATGCTGTGCACATAGCAATCACTGTTGTTCATCATATTCTTTTGGAAACTGGTAAGAAGGTTGATAGGATCAACATCGCACAAAAACGAAACAAAAACATCTGTACCACTGAATTTAGCAAAAACACAAGCCATTAATCCACCAGTAGTTTGGCTGAAGTGCCAACCTCCTAGATAGTGTGTGATTTCTTACACTACTGTCAAGTATCTGTAATGATTGTGTTGAATCAGTGAATGGTTTTATTTTTTCTTTTCACTGTTCATGAGATACATTGCTAGGTAAATTTCACTTAACCCACTGACATTTTTTGTGTACATTTTTACATCCAATAGATTTTCTCACCTTTTCATAAGTTGCCCAAAAAGTTTGGATTTTTTTGTAGTGTTGATAAACCTAATCAATCACAATTCAGCTGACATAATTAGCAACACAAACAAAGCATTTATGCCACATGCAGCATGATTAGCACACTTAGCATAGCCACTGCTGTGCAGTAGGGATAGACCGAGGAGAGAAACAGTGGGAAAGCCAAGCAGCGTCTGGACATCTGTCTCCATTACGGCTGTTAATGGCTCCTCGGTGGGCTTAATTACTGAGCTCTAGAGAGGCGAGAGCACATGGCTGGAGAGAACCTGCATCCATGCGCTGGTTCTTGCTGTACAGAGCAGAGTTCAGTCTCCAGACAGCTGAATCATGCTGGTAATGAGGAAGGAGTCAGCGAGCAGATGAAACTCAGCTGCTTCAGAGAGGGGCTATCAGAGTCAAGCACAGAGTTGAATCATCCAGCTAATGAGGTTGTGGCTGTCAAGATGTTGATCGGTTACATCAGGAAACGGGCTGTGGGGAGGATTAGGATGAAATCCGTGACAAGACGGATGAGAGTGGTACAAAACACGAGGAATCTTTTTCGCAATTGACCCAAAGAGATTAAAATGTTTGACTGAATATTTCTCTTCTGATCAGCCTGGTGCTGAATGTAGAGATTGCCATGCACACACATGTAGAGTAGCACTTATCATCGCATCCAAAAGAAATCACCCATGGAGAAAGGGATTTTCAAAGGCATGAATCCACTTCCCTGTCTGTACATGTCCAAGAAAATGAGTGTATGAGTGTGTGTGTGAGAGAGAGTAAGAGAGAGAGAGAGAGTTCAGTGATCAAAGTCATAAGCTCTGGTGCTTAGTACAAGTATGAGAGTGGCGTATATTTTAACAGGATCCGTTTGAAGTGTCTGTCTCTTTCGCATGCAGCCTTCATCTCTGAAACCAGGACAGTTACATTAAAATGACAAAGTACCACACAAGCTGCCACACATATAACCACAGTACAGGACAGCAAAGACACGGTTTGATGGTTGTTCTTATCCAAGGATATTATGTCACACCCATACACACACACACACACACACACACACACACATTTTACAATTACTGATTGTGGCTGTTGGGCAATTTGTCAGCCACCCTCTGCCCCATCCATCAATGGACCACAAATACATTATCCATAAACAATTAAATTACAGTTACAGTTATTACAATTACAGTTACAAATGCACAAAAGAGTGAAACTGAGTCAGTTGTCCTGCTTCAGTGAAACTCAGTTTTATATGTTAAGTCTTACTTTGGTCAATGAAATCATGTTGAAAGACTCCAATTCCCATTTCTTGAATCCCATTAGCACTTGCCTCATTCTTTATTTAGGCATTACTAGGCATTTCTTTCCTCCTTGTTGCTGTATTCTCCATGTGTTTTTTTCCATCTGGCCATTTCTCTTCTATCCTTAGGTTAATTCCCTCAACACAGTGATTGTAGAAGTGAGTAACCATGTTCATCAACTTAAAGACCGCAATGATGTTAGTAGCCCACAAATATAATGTAAGTCAGTGTGGCAGAAAAATGTTTCCAAAATATTCCAAACAGCATTTGGTTGTTTTTCATGTGTGCTTAGTAGTCAATACCGATCAATTGGACAGCATTTTTGCTTTAGAAGGCAAAGTTGATGTGAGTGGCTATAGCCGGGCCCTGCTTTTCCCAGATGGGATGATACACTCAGAGTGAATGTGATGGGGATATAACTGCCAGATTTGTGATATCATGCCACAGTTTCATGTGCTTTTTGTTTTCAGTTTCATCTATAGTTCATCTCTGACCCTGCCCTCCAGTGAGCATACGGTTCAGCACCTGTTTATTACTAAACCCTGCCTTTTTTCAGCTGTTTTGTGTTTTCCCTTATGAGTTCAAACCTCTGCTTACATCCCTCCCACAACTATGTTCTATAAGATTCCCTTTCATTTTCTGTTTGTTTAGTTATTCGTTCCAGTTTTTATAAAAGCATTTCTTTCCTGTTATTATCCTTTGTGATTTTGGTGTGTTCTATAAAGTCACCTGTTGCACTCGTGTCTCCCTACCGCCGTCACCTGTGGGGTATAAAAAGAGGCTAAGAAGCAAAAATGAAGCAACATGAACTAATCTGTCATGAATTTACATCCCCTTCCCTCTTGCCACTATCTACATCTACAAAATGGTCTATGGGACTGGACGAGATGAGTCATGCACAAATGCCAGTAAATGTCACTTTAAATCCTCAGCCAAGACACACTCTAATAGAGTCAGACAACTCGTACCCTATCAAGTGGACCTGTGACAGAACGAAATGGCAAGCTACATGATTAAAATAGCAAAAGCTCAATGCTTTGATCTTAGTTGGCACCTCCATTTAGTCTAGAATCTGAAGCTGGCCTAGAGTCACTCATGAGAAACATTGTGTGTAGATATACTGAAAGCAGCATTATTGATTAAGTGGTTGCTATTCAAGAGGATTTGAGATCAATAAATGAAGTGGTGGATGCTGAATGAAAAGCACAGGGTCACTTACCCAATGTAATCTCCCACTCGAACCCTCATGTTAGCTGACTGAATCCTACCCTGCATTGGAGGAAATTACTATATACTATATACAAAAACAACATATGGTAGACAAGAAAGTGGAAATTAGGGTCTGCTTGTAACCTCAGCTTGACATGTGTCCTATACCAAAGTGAACATGTCGATGCCTTGGTCCCTGCCGAGCGGAGGTAAAGGTTACCCCGTGGAGCTTTAGCTGCTCTGATAGACAGTTCACTATGTGTAATGCAGTGCAGCATGCTGGAGTGAAGTGCGCTCCTTCTCTCTGGGAGTCCGTTTGACGTGATGTGATTTGGCCACACTGACTCTCTCTGACACTGAGAGGGAAAGGTCAGCAGAGAGGAGGAAATGAAAAGAGTGCAACAGAGACAGACACAAGCAGCTCCTGGGCTGACCATACGACACACGCTCGCCAATGCATTCACGCTCACGTTTAATGCACACACGCATACACACGGTCCCATTTACAGTCACATGCTCCTTGCATCTCAAATGTACAGTCCTGGCGAGCCCCTCTGGCCTGTACCAGGCAGTGTGTGTGGCTGAGGAAATCTTCATGTGGATGCAGTAATATTTCTATCATGATATCATTTATCTAAATAACCATTTCACAATATTCAATGTAACTGTGTAATGAAACCTCTATATTGGAAAAACAAATCCTCTAAATTAGTAACTCAAAACACACTCATCTGTTCATTCCTAGGTGTAGTGGGGATACCAAAACCACATATGTCCAAAACGGCTATTTTTCAGGAAACTCAAAAAACTGTGTATTCTAAATAAATGAATACTGTGTCATCAAAATTGGTATAACTATTTTCAGCACTTTCATTGGTTAATAATTTCTACATTTTACAGACCCATGTGGAGACTGACCAATAGTACCGATTTGTGATAAAAAGAACAACAAAGTCCAGACAGCAACGACATATTACTTCCTAACTTAGCTTTAGTTCCGCACCCCTGATTATTTATACTGTTTCATTGGCCATGACATGCTCCCACAGAGTAAAGGACAGCTGGCATTTTCAAATGTTGTTATACAAACAAACAAAATAACAAACTGTCAATCACACTAAAAAAGTATTACATTGATTAGAGCATTTTTATTTGTATTTAAAAGACTTTTAAAGTACTCACACATTTGAGTCAGAACCTATATTCAAAATGGTAAGATTATTGTTCAGTTTCAAATCAGGGTATGTCATTAAAACCAATAAATGCCCCAAAACCTAGGTCATATTTTGATATCTTTGAACTTAACAGTGTAGAAACCCCTGTCACTCTATATTAGGGTGAGTAATATTCATAGTATGTAGTTCAAAAAGCATGCAATCTCCCTCACTCTCTCTGCATTGCTCACTCTCTCTCTTCCACATAAGGACATATTTTAAACTTTTGGTGGCTTAACAAGATAAACAATACAACTATTAATACAGAATTTCCCATAATGCTCTAGTGCTCATAGTCTGTAAATGACTGTTCTCAATATAAAGCTGGAGGAGGGTGGGGACCAATTTCTTATGCAAGCATTTCAACTGCATAAATTATAGTTTCTAACTAAAGCCAGACAGCCTGTGATTGGCCAGAGTAATGCTAAAGTTAGAAACAAACCAGAAATGTATATAACACCACTAAATGAAGGACATTTGTTAAGTGTAACTGAGTTTGAAATATGACTACCATCATATTTTGCTTCAAAAATGCACACTGTTATTAACCAGATTAACCCTTGCTAAGTTATTAGCTATAATATTACAAGTACAGTGGTGGCCAGTCTAAGTCCATTTTTTCACATTTAAACCTAGAAATGAATAATATAAGGATTTCACATTTCAAAAAGTAATACGACTGGAGGCAAAGAAACATGTCAAATATAAATAATGTCCAAATCACTACCCACTTTAAAGGTAACTTTCAAGAGTGCCTGTTTAATTTTTACTGTTACAGTATTCAGTCCAAAAAAGCAACTTTCTATTTCTAATACCCCTGTGAATGATGAGCAATTATATTGACTGCACTCCTCTTAATACAGTCAGCTGGAGAAACACCTCTGCATTGCTAAAACTTCTCTTCTACACCCAGTGCCAGTGCAAACTGTACTGAACAGGAACACCTGTCCAACCTTCTTATGCAATTAGCAACCCAGGAGCATTACTGTTGCTGCAATGAATTTAATCGTCCAAACACAAAATTCAAAACTTACTGTCTTCACTGCTGCGCTATAAAGTATTGGCATGTTTTCAGCAGATGATTTCCCACCTGATGTTAAAAGCTAATTAAAAGCAATGGGGTTTGAGTGCAATTAGCGCTAATCAATACACACCCCTTGATTACTGAACACAAGCTGCTTTAACTACACACACCAGAGAAATCAGAGCTGCACAATGGACCTCTTCCAGTTCTGATGATGATCTCTAAAGCTGCAAAACCACTCTTTTACATGAAATGGCGAAAGAAGAAGATAAAATAAAATGCAAACATGAGGTTTCATTGAAGAGAGATCTTACATTCCACATTTCATGGATGAAGAAAGTAATGTAGACTATTAAACGCTACTCTCATTTATTTTTACGCTATTCTTTTGATAGAGTGGACCGAAGTTTTGTTTAGATGTTGGAGTATTAGCTGTACTTTTACGCTTCATTTGACTGAAAGTCCATTAGGAATTAGCAAGTTTGAGCAAGTTTCTTTTGAGAATGGTTCATTTGTGGCTGGCAGCAAAGCTGGAGCAAAACAAAACATGAATTAAAATATTCCAAACATGTAAACTTGTCATGGATACTTTGAAATTTGTTCCACAATATTTCACTTATATTGAACTACAGACTAAAATCATGTCTTATTCTACCATGATGTAAACCTGCATCATTTTAATGTAACTACTGAGAATGTTTTTATTCAAAGCAATATTATAATTTTACATAAAATTATATTTCTGGTCTGTGATTAACAGTTAAGTATACTGACATCATTTAGAAGATGCTTTTAAGGAAAGTTTGCACATCGCTGATGAGGTAAATGTAGTAGCGTGGTATTTCGCTAGGGATGGGAAATGATAAGAAATTATTAATGTCAATGCCATTATCACTTCTTCTTATCAATCCTAGTCCTTATCTATTCCTAAACTGTGTCAAAGGATGAGCCTGTTGTCTTCTGGGAGATGTAGTCTTTCATGGAGTGATTCTCGCCGCTTTAATGTTCTTTTTGAATATAAATGCTCCCATTCAATGGGTGGACCCGCCCTGTGGCAGAGAGTAACAGCCAAAGATGCCTGGCTTGCGGCCACTAAAACCGAGACTGAGCAGGCAACAACTGAGTAAAATACTTTTTGATCATAATTTTGTGGACCTATACATGGTCAATATATACACTTGAGCAATACAATATGCTCTTACATTCCTTTAAACAATAAATAATATGGTGCATGAAAATATAAATATAAATATAAATAAGTTATTGATAATTAGTGGCACAGTAGTTAAAGTTACTCTTGTCTAAAAAACCATGGAGTGTGTACCTGAGCACTTGAATTTGAAAGCTGTGTTGAGACCTCAAATGTTTTAATATGTTGGTAGTGTTACCACCCTCGCAAGTTAAAACGGCACTGCAATGCTTCACAAAATTAGAACCAGTTTTACCAATTTTTCCAATTTGGAACGAGGTTTCGATTCTCACCCCTGTATGTCACAGAGAGGAAGGAATTAAACCTCACTTGTCTGTATAGAAGGCAAGGATGTTTCTCTCTATACCACATTAGAGAAACCCAAGTAGCCCCAGCTCTGGGCCGTATATATATATATTTTAACTGTTACTTCTCAAATATTAATGTCAAAATCTATTTCTAATTTTACAGTCACGGATGGAAAGATGCTAATCACTCTGGAACAGAATTGTTCTTATTAACCTCACAGCTTTAAAAAACTGCTTGAAGTTTAATATTAGTTATGTGTTGGGTCCTCTGCCACAAACACCACTACTTTTTCTAACACTTGGCAACCCAAGTCCACACAATTGACCCCCTAATGTATCCCTGATTTAACCCACAAAGAGGGACATTTTCTGGGAATGACTAGAATTTTGAATTGGAGTCACACCACTTTTGCCAATATTTCAAAAGTACCTGAGAACACAAGCTAACAGAAGAACACATTTTCTGAAATGCCTACAGTCTCTTCGCTGATTGTCCTACTCTATGCCGTGTTTATGAGGATTGTGTTCAATAGTGTATGCATAGCTTTTTTCTCATCTGTATTTAGATCAGCAATTAGCATTATCTTAGCCTTAAGTCATTGCCTTCCTAATGTCTGAGGTTATTTTTGCCTTCTGCATGGCAGTAACATTAATTTGTCTTTTCCCATTAGCATTTACCGTTAGCCTTGATAGCGAAGATTCTGAAATATGCCCTGCCAGTAGCATGCAGTTTACAGTCCATGTTCCTTTGTGAATAGAATGACTCCAAAACTGACTGAAATTAAGTAAATACAATGTATTTATATCTCACACCCCTCAAATGGAGCATCTGTCACTGGAGCTTATAGCTTTCCTCGGAGCGACCTCACCCATGATCGTTATGAGTACTAACACATTTACTTCGTACTCCAAGTTCAAAGAACAGTTCTAGCACCCTTATGATAATTGCGCCATCTGCTCTCATGTATGCAAGACATGTTAAAAATGAGCTCACAATTTAATTGGAAACAATGGAGGCAAAATCTTTTTGCCGCTGAAAAATACAGATATTCCATCTGGAGAAAAGCTTTGATTATGGACTGAAATGCACCATTCATTAACTGTACAGATTACAGGTTCGAGTGGGACTAATTGTGGCCATGATGGGAGCAACATTATCATAATCAGAAACAAGCGGCACAACAATTTCTGCAGATTGAAGCAGCTGCTGAACAAAACCATGATGGGGTCTGACTCATAAAGGAGCTGTTTACCCATTCGCTAAAGATAGATCTGCATCTGTGCAGAAGTTACAGTAGCACAGCCCATCCAGTCAGGTCAGTCCAAGCACAGCTCACCCAGAGAGGCTGCACTGGGATTTCTTTAAAAGCATCTGAGGAACACTCAGATTTCACAGGGGCACATGATAGAGGGGCATATAAATATTTCCTGAAATATTTAACATACATAAATCTGTCTTTTTTCATAACCCACTTTTGAACCCTCACTTTTTTTTTTATAGAAATACACCCTTACTTATTCAAAAGACAATACAGAGGATCCTAACAAAATTTCCAGGCCCTTTGGGGGAAGTCATTATTCACATTCAGGATAAAATTATTCTCTGGGTGATCTTAGATGTCCACAGGGTGAGTAACAATCTGAAATAAATAAATAAATAAATAATTAATTAATTACAGCAACAAAACACAATTATAAGTATTATCAATCCCACACAGACCTACACTGCTGAATCAAGTGACATAGAAAAGGAAACATATATTATAAATCCTCCATAGAAAAGCACTGCCAGTGGAATGTGTAGCACTGGATCAGTGTTCTTTATTCTCTATTCGATAGTGATGGAGCTTTATTCGCTGTCTTTGGAAAGAGTTGGTGTTTGAGTTTGGAATCCAGAACTAACCATCCAGCTTCAATATCTAACCTCACTAATGCTTTTGTGGCTGAATCAAATGCAATCGAATTCTCACAACAATGTTCCAAAGTGAAGTGCTCGCAATAGTAGCAAAAGGTAGACGCTCAATTTCAGAAGAGACTTTAGTGTCTTCAAACTTTTGGCCATACTGTGGATTTCTATATTACAGGGAAAATAACTTGGTTGGAGAAAAGCCTATTTTGTCTGAAAGAAACGGTAACGAAGGAACTGAGAGATGAGAAGAGAGGAAAGCTGTACGTTTGGATGGAGTTGGAGCTGTCAGGTTGATTTCAGCTGTATGTCTGGAAGCCTAATCAGACACAAAGAGGACCTTTCTTCTATCCTGACCTCCTTCGCTCCCCCCTTAAAGAAATAAATGCATAAAAAGTAGGGGATAGAGAAAGGAAAAAAGTGTAGGCCTAATAAAACACTCTGTCTGCCGGGAAAAAGTGAGTGAATGACTGAATTTTCATTTGAAGATGCCACAGTCCTTTCTGTAGACTGGAATCTACAACCCGGCAGAAGCACTCAGACAAATCAATCTCCAAACCACAGCAAATCAACACAACCTCCTGCAGTGAGCCGCTCTACTTCCTACAGTAGAAAGCTCCATCCAGGCATGCTGCTCTAGGTACTATACACAACCATTCTCTCTCTGATACCAACGAAACAACACACTCCTTAGCAGCACATCCTGCACAACATAGGAAGAGGAAATTATGGGATACAGGAAATGATCTTGGTTTCATCCTGGTTTCCACTCTTACCAAGTCTTTTGTACTGAATTCAGCCACAAAAAGCATGCATTTGTATACGTGTGTATCATGTACAAGACTGGCCTAAGGGTCTAAAGACACACATGGCAAATAGCTACATTGCTCGCTTGAAAAATGCAATGGTACTATTTGCCAAATATGTGGCAAATATATACAGTAGCTCCACTGAAAAATGTAAATACAAAATTTTTCATTCTGGATTTGCTGGATAATATTAGACTATATATATCCTCAGTCTCCAAGAATGGAATTCAATGTACATAAATGATATAAGAAGTTTATTTTAGACCATTTCTATTGGCTTGTTGATTTGAAAGCTTTCTATTTCAAATGATGGAAAACCCCCCAAAACCTTTCATGTTCTTGTTTCTTTGTTGAGTTTGCTGACGGCGCTAGTATTTCTCCTTTTAAACCCTGACACTTACAAACATAGCCCAAACCTTTATAAATTAAGCATTCATTTCAGATGTACTGCGAGGCACATTGCAGCATTTGCTGCTGTCAACATCTTTGTTAAAATACAAACCATAACCAGCTTTTGTTGCAGAAGTTACACTTGAAGTTTTATAACCTCCCAAAAATAGAATGTGTTTCAGACACTGCACAAGGAGAGAGAGAGAGAGAGAGAGAGAGAGAGAGAGAGAGAGATAGTAGATGCATGTGTAAGAAAGATGAAAATGAATTAGACAGATGATGAATATCAGAGTGGATGGGCTTAGTGCAGGTGGGCTAATGCTGAATGGTAGATGGCATTAAGTAGGAGCAGGGAGTTCAGGAACACCAATCATCTGTAACTGCCGAGACCATGAGCTTCACAGACTCGAGGTGTCTCTAGTGCAGGAGCAAGCTCAAGAGAGATATTCAGCACTCAGTACAAGCACTAATAACTAAAAAAGGAACGATCAAACACATGCACACAGTGTTGCAAAAGCAAACATCTAACATAGAGGGCTCACCGCATTCTAAAAACTGCCCACTAGAAAATGTCGTTATGCTAAATTGATATTATAATGAACTTAAGGGGCCCATATACTATGTTCTTAAATATTATTTTTCCTCTAAGGTCCACTTTATGAACCAAAAACACCATACATATCCAATAAGACAATTTAAGACATATATATGTAAATGCTCAGATTGGCTACCCTGTATTGTGTTCCCTGAGGGAATGGGCAGGACTAACCTGCTGTATGTTGAATTGATTGATTGATGGTAGTGATATAACTCAAAACAGTACATAAAATGTATGATTACTATTTGTGCACTTTGTGAAACACATTGTTTACACACCACATTAAGCTTTTTTTTTTCAAAAATGTGAACACTTAATTTTCCATTTTGTAGGCAGTTTAAATAACAGCTTTCCCTTTGTGTCTCTGACTCTAAATATTTGCTCTATCCTATTATGATAACTGTTTTCTGTTATGCAACTGAAATGGGACTCAACAATAGCAATATTTTTGTAAACATTTTAACACCAAAGATATTTGCCCTTATATTGCATTACAGTAATTCAAATGGCACCCATATAAATATCTTGGTACAAAACAAGCACAAGCGATGTCAAGAGAATCTTCAGGAGAGCATGAACACTGTTTAAAACATTGCTCCAGGCCTACACAAAAATAAAGAAATGATCTGGGATGAGTTTAATACACATGTCATTTTATTACCTTCCTCTAGCCTGAAATATTGTAAGCACTAAGCAAACCAATGAGACAGGCTGCAATAAAAAGAGCACATGCACAGATGGAGTCTTTAGACTGTAGCAGTGGCTTTCAGGCAAAAAGGAACAGGCAAAGCAAAATCACTTTCGGAACAAACAGAGCAGACCGGAGCCTCATTTTTGATTGGGGACCCTATTTTGCAGCATTTTCAGTAAAAAAGAGTAAATTACAAGGTCGAGTGTAACAAATTGTTATGACTTGGTAAAATGTTTTCAATAAAAAAACAAATTTTTTAAATGCATTAATATCATTATGTGTTTAGAATGATAGAATGATTACTGTAGAACAAAAAGCAGACTTATCTTTGAATGTAAATTGATGGGATTAAATTTTAGTTGATAGATAATAACATTTATAAATCATGTGTATGTATGACAGAGCACAGTTCTGAATCCAGGAGGCCTTATCTGCTCCTGCATTAAGAGTAGATGGGTGCTGAGCTGTGAGAGAGCACTTCTCCAGCTCAAACTCCTCCAACTCCAAATCTCTGCTCTCATCACTTTCAACAGACAGCAGGTGGCCTGACGGACGTGACTCACCGGAAATACGGTGAGACAGCCCTGAAACAACCCCCACTGGCTGACAAATTAGACAGCACCATTATTACTAGAGTTGGAGAGAACATTGGTATCCTATCATAGTCTCTGGTGAATCAGTAAAATAATATATATGACAGTACATGGGACGGCCAAAAAGCAATAATAGTACATACACAGAAATTACACTAATTTTAAAGCATCCCTATCATTTTAAAATATATATTCAGTAAATGTACCATTCTAAAGTTTCAAAACATCCCATTCACTCCCATTCCAATGGTTTATATTTGGAAAATAAGCTGTTTTGGATTCATTGTTTATGCAATGTCACAAAACACAACAATTTCCAAACCATTCAGACTCACCCATTCAAGGTGAAGTTATAGAGAATGCTTTAGGACAGACTACTGTTTGTGTGAATATACCAGCTAATCTGAACAAAGGTCATTAGCCAGCCAATATACAAGGTACATAAATCCACCCGAACATCATAAGAGGACGTTATTAATAAAATAAATCACAAGCAAATGTGAATGAATAGTTAAATAAATCACTAGAAAATGTGAATGATTAGTTAAATAAATCACTAGAAAATGCATCCTTAAATTGATAAATACAGTTGAATGCAAACATGTAGATGCTGCTGTTCTATTGCCACTTTGTGAAAAGCAAAATACACAATTTTACGCACTTTAATAAAATGTGGACTGTGGAAATGTTATTGCACATTTTATACTTCATAGTCTTTTACCCAAAAAGTTACAGATCAATACAAGAAATTGCAGAAAACATATTTTCTCCTAAAAAATCATCAACAAAACCCTTTTTAGTCAACGTATTTTGAATCCTTGGTAGTTTGTTTTTTCTTCCGATTGCTTCATTTTTAAAATAAAATAAAATAGTAATGTATTTATGTGAATTGATCTCATTAAAGGTCTGTTCTAAGTTCACAAAATTATTACAAAATTAATCCCAAACAAACATAATGGTGTTTTTAGTCCAGCATCTGATTATGATACTGTTATGTAGAATGTAATTTAAACACAATGTAAATACACACACCTTCTAGATCAATTCAGCTCATTTAAGGTGCGCCTCGTTCTGCACAGGTGTACACATGCACACACCATGCTTGTTTATTATCCACAGAAAACCACTAACAACAGAATGTGATGCTCCAGTGTTTCCTGTGGATCAGGAGCTCTGGCAAATGTAACAGGCTGGTGTTGGTGGTGGGTATGTGGCAGGGCGGTGGAAGGATGAAGGGAGTATTATTGATTACTCACGACTGAAAAAAATACAGCCTGTTCCTCCCTGAGCTCTATGTTCTATCCCTAATCCATATTCCTTCTCTGTCTCTGTCCATAAACACACACTTAACACTAAATCAATTTTATGAATTCATGGAGGCTAGTTCATTTCCAGAGATAGCACATTCTAGTTGTAGCTAAATTAAGGTTTGGTTTGGGAAGTGAGTCTCCTTGTGTGTGAAAGAAAACCTGCTTGTTGCGGCAGCCACAGAAACATTTATGCCATTAGTGATAGTTGCGTTAGTTTATACAGCCGTTAAGTGTTTAAAAATGGCTCAGGTTGCAGTATTGTAGTCACTGAACAGTGAGAGAACAAAGATTAGGGCTAAGTTAACCAAGCTTAGACCCCGCCCCCCAGAATGGAGGCAGTATTTTGACCTCACAGGTGAGTCACCAAGATATTGGATTAGTTGATTGATTGGTTGCAGTGATTTTTTTGCCATGGCAATAAAGATTTTGGCTTGGCGAGGCACCATGGATTAGTGTTACCAGTGCAAAAGGTCACTATGACCAATTCCAAATGTAGACTAAAGGAGTATAAAACCCTCAAAAATGTATATGTTTAGCCTTGGAAATGCGTTCACTGTAGTGATCAAACCAACCAATATCTGAGTATAGATATTTGTGGTCTAGAAATTCTTGTCCAACATCAGAACCTGCTCTTGTAGCTGAATGCAATCAAATCCTCACAAAATGTTTCCATAATCTACTGTAAAACATTTTCAAAACAAGTAGAGGCAAAAGGGGGCAGGATAAAAAATATTATCCTTGATTTTAGAAAGAAAATTGGAAAATCTCTCAAACAGGTACATACAGGCAATACAGGTTTTTTATGTGATTGTATCGTAGGAGCACTACAGACACCTTACACCTCAGAAGAGCTATTATGGATGAACATGTTCTACATGGGTGGGCATATGTGTTTTGAAATGGCACTGGGCTCTTCCTTGGAATGAGATATGAGTGTGTGTTCCTTAAACAGATATTGTACTGTCATTGGTTGTTGAATTCAAGTGTGCGAGCTGTAGCTGATAATATAAAGTTTGGTGTGTGTGTGTGTGTGTGTGTGTGTGTGTGTGTGTGTGTGTGTGTGTGTGTGTGTGTGTGTGTGTTTTTTATGTG
>JBBKCR010000101.1:15888277-15904458 GCA_037577295.1 Ladigesia roloffi | reverse complement strand
TGTGTGTGTGTGTGTGTGTGTGTGTGTGTGTGTGTGTGTGTGTGTGTGTGTGTGTGTGTGTGTGTGTGTGTTTGATGTGCAGGTTTGAAGGATTATTGACTGATACACATCTAGTAATAGGGTGTATTGGACACTGAGGCATTAGCTGCATTAATTCAACATCAACAACAAATATGGCAGATTTTGCTTAGTTACTAGTTACCACTGGTAGAGTGTGTTCATCAAGTGACAGATGTGAAATAAATTGCCCTTTAGCCCACCCCATACCCTTAATCATCAGATTACTGTCTGTAAAGCTGACCTCAGGCCAGTGCAAATAACTTCCTTTCAATATTCTAGTCCTGCAGTAAGCAGACACATTTAATGCAATTGCAAACTTTTATGGCATTCATGCTGCATGAAGGATTTTGCAAAACACAGATTAGAGTGAACTCTTTTATGGACATTAAAACTCAGTTTGGAAAAAACAAAAAAGAGAAAAGAGATGGAGCACTTAATAGGACTCAGTGGCAGAAAGGATTTTTGGACATGCCAGCTGTTCATAAAACCTAATGCGAAAAAATGGCACATTGAGCATGATCTAAAAAAAATCCTAAAATGTCGGTCATAATGTCATAATGTTGGTCATATCTGTTTTTAATACCATTTAAAAACCCCAGCTGCCCTTTACATTATGTGAGCCAACTGAAACAATTCAAAATTATGTGGAATAAAATCCTGCCTCACTAATGTACACTCAATTTTTTTCTTTAATCTCCTATGCAGGCATCATTTTGTTGACACAATATTGGTTAAATAATCATGTTTAACTCATCTTTCGATTCTAAATCCAAATCCAAATCCATACGGAGAGAGGCACAGCTAGTTTTTCTGTGCCACGTCAACCGAGCACTGAGAGAAGGTTAAAAGCATTTTCCCTTCCACGGTGCACACACACTCCCTAAACACTGTCAGTGATCAGAGAACTGAGGTGTCATTTGTGTCTTTGGAGCAAATGAAGTTCGTCTTTGAACCACATGTCAACATGTCAGGCTCTTTTTCAAGTCTGATGTGGCTCTTCACCATGAAGATCTCACACAAAGAGCAAGAAAACTAGATGCCTCCAGAATCACATTCCACCCTAATTGGATAAAAAGTCTATAAATATCAGTGTGAGAGAGATAACAAATTGAGTTTGCGTGATAATAGTCTGTTAGTTCTTTAAAGGAAGGCTGGAAATGCTGGTCTTCTTTAAAGGAAGGTCTGGATGCTGTACTGCCATTACTATATTAATTGAGGTCATCCCCACTAATTAGCACACAAATTAAATTAGCTGCCGTAGCCATGAAAATGGTGTGTATGGACATGCGTGTCAGTGAGGTGACCAGGCCGGAGTGACAGTTTGGGCAAGACGAATTAAGGAATTGGGGGTGTTTGGACATGAACAACAAAGGAACTGTTCCCTTTTCTAGACTAAACTGAAAAAAGGCGGTAATTGTCAAAATAAATTATCCCAAGAAGTGGAAAAAATGACTGAAAATTAAAGCAACCCTAAAAAAAGTAAAGTTCCACCTGACTGGAAATCATCATTTAAGTGATGTTACTTGTAGCACTGAGGTCATCCTTTTTGTTAAAGTAAGCCATTTCTCCACCACGACACTTTCTTGTTAAAAGTTTCTAGCAGCATAGTGGAAATGTTCAAGAGTTTTGCACAGTGGGACTGCCAACAACAAAAAAAACACCATTAATGGCCATAAACTGAACATTTGGAACCAGATACCAAATACATCAATGCCAAAAAATAAAAATCCTTAAAAATGGGTAATGATGCACTTTGGAATGTCAGCTGAAACTGGACAGATTAGCCAGCAAACGGCCACTTGCAGTAAAAATGTATATGTAATAATTAGCTGCGATATGCCTTATTCTACAAACTTGCCATAATAAAGGCAAGAAAATGTTTGAAGAACAAAGTATCTGTTTAGCTATGACTAGTTAACTAGCCAGCTAACTCTTAGGATTTAAGCTTCACTTCTCTAGATTTTATGCAGAATTGTGAAACACCGTCAACAGGTTCATAAATAAATGGTTTTATTTAATTAATTTGAAAGCAAATGGCAAATTAGATAAAGTTGGTTACATTTGTGCTCTGATACAATTCCTTTCAGCTCTGTCTTTCACACCTATCTGATAACACTGAACATGGCAGAGGTGAACGATTGAAGTGCTTTCTTTTTTCCTTTTTTTATAAATACCAATTTTATTTGTCACATGTATAGTCATACAAGTACAACACACAGTGAAATGTTTTCTCTGCATTTAACCCATTTACTAAGTGAAGCAGGGGGCTGCCGCCAGTGAGGCGCCCGGGGAAATTTCTTCTGTTAGTTTTCAAACTGGAATGGACAATTTCACACTGAAACACAACAAATATGTAATTTATAAAAAAGATAAGTGTAAAAAAGTCATTTTTGGTGGTTAAAGAAATTAATTAAAATTATTTAAAGTAAAACTATTCTGGTTTAATTCTACTTAAAAAGTATAATTACAATTAAAAAATGCAGTCTGTAATGCAAACAGAAGTTTTGTAACGCAAACAGATTTGGTCTTTCTCACTTCTAATAGGAGAGCAGAGCAGCCTCTAGACATCCTCAAGCACAACCATGTTAATTATTACATTTTCATACACCCCCCAATCTCCCACTCTCCTTCCTTTGAAAGGATGCTGGGTCACTTTGAACAGGTGAAGTAAGGATTCTTGAAAAGAGGATAAAGGAAGGTAAGTGAACCACATACCCTCTTCTTAGGAGGACTTGGTGGGAGAATGATGATGGAGGACTGTAATGAGAGCAGGAGGTGATGGGAATTGATGCCTGGATGCTATTTAACGCACTAGGTCTCAGTGTGCCATTGTGCAATGCTATTAGTCTCATTGAAGCAGCTGATCACTGGGGTTAGAAGAGGTGAAATTGCTTCCTCCGTGTGAAGAAAACGATAAAAATAGCATTACTGTCACGCCCTTATCCCCACCCTCCATCAGCCTCAGCTCATCAGCGCTGGGCCTCAGCAGCTTACTAGTCACTGCCATTACTTAGGAGCTGAATCTTAGCAGGATTATTGACAGAATATAACCTTTGCTAAAATAAAATAAAACATTGGGTATAAACAAAACTAACACAAAGACACGAGGCTAAATGGGAATGAGACCACAAAAGAACTACATACAACTCAGCAAGGCCGGGGAACAATGATGAACAGGTGGGATTAGAGAGGAGACAATATATTGTTTATTTGTATTTTTACTGGTGTGTTATATTTTGGGAACATCATTTAGTTAAACTTTTTCTATTCTATATAATTTTACACAATGTATTCTATTTTCTATAGTCTCAGAAATAGACTCTGCTACTGCTCCTGTCCTATCCTAACCCTTTCTACTGTTTCTTTTTAACATAGGACAGGCATGAAGGAGTGACTGGGAAGAGAGGAACCAGGCAGAAAACCAATCCTCTTCAGCATTTTCCTGTTTAATATCAGCTATTAACAAACTAAGCCAATCATGTTCGATTGCACAGCCCTTTGACTCTTCGTAGTCATTAGTCATTGATTCATAGGTTAAGCCTATTTTGATTTGTGGGGCCTCCACCTCTAATTTTATTTCAACTTAACTAAGAAATACACAGAATAGTAGGAATCCTCTGATTTGCTTATAATTTCTTGGTGGCTATGCAGCATTATAATGACTGAAAGGCAAGACTGAAAAGAGGACGACTGGTAGGAAAACTGGCAGAACAATTTGGGTCCTTGGACACAATGAGATCCAAGTTCAAGTTGTCTGAAACTTCTTTCTACTGATCTAGTTCCTCTCGTCCTTGATTTTGTGTTGCCTTCTTGCCAACTGTCCCAGAAGCTGTTCTAAACATCTCCTTTCGGACAGAAAATACATGAATGATTACTGCATGCAGACCTGTTTAGGACAGGCAACACAGAGGACACCATCTAAGACTCCCAATGTGTTTCTTTGTATTCAAGTCTCTAAATGTATTTGCAATTATGTCAACAAATTTTAATGTAGAAGAAAAGGTCATGCTGAAATGCAGCGTGGCTCAAATGTTCTATTGTGCATAAATGAAAGTCCTAGAAATACATGAAAAAAACCTTCATCGAAACTGTGATGATGCAAACATGACGCCGATGACGCAACCACGGCCTCCCCGCACCAGATTGGTTTAGGGTCAGGATGTCTGCTGTGTCCGCGCATTTCTATATTTCTAAAAAAGACACACGGAAAGTCGTTTGTCTTTGAGGAAACATTAACAGCATTTACCAGACACTTTTATCCAAAGCGAATTCCATTCCCTAACCACAGGGGACAGTCCCCTGGAGCAACGTGTTGTTAAGGGTCTTGCTCAGGGTCCCAGATGGGGTTTGCTGAAGGTAGGATTTGGCCTCTTGGTCCAGGGGCAAGTATCCTACCCACTAGGCCGCCACCACTCCATGATAACTGATCGGCGGATACCAAAAACTATTAACCTCTAACATTGAATTATTTCAGATTCTCCTTATCTGATGTTAGGACTGGAAATGCGATGATTTAGGCAACATTTACAATAAAATCGAATATTCTAAAGGCTTCACAATCATTCAAGCACCACTTAAAATATGTTTCTGTGACACTGTGACAGCCTTAGTTTTTGAACTACTGCTCTTGCTCATGTCCTCCACCCAGAGCAATAGCCAAGACTCTGGACGCAGCCTAAACACTGACACACTCACTTCCCCATTCAGTTCCACCCCATTCTAAACCTGACTCCTGCTCATTCTTCATGGGCTTATTAAGACTTTGCTGAGGGCTCTTCAGTTAGTATCAGTAGATTGCAAAGATATTCATTTATTTAAATTTGAGTTATGAATTTCTTGCATCTGTTAATATTTGTGTACCAAAGTGCATGACGAGTAGGTCCTACACAAACTCACACAATGCACGGACGGACAGGGCCGAAATACTGTATTTTGCAGCAGAGACTCATCACACACACCCCGGGTGAGGGGAGGCCAGCACCATGCAACCATCAAGGCCCAAAGCCAGGCGCATTCAAAAACTCACAAAGGGTTACGGTTACCCCCAACTGGTAGTACTGTTTCTGTTATGCCTGGCTCATGGTCCCTTCATGCGAGGTGAGGCCAGTTGCTGGCTCCTTGTATGTTCAGTTCAAACTGACTACATGTTTCTGAATAGCAAGGGTCCAGCAACTGTCAGAGCTTCATTAAAGAGCACAAGCCAGGCCCACATGGAAAGAATATATATGAGGATATATGCACATATATGAAACCTATATGCAGTATATATGCACATATATGAAACCTATATGCACATATATGATAATATATATGCTGCATATATGCATATATATGCCACATATAAACAAAATTGAGGTGATTATATATGTGAATATATGCACACATATACATGCATATATGTACCTATATAGGTACATGTATGCACGTATATATGTATGCATATATATACATATATGTACATATAATATAGGAAAACAGCCAATTTTATATATGTGACATATATTCAAAACCTATATCCGAACCTATATTAAAACATATATGTTTATATAGCTTATTTCCGTGTGGGGGCAAACACACTTGTAACACAAACAGATAAGAGGATAAAAATGATAGTGAACAGACACCACTCTAATTGTAGAAGTGGCCCAACTACAACCAAACAAACCAGTGGCAGGTGAATCCAATTAATGTAATGGGCCAGAACAGGTTGTCAAACACAAGTCCCCTGGGTACAGCAAATAAGAAAAGCAGTTTAACACTGATATAGTGAAGTAATGTCCTTTTATTAATTTACAATTATATTGCCAAGCATGGTAACGATAAAATTCAAGTAGAGTATCTACTCATTCTGGGTTTTAAATTTTTTTTTGTGTGTGTAAAATTACAAAATTAAATTATATTATAAAATCATATTATTCCATATTGTGTTATACATGTGTTGTGTTTTCATCAATAAGGGAAATACCCTGTGCTTGTCTTTAAAAAACATGAGCTGCACTGCACAGTGGTGGTTCACACCATGTTTTCATAAAGATACTGCTGCATGTCCCTATGCAACAATAATATTATAATCACCAATCAGCTGTTCTCGCAATCTATCACTTTGACATTTCTGAAACCATGCATTTTAGAGCCTTTAGTGACTGTAGCCTTCACTGCCTTCCTTCAATTCAATTGGTCAGTGAAGAAAAAACACTTGTTTGTCCTGGTTTAGTCCATCCAGAAACTCAAGCCAACAGGGATTTTTTTAAAGGCACCCAAATTGTTGGTTTATCAGATGTCACAGAAGAACGATGAACCGAATCAGATAATCATTCTGGGTTGAAGCAGGGAAGGTGCGTCCTCATCAGCTCTGTGACCTTTGTAGTGGAGCTCCCCTGACTGTACTCAGCTTAATGCAGAACAATTTTTGACATTTTCATACTTTTCTGAGGTCTCTGTTCAATATCTCCAACAAAAGAATATTGTCATTATCGCTCTGTTGAGCAAAGAACATAGAACAGTGGGTGCTCGGCTGTAGAATAACACAAAGGCCAACTACAGAACGTTTAAAGAAAGAAAGGAATGGAGTGACAGATACAAGGTGTGCAGGAGAAAACTGAAAAAAGGATGAGTTGGACTACAAGACAAGAAGTTCAGCATTTGGATTGCAGAGGGACTGGTGACCTTTGAACTGGGACATAGCCTTATTATGTCAGACTGATTGTGCTCAGTTTAGATGGGCAGGTGAAGGAGTGTTTGTCTGAGAGCGAAGGAAAGAGATAGAGAGAGAGAAAGAGACAGGGACAGAGAAAGAGAAAGAGAACACTGTGCCACCAAAAACTAGGACAACTGCCTCCCCCAAAAGAGCTGGGGGGGTTGAGGACAGGTCATACTTGTTTCTCAGCACATCATGGGTTTTATCCCCATAACCCTCTCCTAATAACAGGTATTACTCAACTCATCTCGGCCCGCAAAGCCTTCAGGAAATGCCTGTCATGCTCCTGGCTCAAACACAAAGAGGCTAACTCAAGCTGAGTACATCTGTGCTAGCCGTTATCTCTGTCAGGCAGCTGTACTACACTGCACACGAGGTGAACTGTGGACTATCACTATGAGCTACTTTATAAGAGGGAATTGGGCTACTTTTACTGGAGTGTGTGTTTGTGTGTGTGTTCTCAGAAGACATGTACATGAATGGAATTTTGAATATGAAAGAAGAAGCTATGGCTATGTATGTGGTGTGTTTGGGAGTGTGTGTGTGTGTGTGTATGAATAACCTCTGATTCTGCTGTGACTCCCTAGAGAGGTGTTCCATATGTAGCTGGATTTGATGACAGGACTTTTTGTGTGTATGTGTGTGTGTGTGTGAGAGAGAGAGAGAGAAAGAGAGAAAGAGAAAGACAGAGAGAAAGAGAGAGATAAAAAAGCAGAAGCTTAAAAAGCTTTGGTAGGATTTGTATCCAATAAGCCTCCTACAGATTAGAACATGTTAATGTAGTGCTCCCTGAGTATAAATTTGTGTGTGTGTGTGTGTGTGTGTGTGTGTGTGTGTGTGTGTGTGTGTGTGTGTGTTTCTGGACATTTGTGTATGCACTAGGGATTGCGTGACTATGAATTTGCACTAATTGACTAGTTAAAGTTTGCATGCAGCATGAGTCGTGCTTTGGTTTGGTCTGAGGTAACAGTGCAAATTTTAGACTTGGGCTCACTAATGTGTAAGGTTGTGTGTCTGTGTGGAAATAATATGTATTGTATGATTAATATATATTCTATAAAAATATATACTCAGCAAATGAGATCAAGTGTGACCTGTCACATTCTCACAAAATAAATACCATTTGAAATTGGTATTGAGAATGGTGAAATTGGTGCTTGAAAAGGACATACATTCACCCAGACCTTTATGAAGGTGAATTAGTTTTTTTCCCAAAGTTCTGTAAAGCTTGTTAAACCAGCACTTGCTATAAAAGAACACATTTTTGGTGGAGCATGGACTGGTAAGTCAGAAGTATAAACAACAGAACAGCTGAAAGACAGTTCTTCTTCTGTACTGAGACTTGTTGTGTTTGAGTGCAATGCAGTGTCAGTGAGGGTCTCTAAGTTGGCCAGAGTTACTCGCAGTGATGAGCAGAGGCATTGGGAGTAGGAGATGTAATATAATATTAATGGTTAACATTATTTTGTCCCAATCAATGGGGAAAAGCATATTGTAGCATATTACTCCTCTTTTCCCCATTGATTGGGACAAAATAATGTTAACCATTAATATTATATAACATCTCCTACTCCCAATGCCTCTGCTGTTAGAAGAGGACAAATTCACTACACTTTAATGTAAGGTAATATGAATTTGTTTGAAGTATATATGTATAATTCAGGTTGATAGTGTATCTTTTTAGACAAACAATCCTTTATTAAGCAATGTTTCAATGGTTTGGTGTATGCTCTGCGTTTAGGAAACCACTAAGGCAGTGACTGACAGTATTATGTCTTCTACTGCACACCATCTAAGTGACAAACAGCTGTTTGTACCTTCCTAACAGGCTTCTATTGGCACCCATCCCATTTTTCTCACTGTTAGCATGACCTTCACCCTTAAAGGTCAAAAGGTCTTTAATGTGGCCATCAGTGTAGATCAATAGCACTCAGAGAGTAGCAGCCTCGCGGGCTGTCTCTCAGGCTCTGAGACACTGAATGAAACAGCCAGTAAATAACAGCCTTTCAAAAGAGGAAGATACAATAATGTGTGAGATAAAGCATCATTGTGAATAAACAATCTTATCTTAAAGAGACAAACAGGAAATCACTGGCAGCTGTCACAAGATGTTCATGTACCAGCACAAAAACTGTCAGCAGTGAATAGCACAGTACAAGGGGCAAATCATTATTATTTTTTCCCCCAAATGGAAGTCTTTGCTTAAGAAGTCAGCAGTCTTATAATTAGGGGTCTACTGATTATTGGACAGGCCAATAATAGGATCTGATATTTAGCATTTTCTCAGATTTTCCAGAATCTGGTTTATGTGATGAATTTCCATCTCAAGCACAAGTACAACGACAATAAGTATGATGATTCAAACACAACCAACTGAAACATCATTAGCATGTTGTATCAGTAACATTCTGGATAATATGTTGAGTGAAACCAATCAAACTGTCTTCTCTGTTGTCTCTGTGCGTCTGTGAGAGACGTAGTAACAGTATGAAGTTTCAGGGTCTCACTTTAGAGCCATTGTGCAGCCAAACTATTATCAAGCTTCACAAAAGGCATTCTGAGTTGTGTCTTGTTGGGCAGCATTTGGTAAGCTGTAAGAGTCCATTTGACCGGGCTAATGCTGTTCTATCTGCCATTAACTGGAAATGAATTTTTGTTTGTTTGCTCATTTTGACCTAATTTAGTTTAATTATAACAGATGTGAACACCTGAGCTGTGGTGTTCCATGCTATATGAGGTCTTTTATGGGAACTCCACTTACACTCTAATGCCCTATTCATTTCTTTATTTAACCTGTATTTTTACATCCTATTCAAACAGGGGTAAATATAGTTTTACAATTGTACTTTGAGGACATTTTTGTATAAAATGTCCAAATCCACTATCGCTCATCTGATTGACTTCCAATTAATAACATAGTTTTAGTAACTTTTGCAACGTACCATTATCCTTTTTTTTTTATTCAGACCTTGTTATTGCATCGTGTGTGGATTTTTTTTGTTTGTATTTTCTAATTTATCTTTTATAACTGTCATGGTTTTTCAGATGTTTGCGAATTAGACTTTGTGAAAAGTTAAAAAATACTTTGAAATAATTATTGAATTAATAATATCTATCCATGTATGCATAAGGGAAATTTTACATCGCTTAAAGAAAGATCTTTGGAATCAGCAATTTTGCTCTTCTTCATTTGGCATTCTGTCAGAGGCAGTTAATCTTAAGTCCATCCTCTGCCCTGAAACTTCCTGTGCTCAAGGTCAGCCTTCCACAACCCAGCACCACGACTTTTTCCCATGGTGATCCCAGCTTTTTCAGTAATTCCCTCAACAACCGCCGAAAACCCAACCTCCAACATCTCTCACATCCCTGCGGGCCACACAGTCACCCCCTTCCTATTCAATGTCAGCGAGTCAAAGCCATTCAAAAAGGAGAGGCAAAGGAAGAGAACATCTCGGGGAAGGCAGTGCAGCAGTATGAAATGGGGGCAAACACATACCTTTGATAAACAGTGGCCTTCAGTCTTCCAAGTCAGGTCAAGAGGGAACCAGAAAGGTCCTGTGAAAACACACATTAACATCCTGATTATCCATTGTACTAAATAGTACTATCCTTATACCTAAAGTATTAAACCAATTATTTAAACCTATTAAACGTAAACATTAACCGCAAACTGTCACTGTTTTTGAGTGCAAATACTAGACTATACACTATTCCAATTTGTACCCTTTTTTTACAGTTTCTGCCTGTATTTTAATGATTCGGCAGCTTTAACGTAATCTACAGTGTAATAGCATTATAAAGTGACATAGTATTAAGCTGCACAGTAATTATCTAAAGGATAAGTCTTCCTTTTACAGCCACTTGATCAGAAACACTGAAAAGATAAAACAATTTAATTACAATCTCAGACTTCTGATTAGGATCATTTCCAGTGTGAGACTCTACGTCTTCAGGCTCTTTTTTCTTATAAAAGTAGAATCATTTAAAAAGTCTGTGCAAATCTTAACCCAATTAAACAGACATAACCATTCTGTATATCCCATGGGTTTCATGAAGCAGTTCTCTCTGCTCTCTGTCAGTTCAGATGCAGGAGAACATCAGTCATTAACAATGAATTGACTTAATTGAGATCGCTTAATGATTTCCTGGTAATCAGCCGTTACAGAAAAAAAATGTAGAAAGGGTAGGCAGGACTTTCATTCATTTTCTGCCTTGTCTGGGGTCTACATTATTTAAATATTTGACTTTGAGTTGAAAGGTAATTAAAAAGGTGTCTTTGTGGCCATTTTACATATTTTAGGTGACTGAAAATAAATTACCTGCTGCAGTTTGATGAAGGTCAAATACAAATATAGTAATAAAGTGCTCCGACCCTCAGTTTATAATGTTATGATTTAGTAATAAATTATTGGGTCTTTAGTAAGGAAAGGCTGGAGAGTCGGCCACATTTACAAAGAAAACATCTAACAGCAAGTGAAAGAGCAGAGAGACGATTCAAGAAAATCAGCTAAATTAGCTTTCATGTTAAACATTAATCCACTGGGTTTTACTAAGCTTCAGAACTTCATTAAAACATGTCAAACTGGTTTGATGTTAAACCCTCATATTGAAAAATAAAATAAAGTAAAAAGTCAATTTTGCCAGCTGAAATTTTCCCAAATAAGGCTATAATATTGGCCCTAAAGGAACGACAGCAGGGTGACAAACTGAAAATTGTGGAGGGAATTTGGGAGGACCTTTCTTCACACTTCATTCAGCATCCTTAATCTACACACAAAATTGCAAAACACAAGCCTGGGAACAACTTATCCTGAAAAAGTAACTCATCACATTTACTTGATTTAGATAATTTCCACATTAACAAATTATATTGATGTAAATTTCTGGGAGAAATCATAATACATTTATATGTAAAGAGAAAAACCTTCAGTGTGGGTTAAGCTTGATCAGTCATTTTTAAGCATTTCTAGTTATCTGTTCATCATTACATTTTGAAACACTGTACACAGCAGTGTGTTTTTTTTTAATAGTCCACGATGATAAAAAATGTCAAAAATGGATATCTGGTTTATGTTTTACAGCAATAATTCAAACTACATACAACACACAAACACAAACACACAAACACACACTCAGACACACACACACACATACACACAAGAAAAGGGACATTCCTTCATTCTAGGACTACTGTACTTAGAGTGGGCTACATTGTGCATTGTGTTTGTGTCTTAAACCCTTGAAAGCCTGAGGGATGTTTTTCAGAATGAGAACGTGAGGCAGAGTGCTCTGAGAGAGGACAGGAGGAGACCCAGAAATGCCCTTGAGTAAAATTTGCAGAAAGGTTTTAAAGTGGCTGTTAAGGCCTGACAGCCTGAAAAAGGTTGTGCTGAACAGATCAGTAGAGCAAATCACGTTAGCGTTGTTGAGAGACTCTTCCAGCATGCCCTGTGGTTCATCGTACTTGCTAATGCTAATGCTAACATAGATTTCATCAGTGGGAAGGCCAATAGTGATATTTTCATTTTAAATCTGTACATTTGCATTAGTTCCAGTGTAAGTGCTGAAGTTGTTATTCCTCCCCAATTCTCATTAGTTAGGTTTTCCTCCCTGTATCTCTTTTTTATGCTATTTGCTCCTTTAGTGCCTTTGTTTAGTTTTTAGCTCAATCCTCTTCTATCTCCTTAGTCTAGATTCCCTGCCATGTGCCTTTGTCTAACAAGACTGTTTGCATTTTTTAGTCCCCTTGTTCCTCTCTGCTCCACCCTCTTGTCACGTCCCTCACTTGGTTTGTTGTCCATATACCTCAGCTGTTTATTCTCCTGTTCAGTGTTTATCTGTCCCTTGGTCAGACTTGTCCTTTGTCATGTATTGTGCTTGTGTGTTTTTACTCATTTTGTATTATCTCAGATTAATTCAACCTTGTTTTTCTTCAGCAAATCAGTTTGTTAGTTCTATCAGCCACAGGGTGTGATACGGAATATTTCACCAAGCAGAATTCCTCCAAAGGGAAGATAACGTAACGTACATTTTCCAATTGGAATATTTCCCAGCCCTTTTCATACTGGAAAGGTTTGAGCGTGAACTTTATTTTCTAAACGGAGAAATCCTCATACCTGAAATACCCACCTTGACAAAATTAAACGGTATTTTTACTTGCACCCTGCTTTCTTGACTCCATCAGAGTTACAGCAATTTTTAAAAAGCCGTTAAATTTAACCATATATATCAAACTGTTTTTTTACACACATGGTAAATTCATTGTCCTGTCTTTATTTCTATAATAATAGTTATAATACATGTACTAACGTATGTAACTGGCACTGCCATTGGCGCTGGCGTGTGGTTTGTAGAAAAAATCACTAAACAACTTGTGATTGAAGCTCAAGGCACATTCAGACAGAGAGAGAGAGAAAAAAAATCAATGTCAGTAGGAAAACCATAAACGATAACACCATCTGACAGGCTTTCAGGCCACAAAAAAGATTTAATTTTCCTGATTTGAAAGAATTTGATGTGATCAGTTGAGGAAAGGTCTGCAGAACCCTAAGATAAGTAGAACAGTTATGGTGCTCTCTATGTATATTTATAAACCATTACGCATTTGGTTTGGTACAATAAAGTTACAGTTTATTTATGTATATTTACTTATTTTGGCCTTAAAATATACAAATACTTACAAATACTGATATCCCATTATAATGACTACCTCATGATATAACATCATTACCACAGAAAACTTTGCAAATTCTTATGATATAGTCACTATGAAACACAATGTACTTAAAATAAGCTTAACTCTACATGAATTTTCCCCTGAAAATATGGCAAACACCTGAATTTGAATTAAGTGTTCATTAATTTGTAAACCGTTCCCTTAATTTTACCTTAAAAGTGGATTTAAGGTTTGAGTGTGAAACCCCTTAATACTAAACATAAGACATTTTTTTCAAGAGGCAACTTTTAAAAATTAGGTAAAAATTAAGTAGTTTTACTGCTTAATCAGACTTAATCTGTGCACTTTTCCACTTAATTTTCCTTACTTTCCTGGAAATTAAGGTAAAAATTAAGGTTATAATTAGGCATAAAATTAAGGGGTTTGGTTTCTTAGTGAGTCAACAACATAACACAAAAATATAAATATTTTAGTTTATCCCTCACAACCTCTGACAATGTCTATTTTAAAACAGTAATATACATTTTTATTTGTTGTTCTTTGTGTATTTCATTATATAATTATGTTAGATATTCTGTATAACTTATACTGCCCAATCCTAATCCCACAAAGTCACAATGAATATGCATGTGTCATGTTTTGTTAAGGTCGGTGTAGTCTAAACATTTAATGAGAAGAACACACACACAAAAAAAATAAAAGATCCAATCCATCTGTCAAGTCCAAACACAGCCAGAGATATGTAGCAATTACTGCTAGAATCATGGCAAAGACCTAGCCTAAAGAAAAAGATTTCCATTGAAGAAACTCTTATTGATGAAATGTAGTACTACATTTAAAGGTGTTGGCACCTCAAAGGCAACCTAAATAATGTTTTAAATGGAATGAAAAGCTTCCTGATCAAATTGTGGGGCATTACAGACTGCAAGTACAGCCGTTTTTCTTTTTAAAGCTTTTAATTTCTGGCAGAAGTTGATTTCTGTGGGAGATATCTGATTACAGTAATGGCATGTGCCATGGTGATAAGTGTTGTGAACTATCCCAAGTAAAAATTTGGTCAATTATCCAAACAGCATTAGCACTTACCAAAGTACACTACTGGGGCTGGGTGTCTATGATCATTCATCATTCAAGTAGTGTGAACATCTGTTGACTAAATCTAGCCAACAAGCCATTAATTTCATTTGACGCATACACACACTCATGCTTGCAGTGGCAATATACACAAGAAGAGCCTTACAAAGTTGTCCTTTCAAAATATTTAACAAAAGCATTTAACAAAAGCAATTAAGAGGTGTTTTACAAATGCTAGGTAGCCTCAATTCAGCCTAAACTCAAAGCATAATGTTAAAATGGGTCTGCAACAATAAGCCACACACTAAGAACAAATTTAAAGGGGTTTGAGGTCATCATCCTCGAATTTGGCCCCTCCTAATTCAAATCTAAAACAAACAAAAGGGCAAAATAATATAACCAATAGATCAAAATGACCCTATATTTTTATATCAGGCACTCAGTAGAAGTCATGTTCAACATTATAGCTGAAAGCATAAAGAGATTAACAAGTAAGTTGAAAACACCCCTTAAAAGACCAGGCTGGAACTAATTTGTGACCAAATTGGCTCATGGTGTTGCAGCAGGCCTACCGACTTTCAGTGTTAGCAGAGGCTAGTTGTGAGTGCTCCCCCTGAAAGCGTCTGCAGTGGAAAAGCAGTCAGCTAGGGGAATACTGTATTTGGCTTTGTCGTAGCATAGCTCTAGTTTTTGCTCCACTTATTGCTCTAGTTTTATGATCTGATCCGGTTTGTACTGCCTGTGCTTCTTTTAGCAAGGTGGAGAACTTGTGTCCTCAAATACAGAGCCAGTACCAACAGCTATTTGTTACAGTCCCTGCAGCTTGTAGCCAAAATCCCAAATTCCTAGGAAAGAACATCAGTATGTCTATTGTTTCTACAAGGATCTATTTTTCCCAAAATCCCATAAAAAATAAATCCATATGGTTATAGATTCATTTGTTGTTACTCCACTTCTGCTCATATCAAATTGTAACAAAATCCTAAATGAACATAAATGTACTAAATCAATTACAAATCCACACACACACACACACACACACACAAAATGCTAAACCTACTTCCTGCCATGTCAAACTAAGAACATGCATTCATATGAACATAGCATTGTTTTTTGACCTAATTCTACCTATAACAAATGGTAAAAAATTGTAAATGTCCTTTAAAATTCATGATCCATCCTCAGGAATATAGAATGTGTTCAGTGCTCCATTGCTTTTTTTCCTTTCTTTTTTAAAGGAAATTACAAAAAAAAAACAAAAAAAAAACCTTGACCTAAATATGCCCACAACAAAGCAAAAGATGGAGCTTGGGATAATACATATGACCCATGAAGGTTAAGTCTGGTGTGCACTCACTGAAGCAAATACAGGTCAGCCTCCTTTAAATGTAAGTTACAGTGGGGACGGCCATCTGATGACAGGTAACATATATCGCAAATGTGATATCGCCTCCATCCTCAGCATAACAACATGCTCTTCCATCACTGCATGTTCCTAGTGTGATAACAGCTTCCTGCAAACACACCTTCTGCCATAGTGCCCATGTAGACAAGGACACACACACATAAACATACACACACACACACACTCACACATACACACACACACACTCTCACACACACACACACACACACACACACACACACACACACACACACACACACACACACACA
>JBBKCR010000101.1:15861793-15872522 GCA_037577295.1 Ladigesia roloffi | reverse complement strand
CACACACACACACACACACACACACACACACACACACACACACACACACACACACACACACACACACACACTCATTAGTACAGCAACAAGTACACTCATTAGTACAGCAACATTTATGAGGATAAATTAACTGTGTGAGAAAATGTTACCAGTTTCCCTAATTCATGTTGATTACTGTTAGTTTATTAGAATATTTTACATTTACCCCACTATTATGCACTACTACTGAAGGCTAAACACATTGGAACTGTGGATGTGATTAAGCAAAAAAGAAAAAACACATGCAATAAACTACAAGAACTCTTGAAAATACAAGTATGGAGTATGAAGAAGAACCACTGAAGGAGGTCAACAATGATGGAGAATGAACCAGGCAGTATATAAAATTAGATTTTCCTAAGTAAAGCAATACACTGTGTAATAGCTCTCAAACTGAAGATGGTTTCCTTGTGGGAAAGTACTTGATAAATTCTTATTTTTTATTTTATGTCTATATGTTTATATAGTATGTCTATATATCTCTCTCTGTGGAGTATTAAGTGTTCTGAAAAAAAATCAATAAGTTTGTCTCACATGTATGATGCACACAATTATCCCTACAGGCAAACAGGAGTATCAATTCCCACTTGTTATGGTGAGAAAATGGCCCTCTTCTTCTCTGGACTCATGCTCTCCCTCTCAGCATGAATGCATCAATGCACCACCACTGAGATTTAGCCCCACATGCACACTCTCTCTCATTAAGTTCAATGGATAGACTGTGTGCTGTTTGTTTTGTGAACAGCTTCTATTACGCTTACTAGGTCTTCCTAAATTGCTTACATTTGACATAACTGGGAATCTTGTAAATCTAAAAATCTATGTTCATATGGTGATTGTGGTTTTTACTATATGAACAATTGCAGAAACTCTTCCATAATATCAACAATCAAAGGGTTTGAAAGGCATTTGAGATGGATAGTGGTTGATTAGGAGTGTACTTCCACTCAAAAGATCGTCACTTATGCTGTGAGTTTGCAGCACTATAGTAAAAACCAGAGCTGGACAGTGAAGTGCAGTATACAACTAAACATAAGGAAGGCAGAGAGAAACCTTGAGTGAAATGACCTTCACATTTCTTCAGAAATACACCCCAATAACCTTCCCCACATGCCTCCAGAAACACACTACACCAGCCTTCTCCACATTTCTCCAATCACTACACCAAACGTCTTCACATTTATCCTTAAACACACAGTTGTCTTTTTACATACATTCATGGGGGCGTAGACTTCAAATCATTAAATGATTTGCTCTGAAAATGCACTTCTGTCTTGAACAGAAGGTACAATCCTATTTCTAGTATGTTACGGGCCAGGAGTCATCAAATAAAACACTTAATTTTGGTTTTAATTAGAGTGTATAAATGTGGGGGAATGCATCTGAGCTGTATTTGCAACTCATTTGCAAGACAGAATAAATTGTAATTTAGCTCATTCAAGGCCTTTTACATTAACATCATAACAGTTGGTTGATAGTTTTGCTGTTTTAATCAAGTTAGTGATATTTGCCACCCACCAAATTGACTTTGCTTCCTTACATTGAGAAATGACCTCCAGGCTAAGGACCACAGCTGTAGAATGTGTCTATAGGTTGAATTAGGCCTCCACTATCACTGTGCACAAATGAACAGTGAAAGAAATGTTTGCCAAACAATCTGCAAGCTTTTCAAAATGGATTTTGATCTATTGTTTTTATACCCAAAAATTCACAGTCCATATTATTTCACAATTTCAGCAAGTGGATACGTTCCTAGCAGCAATACATATAGATAATGAAACACACTGCTCTGCAATGGCTGAATAACATCATTTTTAAACACATACACCTCATGCCTTTAATTGGCTCTTTCCCCCTGCCATTCATGTTTTTGTGAATAGGCAGAACAAGACCTCATCCCATGCTTTAAAGCAAAATATGCTAAAGCGCCCACTCACATCCTGAGCACATATTTCAATTGGTAATAGGGCTCAGTGCTAGAAAAAACCCTGAGTCATCTGACTGTAATTATACAGCGTGCTGTGGTGTTGTATGGGCGGGCTGCTTACCAAGTCTTCACTATTATTTAATTTCACAGAACTCTGCACAGGTTTCAGTCGGCTTATTATGTCAATGCCAGGTTAGGCACTTTTACAGCGAGCCTTTTGCAAGTGGTCAGTAATACTTTATGTAAAGTCAGTATTTATAAAGCCACAACACAACTACATAAACCTCACACAGCCTCATTATGAATGACAACATAAACATTCACAATACTTCTTTTAAATAATGTTTTATTAGGTAACACTTAACCAATTACTTTCTGGAGATCAGTGTATTCAGTCATTGCCTTGATAGTCCTTCATTCCTAATGCTCACATTTTATTTTATTTCTAGCCCCTGGTCAATTGAAGATATAGGTTGAATAATGTAACTGAAGTATATTTTTAGACTTAGATAAGGTTATTTTCCCAGAAAGTTCACAGAAAAAATAAAAATTTGCCTTTGTATTGATGCGGATGATAATTTCCTAAAGCTTGAAGAAAATATTTAAGCCCTATTCACATGCATTCATTAATGCTCTGCTCATCATTGCTTGGCAGTGACCTTGGGCACCTCCCCAGTGTATGAACTCAAGACTCCCTTGCACACTATCTTTTGAGATGTTCCCACGAGGCACATGGGCATTGCTTAAAACCCACACTCTAGCTAATGATATTCAGTAAATACGATTAAACAACAATAAGATCAAAAGAACTACCAAACGTGGTAAACCAAGAGAAACCCTTTACAGTGTTATAAACAGAAAAAAGAAATTTTCTCTAACTAAAGGCCATCAAGGATGTACACAACACTCTATTCTCAATGAGCTTCCTCACATCACCACCCTTAAGTGACAGACATACAAAGAACACAACGAGCTACACATGCTGCCTTGTCAGTGGCTTTGTTTAGCTGAATATCTTTTTTTTCTTGATCAAGACTGAACTTCTTCTCTGGCCTATTACCTTCTATCTCCAGCCTATTACAATGTCTTGTGATTTCTTGTGTTACACTGATCGTTAAACAGTCTTATGGTAGGTTTGTGTCAGTCACCATGAAAGTCATAGCTTACTAGTTTATTTATATGGTTAATAATGGATAAGCATGTGTAGTATATGTACAGTAGAGATGTTTGTAAAATTAACTTATATCGGAAACCAGACAGCTGGATGTAAAATAAGAGGCCAAAGATCTTATTTATAATCACTTGATCGGACCAGGGGTAGTGGCCATTCTGAAATGAAAATAGAGTCAGAGAAGATCTGGGCGTTGTGCAGAAACCTTTTGTATGTCACTCATTGCCTGTTAGCATCTGTGTTGGTTTAGATTTTCTTGCACTTTCATATCAAATCCTTGTTCTATCATTTTAAAGATAAAATCAATATGATGACCATAATATTTTTACATTCTTTTACTAAACAGTTTAATAATATCTGTAGACAAAATAAATGTGTTTATAGTCGTTGTTTCATTTTTGTGTGTGTACATGTACACGCAGCCAGGAACAGAAGCAAAGACCGGTGTTTTCGCCTAATGATAGGAGGGGGTGGTGGAAAACATGCCATGATATTACAGGTTAATATTATTTCCTCTGCCCTTTGTATAAGCCGATGTACTCAAATGTCAAATAGTGGTTGGAGCTGGGCAAAACTCAGAGAAAAGAGCTTTATTTTGTTTGGATTGCTCATAACTTGACAAAGGAAATGAATTATCAAAGTAAAAAATGTTCAGCTTTTAGGTAGACTTCTCAAGCAATCTAAATTTGGTCATGTGGATGGATCCTTGTTTTGTTTTCTGCCTATGTGAGGCTCTGATTTCACTTGTTTTGTATTGTTTTCTCTTTTTAATCTTCAATCAAATAGAATTACTGTATGTAGGCCAGGTCTTGACCCAACAAAATGCACTTGTATTTTAGCTTTAGTAATCTGATCAATGACATAAACACAAAAGACAGTGGGGAACAGACAACATCCTGGTACAATGTGTCCAGAGTTTATAAGGTATAGTAACGTACCAACCCTGTGATCACTGGTGCCAAGTTATCCTATGAAAGCAATTGTATACTGGAGAACATGAGGTATGTACTGTGATTGGTGTTGGGATGCTGTGTGTTTTGGGTGCATTGTGCAAACTGAAAGTAGATTAACTGCACAAATGCATCACAATAAAACCATCTGGGACAGAGAAGAGGAGTGACTCTGGCTTTCAGACAAGCCACCAACCTCCCTGTCTTCACAATGTCTTATGTGGGAAGGCAAAAAAGCTTATCGAGTGACTAATGCTACCTTAGCAAATAAAGGTATACATAGTAACAAAGATGGTTCTACCTTTATATTTGAATGACTCATTAATTCATTCAGTATTTACTATGTAGTGTTTGCCATGCAGCAAACTGACTGGGAAGGAACATGGAATGAACACTGAGAATCTGGACTCTACAAACAGCTCCCCCTTCAAATGTCATTGCTCACTAGCAGCTCAATAAAGAATTACACAATTTTATACTAAATAAACCAAGTTAGTCTGACAACAGATTTAGGAGAAACTAGTTATTTATTAAATGGACAATTTAAGCATAAAAATATTGTATAAGTTTCAATGGTTCTATATATGATCATACAAAAACAAATGCAGTGCAAACAGTTATGTAACAGTGAAGTGACAGTTTAGTCACCTCATCCAAGTTTCTGTCATACTCCTAGTTATGAATTATTGCAAGCGACTAGACAGACAGCTTTTAGAACAATACTACTTACTAGAGTTTAGATTGGGCCCAAAAAATGAGACCCGACCCAACCTGAGCCAGTGCACCTTGTGCCTGAGCCCAGCCCGGCCCGACACATTAACTATAATTATCGGCCTGAGCCTGATTTAAACCCGACAATTTTTTAAAATATGTGGGCCATTACAATACAGGTTTTCAACTGTGGGTGTGTTTTTAAACACACTCCGAGCTCTGAGCACACTCTGGTCCTTTGAAACCGTTTGTAAATTACGAGTGTCTAACTGAAAAGAGCCAAAACAGAGTTTTTAGGAAATACACCAGACACATGTGTTGTCCCTGCCCACGACTTGGTGGAAATGGTTCCACACCTCAGACTTTCCTCCAAACTTGCTTAAAGTTAATTCTCCCGTTTTTATTTTCTTCTTCACGTCTTCAGGCTCCATGTTGCACTTTAAGCTCTGTGCAGTACAGCCCAGCAGGACCGGTGTAATGTGTGCCAGTCGCAGCAATTTACCTTTGCTAAAATATTCATATATTTATACATTTAGTATAGCTCCTTAACCAAATAGGTTAATTAAGTAATGATTTAAAAAATCAAATGCTTGATCAAGACCCGCCCCGGCCCCTGCCCGAAGACAGCGGCAGGAAATATGTGTCGGGTTCGGGCAGAGAATCTAAACTCTACTACTTACTTAATTTAGTATTGAGTAGGTTTATAATGATATGAAAGAATCAGTGATATTTTCCAAGGTCGATTAACTCAGTAATGATGTGTTCTGTGTGATGATATTTGATATATAACTACCATGCAAATGAGATGCATCTCTTGCGCATTTGCTCTTCTGATGTCTTTACCAACAGCCTCGAACCCGACTAAGCTGTACTATAAACAACCTCGAATAGAACTTCTTCCCCCGTGCGTCTAACGCAGGCTTCTTATTTCCTCTTTTAAGCCTCTGCCTTGTTTTCTGCTGTGGAGTGGAGAGAGCGATCAAAAAACGAATCCAAGGTTGGGCACCTTGCAGGTGCACAGGGAATGTATGGAGAACAGATTAGTGAATTATAGCTGAGCTCACTCCTGCTGACTGCTGCCATCAGTCAAAGGAACACCACTGTGTGAGTGTGTGTGTGCATGTGTGTTTGTGAAAGAAAGATAGAATCAAGGTTTGAGTCAAAAGGCTCGAATTTAAAAGCAGGGACCTACATATAAATGAGACCAGTATACTATCAGAAAAGGACCCTTGTCGTGCAATATGGCACAGCATATAAATGAATGAAAGAAGCTTTTCAGGAAAGAGGGAGAGATTTAACGAGAGCAAGAGAAATGATCTGCAGAGAATGTATAGATTCTTTCAATGTTATAATTTATTGAATGTATAAACCATAACATTGAAAGAATGGCTAAAGTACCCAGGTGGTAGAAGAAATCTGTGAATCAGTGCCATAACTTACAGAGCATGAGCTCCTAATCTGAGTTTTTTTGTCCACTCTGTGGAAATTAAGCACAGCATTAACACAGCGGTACATTTTAAAAAAAGAAATGCATCCAATTTGGGTTTGTGTCCCCAGTCTCAGGCTAATTGGCCTGATTTGCTAGGCCTGTGCTGAGAGATAAGCGAATGAAAGTCATCAAACTTTAATGTTCTGGTTTAATATTCTCCCAAAGGATTGAACTGGGTTCTTTTCAGTCTGCCACAGTGTCCCAGACCCACCACACACATACACACACGGTCAGACTACAACAAGACAGCATTTTATGGCAATATTGCAGGAGGGCTTTCACAGATAAAGTTAAATCACACGTGAAAGCTTTGTTCCTGACACGGACATCTCCCGGCTGAAAATACAGCAGGTGACTGCTGTCAGTAGACATTCCATCCTTTTTCAGCTAAAGAACCTCACAGCATCTGTACAAAGGAGGTTGTGAGTAGAGCTACTGTCTGGTTTTGATCCAAACTGTTGTGAGCTCCACGTGCTGGAACAGAGAGAAATGTGCGCTGATTTGTTACAGCATCTTAGTACAGCAACAGATTAGAGAACACACTTGACTCTCTCCCTCGATTAGCATTTCCCTGGTTGTTAAAATGCCTTTCACGTTATATAAACAGACATGATTTTTCAATTTTAAGGTGCCCCGGTGATTTATTGCCTCAAAGGGTTCAGCCAAAATGCACTCATTTTGAATGTTACTGTCTGCAGATATGCGATTATGATACTTAAGGGGCCCATATTCTACACTCTTGAAATGTATTTGTATTTTCTTTGTAATGTGTTCAGTCTTACCTAAATTTTTGGGTATTAGAATTTATCTGTTTATTTCTGTGCCTTTAAAGCCTGTGTGCAAATGATCTCTGACTGCTAAGCTTGTTTCAAAATGCCACAAAATGTCTATGGTAACAGCACGCTATTAATTCATCATGAATGAGCAACCCTAACATCCTGTTAATTATCCTGTTTTAACCAACATAAGTGTGAAGTTATGGCCATGAGCACATGTACATATGAACATCCACTCAAAAACAAACATTCAACTTTTAAGTCTTATTTTAAGATGCATCCGTTTTCATAAAGACTGCTTTTCTCCAACTCTGTTGTTGGAATAAGAATTTATAAATGTATTTAAAGGTACAAAAGGCTTGAAATAAAAGGACATTTTCACATGGATCCTCTAACTGCAATTAGGAACAAAATGTTCTCATTTTAAAGTCAATAGCAAGTTTTTTGTTCCTGAGTCCACTGAAAATGGGTGAACTGTTTCTTTGAAAGATAGAAATATAAGAAATGGATGAACATATTATGTTCAGTCCTACAGGGGATAATGAAAACAGCACTACAGAACATTTGGCTGTGAACTGAAGTGATAAAAAATATTCAGGTAAGATTGAAGAACATATATTAAAACGCTGGTGTGTGTATGATAAGTCAAATTGGCTTCTATATTTTAATTTATTGCTCCCCAGTTATTAATATTAACATGCAGGTCCAGCATGCATATTTGTTCTGCAATTTTTCCTCACAAACAAATAGCCTTTAACAGAAATAACTGCGCTGTGGGCAGACAAAGATGTAAAACCTTGCTGGAACTGACAATTATGACAGTTATGCAGAAGACAGAATAGAATTCCACAGGACCATCTCTGAAAAGAAGAGCATGGAACAAAAACAAACTGTGAACGGGAGTCAAAGGAAAATAAACTTTGAATCAATGCAGTGGTCCAAAATTGTACAGACTACTGCATATGCGGCAATAAATTAGAACATCAGAGGAGCAATGTCATATGATGTCTGGGCTGACATCTCACAAAACCTAAAGCCTCAAAGGTCACAACAGAATAACTTGATGGCTTTGCCACTGAGTACCTCTTATCTCCTATTACAACCCCCCACGCTCATTTAAATCACTGTGTGCTGGCTATTTACTAGTTCCCAGAATTATAAAAGCTACAGCAAGAGAAGAGCATTTTAATACAAAGCCCCCAAGCCTTGGGATAATTTTTCAGTTAATGATCAAGACTCAGGCACAATCTCTGACTCAAAACCCACTTGTTTACCCAGGCTTTCTGTGATTCCTTTTTCTGTTAGATAAAGGGTTTAGAGTTGGGAATTGATGGACACATGGAACTGGAGTAAACTGGGATGCTGGTGTACCACCATTCAGGGTATTTCAGGGAGCACTTATGTCTGAGATAACTTTCAGCTCTGTTCTTTCCGGCTTAGCTGTTCAATCTAAATCTGCAGGATCTGTTTTGCACTCTTTAGATTTATATTTTGTACCTTATAAACAGACCTGTAAATTCCATCTGAATGTCTTCTCCAAGGAAAGATGCATTCAGATTTGACTGACCACCATCAGGGTTTCTGGGTCACCACTACAAACCAGATCAATTATCATCAAGGTTTTGTGCTACATGGCCTACACTAGTTCAGCCTCCATGAACTACCTGCATTTGCTCCTACCACCCAGACCAGAACAGAAACCGTTACACCTTCTACTGTGAACTAGAGACTCCCGGGCTCCAGACCGGTTCAACAACCCTGAATCACCCACATGTGCTGCCCACCCTCTAACAAAACTACTACTATGTACACACACCAACAGAAGCGACAGACTGTAACAGGTCCTACCTTAGCTCACTATATACTATTTGGTTTATCAGTGGATGGGTGGGTTCCACTTTTGAGCCTTGGTTCCTCCCAAGATTCCTCCTTCCTCCAGCTTTAGGAACTTTTTTCTTGTCTGTGTTGCGGTTGGCTTGCTCACTAGGGGCTTGGATCTGGATTCTGTAAAGCTGCTTACTGACAGATGTAAAGAAGTACTTTACAAGTAAAATTAAAGTGAACAGAATTTGGACATCAAGAAGATTAAACACAGTTAAATGTGTATATCATTGTACACAATGAACAAGATGTATCAGGTGATGATTTGAAACAATACAAAATCAAAGTCCTGTTGTGTGTCTGCAGTTGCCTGTTGGATGTCAGAGTTCATTCATTATTTTCCCTGCAGTTTTAAAACTTTTCCATCATTTGAAAGTTTGAGCCATCCTTTTCATTCTTTGAACACTGCATGATGAACGGTCCAAAATTACTTAAAATAAATTCTTGCAACATTTACTAATGTTAGAACCTACATGAAATTCCTTTTTCTGGAAATCATAGCATTTGTACACATTTGTACATCACATTTTCAGACATAAAATTTTGATTCATTCTGTCAATTCATTAATAGTATGATAAATTAGTGAACAAATGACAGATCAGTCAAATAGTGCTTGTTTTGAGCCCCTCAGTCATGATGTTAGAGGCCTTGCCAGATTTAATGGCACTGAACATAGTTTACTGCCATGTGCTAAATCAAGAATACCTGTAACAACAAAAGGATTGAAAACAAGCGCACAGCCTCCTTAAAGTAAAACCTGTTTGTGCTTCTTCTCCTTCACTCTCCAGCTGTCACGCGCCACAGCTATAAACAGGCCATGGTCAAACTACTAAAAATATGTCTACTCCCGTCTCTCTCTCTCTCTCTCTCTCTCTCTCCCTCTCTCTCCACTTTCATCCTCTAAGGGTTTTTTTTTTTTAAGATTCCACAGAGGCCGTGGGGCTTATACCACCTGCAACGTTCTCCCTGATACCCAGATTTTAACAGAGCTGGATGTTACGGGGCTGGTAACCTATAAATTAACGAGAAATAACATCATCAAGGGGAACATTGTTGTTTGACAATTAGTCATTGGCCTTATGGTCACCTCCATCCGCCCAGATACAGAGTGTCTGAGGAATTGTAGCTGAATTTATGGGCTCTGCATGGAGCCTGGAACCTTTCAGTACCATGCTGGCAAGACTCTGTTTCTCACATGCTGCCTAAACCACAAGCAAATGTGGATTCACAAACATAAACTGATCATACAGAAGCTTTAACCAGAACACAGACAGAACAGGCACAGAAATAGTTGAAATAAAACCTCATAACTTTTGTATATATTTTACAGACAATAATGCTATCAGCCTTCCACAGTCAAGCAAAATAGTGAAATGCATTAAAATAGCATATAAGGACATGCAAAGATTATGTTTTAAATCTATATTCTTAATGTAAGATAACCACTAATTTTAACCATTAGCTGTATTTTTAGCATCATGTTACTGTTACTATAAATGAGGGAAGTTTGAGTGCAATGTTAATCTGTTTGTAAATGTTTATCAAAGTGTCAGCAGGGTGTGAAACGCATTTAAAAGAAAGTCAATCTCCAATTTTAGTTACTATTGTTGAAATTTTGTTGAAATCATCCCAGTCATTTTAATGTTCTGGGGTGGAGGTAACTCAGTGGGTAGGATACTTGCCCCTGTACCATGAGGTCCTGGGTTCGAATCCTACCTCCAGCACCACCACTGGGTCCCTGAGCAAGACCCTTAACCCCAAAGTTGCTCCAGGGAGACTGTCCC
>JBBKCR010000101.1:15830387-15846475 GCA_037577295.1 Ladigesia roloffi | reverse complement strand
GAGAGCTCCCCTAGAATTGCTCCTGTCCCCCCTTATGGCCCCCCTGCTCTGAACAGCCAAATATGTAAATATATATATTTTTAAATCTCGACATGTGCTGGCTTGAAAAACGAAACCAACGCTACGTGTGTCTTGCACGGACTACACACGCCCTGACACACACACGCTGACCGAACGCAGACACAGTCAGCTACCCAATGAGAATTTTTATTCAATCCGAGTTATGACACAGGACACTTATACTGGGATTAAACCCCAGTCTGCTCTGCAGAGGCAGTGGTGTTGACTCTAAATCAAGCACTAGACAGTCTGAGACTAATGTAGAAATCAATCAATCAGCATTAAGCAAAATCAAATACTGCAGATGGGAATGTAAACCCAATTATCAAGATAACTGATTAATATCACAACACATCAGCTTCACAGAATACTAAAACTACACCAACAATTCATCTAGGACATTAAGGTATAGCAGTTCTTTGGAAAGCAGTTCTGGATCACAAAGACTCTCAAAGTTACACCATCATAAGTCCTATCTCTTGTGCTTAGAGTGGATCATTGGTCAGGTCCTGAAATATCTAGGATTGGTTTATAGTTTCATAATGATATTCACGGGACGGTAGTGTTTCCTGGCCATAGATCCAAAAGTGTCAAATGCGACACTTTTTGAAAAGGGTTAAGCTGGGAAGCACACTGTGCCCAGAGACACACAGAGGAATACAGATAAGGCTGAGTGTGTGTAACTTTGTAAATGTGTTTTATGATTTGTCTAATAAATGTATTTAATTATTTAGATTTTAGTTTCGGCCCCCCTGACTTATGCCCTTTGGCCCCAGGACAGGCTCCGGGTACCTGCAACCCAAGTAAGGATTACAGAAAAAGTGAGATTTTAGTTTGAATAGTTGAATAATTGAATTCTGCTTGTTTTTTTGTTTTATATTTTACTTTTATTATCTTTATTTTTATTTCTTGGTTTTTAATTTCTAGTTTTATTGATGTTTGATTTCTGGTTTTGTTCTCTTCTTAATTATAAACTTAAATTGTTCACTGCACTGTAAAGTGAAAATAAAAGTTGATTGATTGATTGAAAATCTCATGTCTTTATAGTGATTCCATACCAGTACCTGAAACACAAACTGTTATATCCGGTTAGTGAGTACATTGCTGGGCACCATTGAATTTAGCTTGTTTAGACCTGGATACTTCTGCCATCCCAGCCCAGGCCTGGTGCCTTTTCCTTCTATGGTTCAGTAATCTCTGAGTCTCCACTTCCAGTCTGCAGGGATTATGTGAAATAGCGTGCCCATGTCTCTAAGGCGCTTCTTTCACGCTTGTGTCCTAATGAATCAATGAGAGTGCTAGTGACTGTGGCTTGCTGCAGCCTGGAGAAAATGCCCTCAGTGGACACCTCCATGGCCTTCCTAATAGAGTCCATATAACCTTTGCTGACTGAATGCAGAATTCAGCAGCGGGGATGAGCCCCTGGTCAGGCACTGAAGCACACCTGGGACCTTTTCCCATTTGCTAGTTGTGCAGGATTTCTTGCTCCATTCTGCTACCGGGAAGCCAATTTTCACAAAACTACTTGACACCACGGAGAACCACTGTTACAGAAGCACAAAAGATTGCTATTAATCACTGTTTGGTTTCATATAAAACCATATTTGCTGCTGGGTTCAAATGTTTCGGGCTAAAAAAGATGGTTCCCCATCATAATGGTTCTTCAGTTGCTAATATAATGAACAAATGTGGCTACAGGTTTAACATAGATCCAAACAATGGAAAAACACTACCTTGCCACTGATTAATTGATGTGTGAATGTAAAATGCATCATATGACTAATCATAGTCATTTGAAGTTTAAATCCACAGCATACAGGGTCAGTACAAGTGTGTTTATTCCACTGGAATTAAGAGTAGAATACTACCAGAAATACAGTGCAGCCATGAAGATGCTTTGTCTTTCTTCTAGTTAACCCTTAGCACTATGTTTCTCAACATTATGAATGTAAAAACAACTTTAGAGGCTTTCTGGTTATTCTAGACATAGATATTACCCATCTGTGCAGTCAATGTTCAAAATAAAGTTCTTTTACATCTGATATACTGTCTTACCAGTACAGTACAGCGATACAGTACATTTCAGCTGTATATGGTATTAGCTATGCCCTCTCCCTCATTCGCACTGCCACTAGTGGAAAAAACACTGCAGCTCAATTAAAGAGAGATTAATAGGGACGTCAAAACCAGATGAAGGGCTTATGTGATGTGCCATCTGATCAGCAGATGGCACAGAGACACATGGCTGCCAGTGTTAGAGACTCTGGTGCAGATCTAGGAACAGTTGTGCCCGGCCAGATATAAGTCTTTAGTAGCAGAAAGTAAAACAGGTCTCATAGTTACAGTCAGTGACATATTCTGACAGGGGGTCTTACAATAGCACAGAGCAATGTATCAGGTTCGAGCATAAAAATGTTTGAAAAGACAATGACATTTCTAGCATATATAAACCTCACACCCAGCAACACAGGCCATTACAATTAGAAATAAGCAATATATAATTTGGCAAATCCTAAACTAAGAAAAGTACATGAAGTTCATGTTTTGAACTCATTTTGCACAAATGAGCAGACTGGCACTGTACATGCTATTATGTTTGATGTGTGTATATATATATATATATATATATGAAGTTTCAGATTCATTGCCATTCACTATAGAGGGTCTGATACAAGCTGTAAACAATATATACACAATATACTTTTCTCTGTCACAAGGTCAGTCTTCGTTCATGACTGTTGTGTCAGTCCTGCAGCAGCCAGGCAAAGAGTCTTATTTATAGACTGTTTAATATTTACAAACAGATATATATGCACACAGTTTTTCCCAGTGTGCACGGCCTGTGCAAACAGAGTGCAGAGGGCATTAACATTTAAGCTGACTGTGTCACTGAGAATGTCATTTTCATGGGACTCATCGCTCTCCCTTCATTTTCTGTCTTACTGTCTCTTTCATCACCCCAAGCTCTATCGAATAAAGTAGATAATAAAAAGACCCGTTTCATGTGATCAGCATGCTGAAGACATAATTTTAGACGTAAACACAATGCAAGAACTCATTTTGTCCCATGTGTAAAGGCAGCTATAAATTGCATTGCCAACACCTTTCTCAGAGGATGAGAAAAGATTTTAAAATTCTGTCTGTGTACATCTGATTAATTATCACCTTCAAAGTTGCACTTTTATGAGTCAAACACGTCTATTCTCAGTGTGAGATCCACACTCTCCTCAGAGACGTAGCAAGAGAAAAAGAGAGAGAACGAGCCTTTGTACAAAAAACATTTACAAAAGGCATCGTATTTAGCTGTTTTTTTTTTCTTGTGAACTGATGCATACAAACAGATTCATCAAGGAATTATAAATATGTGGTGGCATGCAGAGTCCATCCATATTTTTTAAAACAACATTTCATTTTTATTATGTCGATTCAAGTTGTGACACACACACACATTTATGAATTTGGAATTATAACTTCAAGAGCAAGAAAAATTATAGTTATGTGGCCAACCTGTTAAAAGCTGCTTTGCCTCAGCTAGAAAGGAATAAAAATGTTTTAGAATTATATAATTTTTAAAAAATACTTTTTTGCCTTTTAGGCATGACGGACGTTATTGATAACCAACGGGTTTCTGCAGACTGTCACATATTTGTGTAAAAACTGGCTCTAATATAGCTGCATGGTTTGAGATGAGACTGTATTGTACTGCCACTCCCTCCATCACTCTCTCCTCACTACTCTCAATCCAACTGGAAATGTCAGCAGAAACAAATGTCAGAATGCCTTATTCCCAGCAGAGCATCTCTGACGACATCTGTCTTTCTCTCTGCTAATGCACACACACACACGTACGCAAACGCACGTGCACACACACAACCTCCATTAATGTGAAATGCCTCATGTCACCTGCATCTTTTAAGTCATGGCTTAGTTACCCCTAAAGCCACTTTGAAAACTGGTTGTATTTGTAAGGCTGTAATTAGGACATAAATAGGACATAATCCCTTGTAGTAACAACCTCTTATGACGCATTAAGTCATTAAGTATACATGTTCTTAAACATATGCCATGTTTCTCACAGCCAAAGCCAAGGATAACAGGTTGATGAAGCATGTGTAACAAATCTAATTTATTCTGCTACTCACTCATTACACAGATTATTTGATTTTGTAGTGTTTAAAAAATGCAAAAAAACTAGTAAAACAACGGTTTATGAAGAAAAACTAGCTTCAAATTTCAAATCAGCAATGGAAACACATCCTAGATTAGAAAGGTCTAATAGCAGATGTATTGCTTGTGAGTTCTATGAGAGTCTGTGTCTCTTGTTGTGATACTGACTGATTGATTAATTGACTTGCTGTAACAAGCCTGTGTCACTCAAAATAAGACAAAATAAGTCAAAATACACCCTAGCCAAAGTCACTTACCTATTCAGTTGTCATATCATCATCTAGAACATGAAACACATCTAAGCCACATAAAAAGGAAAAGGACAAATTTACTGTACTTGCACACTGTACTGGGTACTGTGGGACTGCAAGTCCTTCCTTCAAATGTGGCGTTACTGAGTATTTTTCCGCTGTGCAAATGGTGTAAACCGAAACTTTTTATGGGAATGAGCATCATAAACTCAAAATATAATATGTTGAGGCTGTTGTAACCCGGGGACCCCTGCATATAAAAACTACCATCCAATAAGCTGACAGGGTAAGTATACCGATAGCATAATTAGCATGTACTCGAATACATTAAAATCTAGTTGTTTTGAGAAATTGTAACTTTGCTTAACTCTACACATGATACTTTGTAGCACTAGACATGTGTGTGAATAATTAATTTGACAAACAATTTTACCAAGCTAATATCAGCTACATTTAAAGACATGTAAGCTACATTAGCAGGTCATCTATTAGCCAGAGACTCTTTAAATGACACTAAGTAACTGTGGATAACTGTGTGTGTGTAATACAAATAATCTTACAGTCTAATGACAGACATATTACAATAGGCTAATAACATAATCTGATATTACAATTTAGACCTGGACAGAGGACTATCTAATCTATCTTCATGGTTCCATCACAACACAGCAGAAGACCCCATATTATAATTCTTAAGTAAATGATCAAACGAACCCAAGGAGACCACAGATGTATCTGCTACTGCTATACAGGCACTGGATAAAAAAAATCAGTTATATAGTATTTTAATAATTAAAAGAACACGATTTATAAGACTACTTCTAGAAACAATCTTACATGTTTTAACACTAGAAGTCCCATAGGGCAGCCAATTGGCAATTCTACCTATAAAACCCACCGGGCAGCCGATGGGCTGGAAGACTTTTAGCTAATATCCTTAACATGAAATGGTTACAAATATGCTGCCTGGTGCCTGATGCAATATTCTGAGACATGAAAGTGTTTTCCTCATTATCATATTACATTTCCAGTTATTATATTTTATTATTAATAGTTATTAAATATAAAAGCTCAGAAGACAACCTGAGTGGTTCACAGCTCTTTTTGAATGGTAAATAAATGGCTGTATTTGCATTGTGGGCATTGTAACCCTTGGTTAATATCACCAGAATTGCAATTTAAGTTAGTATGTTTATTTCCCTTCAAATAAAACCACTTAAATTGAATTTTGCAGAAAATGTGAAAAATATGCAGATTGACTTCACTTCAAATCATAATTTGAAAATATACTAGATCAATAAACTAGACTGAAAGAGTCTGTTTTCTCTCTCTTTAGCTCACAGAAAGCGATGATGCAGGTCGCTGAATGCGCACTTTTAGCTCTGTTTCTGTCCAGCACAGCTTGTTTCTGTGTTAAACCCTGTGATGTTGGCATGGCCGTGTTTGGGTTGAAGCCGCCAGTGCTGCTATTTAAAACCCACGTCAGCAATGGAGTGAGCTTTGCTATGCCCAGGGCCAGCCTCTCTCCCTCTCTTACACGCACACACACACACACTTACACTCACACACACTGATGATTCAAAAAACACACATTCAAAAGCAGAAGCACATACAGCCACAAGAACATCACCCTCTCTTTCTCCACCACACCACACTTTCTCTTTCACACAAATGTGCATGCACGCACACACAAACAATATTGTTTTTATGGCATATGAGGAAGGAATCTCTCATTCCCTTGCAGAAGGACAAAATATGATCAATATGAAAAAAGGAAAACAACAGAAAACTGCACAATATTTCTAAAAGAGATCCAGGGACAAAGAAATAGAAGTATATGAATGTAAAAATAATAACAAAAATAATATTTTATCATATTTTATTGGCCTTTATGTTGACCCCAACTCATCAATCTCTGAGAATAAAAATTATTTTGATTCTGTATTACAAAACAGATGAGAACATTGCTTTGTGGAAAACTTTCTCTTCGGTGTAATACATTAAATAGGGAATAGATACCAAACAACCGAGGAGCGACCTTAGCACAAAGGTAGTGTCCTGCTGATGCAGCTACAAATGATGGCCATTGTGTGGGGTCACCTAGACTTTACATTAGTAGGAACCTTCACATAAGGTTGAATTAAATCCTCAAAATGGCACAACAGGAAGTTTCATCTCCCTCTATATATATATATTTAATTGAATGACAGTATGTTGGCTGGTGTTGTCTCTTGCCAGGCCAGTGCGGGATTAACTGGTGGAGTTTTAAAAGAAGATTAGATGAGGATTTTTTTTTGACCAGATGAGATCTATTCTGTCCTCTCCATGTTCCATTAACTAATTGTTATATCCTACCTCGCATGCTCACAGAAACATGTGGCGCAGCAGAGAGAGAAATAGCATGAGAGTATGTGTGAGTGAAGAGAGAGAGAGAGAGAGCGAGAGAGAGAGAGAGAGGCTAAATTTGACCCCAGATTTAGCTAGCATTCAGCTTGTCTGGAGGCTAAAAGGAACACTGCTCATATTATGATGCAACTTACAGAGATCAGGCCTTCTGATGAAGAGAAAAAGCGTGAGAACATTTTTTTTTTTTATATTTTACATGCAGTAGCATAATTTTATCTCAAATGTGTCTGCAAAACAAGTCTAATTGTTATGATACAAAACCATAATGAAGCTTCTGCAGACAGTACATAGAATTTCTGTAAGGTGCATAATCTTTGTGTGGCCTGAGGGTACAGCACATGACAGCGGCACATGTGGGCTACTGAGTGAACCATGCCAGGGTCACTCCATGCACATTACACAAATCCTACTTAAAAACCAGGAACCGTGTTGAAAATGTTGCATATTTTGTTAACACACTTAATATTTCATTTATTAAAAGCTGATTAAATAAATGTTATTTTATTTATTCAAAAAAGCAACCACTGCACATTTGTTTGTTATCATATGTCAGTAATCATTCATTTAAGCCTGATATTGTTGATCACAATTATTTAAGATGACTACAATTATTTAGGCTGACCTTTGTCAATTTCTATAGTTAGATTTTATGTGAATGGGGTCCAGCTTTACCAGTTGGGTTTAGACACACAAATGTAACATCGTTTAGATGCAAAACCTGGAAGGAATTCATGTAATTAGGAAAAGAAAAAAAAATTAAGATACACAGATAATCAGCTATTGCTAATATGTTAGATGTGTTTGCTTGCATGTGTGTTTTTGCTCATAGTTTCATAATTGACTGGCATGACTGACTACTGAGAATTAAATATCGACATTATTCTGTGTAATTGTATGCATTTGTGGGTGCACAGCAGTGTAGTACATTTATCTTAATGAAACATAGTAGTAGCACAGTAGCTGAAAAGTAAATACATTGAAGTAAAAAAGATAGCTAATCAGCCAAATTGGCCAATTTAACCTTATGCTGTACTAATTTTATCTAATGACAAGAAAGAATCTAATGATTGTAACAGGGCTACACACAAAGCCAGCAGGTTGAATTTTACTTCATAACTTGCAATTCTAACGAAGGAGGAACATGATGTTTGTCTCATATTTGTACAAATGTTTAGTATGATTAGGGTGACAGCTGGAAATACCTTTTGTATTATGGCCATTTCTAATATTGCAAATTGTTCTATTACTCACATACATTTAGACACATATTTATACATCCTCATGCGTGTTGTGTGACTATTATAATTGACACACACATATGTAAAAGGTTAAATAATGCATATCCTTCATAACAAAAAGATGACATAACTAATAATGATTTAACACATTAATTTAATGATAAAATATTTAATAAGTGAAACTGTAAATTGACAGTCTCTCCAACTTCAGAATGTCATTATGCATACTGCCGAGGGCCTGGGGCAATAGAGCATTGGAGCATATTTTTAACCATAGCAACACTATGGTTGTTTCTTTAACAAGTCTAGCACATTATGACAGTCCAGTGAGTTCCATCTGTGATATAAATTTTGTGTGTCAGCTGAACACTGCCATTTACTTAACATACCATATACTACTGTCATGGGGCACAGGTCAAGATGAAGTGAAGCCAATGGTTGCCTCCACACCAGTGAGGATATAATTTACTCACTACCAGCAAGCTGCTCTCTGGCAGAGTCTGGATACACTACAAAGGAAACTGCAGGAGAGAGAGACAGAAACTGAGAAAGACAGGTAGGAGATGACATCAAAGAAAAAATATGCAATCTCACACACACACACACACACACACACACACACACACACACACACACACACACACACACACACACACACACACACACCTTGTAGCTCACCAGAGCAGTAGCAAGTAGAGAGGTCACTACAAGAGCAAGGTTTAAAGTACTTTTATGGTGCTGGCCAAATTTGTAAATACCAGAACGATTTATGCATTGAACATTTTCCAGACTGCTGATTGTGTTACTATTAAAAATTCCTGGTGCCAGAGTGGACCAACTGGGTAGGCAGTGACCATCACTATGAAACACAATGTACTTAAAATATGCTTAACTCAACCATCATTTATCAAGATTGATCAAATGTAAGGGCAACATGCCCCCCTCTGATCCAATGGTGACGATGCCCAAGAGTGAACCTGTAACTAATCTAAAGTCGGATAGTGCTGTTTTTAACCATTAAGGGGTTTCACATTCACACGTTAAATCCAATTTTAAGGTAAAATTAAGGGAACGGTTTACAAATCAATGGCCATTTAGGTGTTTGGCATATTTGCAGGGGTAAAATAAGGTAGACATATTTTAAGTACATTGTGTTTCATAGTGATGGTCACGCAGATGCCTACACAGTTGGTCCACTCTGGCACCGGCACTATTCCGGAGTCTGCACGTTTCATTATAAATTTTACTCGAATACAAACACAAATACAAATACTTTTCCTCTTTCAACAAATACAGATACAAATAACGGCCAATCTGCACACCCCTACTACAGTTTTGAAGTAACTTGCCCAAAACTGGTATTTATTATGCGCATCAATAAAAGTGCAACCAGTCAGATGTCCGCGAATGCGGCAGTAATTAATTTTAGCTTTATAGAACACAAAGAGTACATTTTCCCAGAAAAAAAAAGTCCCAGAAAAAAAAACATTCTGCTGTTTTCCAATTTTGTTGAACCACCTTGACAATATAATTGAAAAGATAACATGAAGTTAATTTAATGAGTAATGCCACTTTACAGTAGTGCCTATTTTCTCTATAGTTGGTCCAAGAAACGTGATGGCGATTCTAGCCCTAGTCTGTTTTTTGGTCGAGACGACCTGCCTTGGCCTTGATTTCACCTAAGAGTGTCTTGGTCATGGCCTTGGTCTTGATATCCTTCGGTCTCGGCAGAGTCTTGGTGTTGATGCCCTCCAATCTCTGCAATCTCTTGGTCTTGGATTGGTGGTCTAGTATGCACTTTCATCCTGGAAGATATCACTCGCATCAGGATAAAAATGTTTCATCATAGAATAAAGGTAATCCATTAAAATAATTTTGTATTTATTTGCAGCTACCAATCCTGGGTCCCAATGAAGATGGGGACTACCTCCCTGCAGCCACACATGCACTCCCCCTCTTGTTGAGAATATGTGTAAGTATGACATAAAATCATGGTCAGATGGGCCAACAAGGAATGGTAGAGAATGGTAGGATGTTAACTGCTTGAATGCATAATGTAGTACACCTGTTTAGAAGCATCCACATGTGTTGTTTTAATTTTAATTATCCCTGTTTTTCCTTTGTCATCTGTCTGTATCTGTAAAGTGTGTATGTACCAGGGGTCACAACCATGGTGCCCGCAGGAGTAGCCTGAAGACCTTTCCTAAAAATAGCACAACTCGCCAGTGAACAGCATCTAACTTATTTAAATGTATAATTTTGTTATTCTTCTTTAATTACATTTGCATTTATACAGATTTGAAAATTATAATATTTAAAATAAATAAATAAATAAAACATGTTTATAATACATGAAGTTCAGCTATGTTTAGGTAAACTCTGCTCTTCTGTACCCATGAGGTAGCACTCAGTTTCAAGACGTTTGGTGACCCCTGGTATACACATATAATATTCTCCTATTGAAATGTGTATTCACATCCTCATATTTTCCACCCCATTTTTTTCCAGTCAGTCGGTTTTAGTAGTGTAGTTGCACAAGCATCCTCTTTCATCTTGCCAAATGGAACAGAATTTACTGGAAACATACATATTCCCATATTTCAGCTTTCTTTAAATAATAAGGTTTTGCCTCTGGGCATAGTTTATACCCACAGGCGGTCTTTGGAAAGCAAAGCTATGAATGCTTTGACTGTAATGAGCACTTAATCAATGCAAACACATTGCCAAATACTCAGATTAATTTAGTAACTTCAGTGCTTTTATGGGAGAAAATCGGCCTCCCTGAGCTGATTGTGGCATCATAAGAATTAGAATTTCTCTTTATTCTAAATCATGTTTGGTTAAACTGAGGACATTGCAGTGCATAAATATTTAGATCAGAGGGGGATATGCATATTTTTACAAGACGAATAACTCAGCTGTCCTTATTATGCTGCTGAGAGCAGCACAATCTGAGGGGATGATAAAAATGAGGTGACACACATTTTCAGGTCAATGATTAATCTTCAGGGTGAAAGAAGTCAAGATACAGATTACATGAATTTTCTATCGTATATAAAAAAAATTAGTAACTGATGTACACAGGCTGACTCATACCAGTGGCTGGGCATTACTCTTTAGTCAAGTGTGCCTAGGGGGTAAATGAGTATATATGAAAATATGGTGTAAGCCAAATTGTATGAAGGTTTTGACTTGGCCTCCAACCTCTCCAAATTTCCCCTCTGGTACAAACTAGTCAGATCCATGCAACTTACAGAACTTTAAGGGTCTGCTGCTGACATATCATTGCCAAATTTCACATCACACCTTCAGAGGTCTTGTGGAGTTCAAACCTTGATGGATCAGAACTGTTCAGGCAGCATGAGGACATACACAATATTAGGCAGATGTAAAAGGTGAATATTAAGCCGTTGGGACATTTAGTTAACTGTGTTTACCTATGTATTTGTATCAAACTGTCAAGAAAATTGTCATATTATTTATAAATAACAGTCATATATTCAGAGGTGGACAAAATTAAAGTTGTTCATTAAGGGTCAGAGGAAATGTAAAAAATTGTCAGCTTACCTTGTCATGGCGGTAGTGACAAAGGTGTAAAACAGGTGAAATAAGGATAATCATTAAAGGAAAAATAAACGTACATTATTCAGAGCACATTTAAAAAGGGTGTCATGCTGGGTAAACAGGATATTCAGCCTAGAGAACCGTGCAGTGAGTCGGTTTCTGGTTGCTCCTTCGGAGCACAATTGACTCCTATATTGAAATGATATGAAAGAATGTCAAATAAATGAAATGGGGCAGCTTGGTCCTCCCTCTGCCCTAGAAAAACAGAGTGGAGGAAACAAGTAAACTTACACAGCCCTTTTTTCATGAGACAACAAAAGATGAGAGAAGCCCCACTTTAACACAGGACTGTGCTGGTACATGCAGGCATGCTGACCTACTTATACATCACAGTTTTAGGCCAACATCACCCAAGTTTGCTGAAGAAAATTGCGGCGTGTCAGGAACTTTGAAGCAAATCACAGTCACTGGCGTCTGACTGTGATGCTTACAAACCACAGATCAAAAACTGCTTTTCCATCACTGCTTTTCCCTATCACTTCTTCAGCGATCATTATCATCGTTATTTTTGCCATTATCTTTTGTCACCAGGTTTCATCCGTTGTCGTCATCATCATTGTCGTCATCTTCTTTTGGATGCTCGAATTTTGCAGCCTTTACAGCAACAAAGCCACAAATACATCACCATGTCTCTTCACTCACTGCAGTGCAGTTAAAAAATCAGAAAACACCCAGTGTGTGCACATGTGTGTGTGTGTGTGTGTGTGTGTGTGCAAATGCGGGTGCTCTCCCACGGTTCTCTGACCCAAATACAGCAAGCTCCTCTCTCTATCTGACAGACAGGTGGAGGTCTGGCACACACTGCCTCAGAGGGACCATGCCGCAGTGTTCCTCATGTGATCTACACCAGCTATATTTGTTCTAAAGAGGACACTACGCTTTCTTCTGGAAACTTCAGATCAGCTGAGCCAGTTCTATGCAGTTCTAAGTGGGAGCTGTGAATTAGGCCGAGTCATGGAGCATTCACACATGCACACCAAAATAATTCTGAAAATGCCAACGTGCATTTGAAGGTGCGAGTATTGTGGATGTTGCTCAGTTCAGGCCAAATTAATCTATTGTCATATAGCTTCCATACAGGTCTATCCGCCAACACGATGAATCACTACAGCTATATTCAGAGCTAAACAGAGCAATATTATTAGTCTGAAGGCAAATAATTGGACTGGGCCAAACCGCTTCAGCAACACGTGGACAAATGCGCCCTCTAGTGGAAGGAAAAATATACTGCAGAAGCAGGTTTAATTGTAGCCGTGGGCAAAAAAAGAAAAGTTAGCAGTTGCCTGTTAATTCACGGACAGGGTCGAACTGACGTGCTATTTTGGCCAACACTGTTTATTCACATATTTATTTATTGGTAAAATGGCGGCCAAATGACACTGGGCTGGCTCAATCAAGTTTTTAACACCACTTTTCACTTTACTCTGTGTGGTGTGGTTGGCCAGTCAACACCAAACTGTCAAGGATGTGTTTTTATTCCAGTTCGCCCCTAAACACGGATATGTACATGACTGGAAAAATAGTAACGGTGACCAGATTTACCAGACATTAGCTATTGAAATATATAAATATAATTATATAACAGTTTATATATAAAACATTATTGTATGATATAAAACGGAATTAAACATCTTGTCATATTTTATTGAAAAATTAATAGGTCATGTTTTTTTTTTTAATATTCTATTTATTGCACTTTACTCATGGCGTAGGTTCACTCATGGCGTAGGTCCTGACCGCAACGTATGCCATTGACTAGATCGAGGTTGTATTAAAAAATACAGTATATGTAAAACTAGTAAACAGTAATATTATTTTCAAGAAACGTGGTTCCGGTTTGGTTAAGATTTATCGTACTAGTCTATGTGAGGCTATCTGTGAAGTAGAATAGAACATCAACAACAACAACAACAAAACAGTCAACAACACAAAACAGTCCAGTCAGAGCCAGCAATATCAGGCTAGTCAGACCAACATTGCACAGGATGAAAACGCAGGGCCTTTAATAATATAAACTCATTTATTATTGGATAGCTACATATTTTACGTTATGCTATATCAGAAAAAAAAAAGAATTTAGGACTGAATACCAACCAGCACTAAACATCATGTTAGTTAATGCCTGACATAAAGGGTTCATAACGTGTCTGAAGAAAGGCTGGGCGAGCAAAACGATTCATTTCTGGATAAATTGTGTTTGCAGTCCTGCTTTTTACTCTCATGTCTTTTCTAGAACCGTGTTAAACACTCACCTCTCAATTTTCGAAGCATTTGTGTGATTTTGTCACGAGCTGTGATACAAACGTGTCATTAAACCGCCCCCGAAGTCCTTGACCAATCAGAGGGCGGCGGAGTGTCTCGAGCCCCACACACCTGTTGGCAGCGGCTGTCCCTCAAGCGCCGCTCGCCCCGCGCGCCTGTCAATTAACCTGAAAGCTCAGAGCGGCTCACGTAGTCCTGGGGATTTGGAGTACATTTTGAAAAGGAACTTTTTCTGGTAGGTGTGCTTTTATTTTTTATTTGTACCGTGTGGCTTCCCGGTTCTTAGGCTTGTGGGGCAGTGCTGAATATTCAGGTTTATTTATTTTGTAAGTTTTGGCTTACTTCTGTCCTGCTTAAACGATTCTTTCATTTTATAGCCAGTAAAACAAGTCAAGCTGGCTATTCACACACAGGAAACTCACTGCCAGAGGTAGCCGTCTGTGTTTACTCAAGGCTGAGCTTATTCACATCTTATAATAACCGGTGGAGCCTTGCCAGCGTGAGTAAGCCTTGAAACAAGTGATATATCCGATTTGGCAGAATATTTATTTCTGTGGGAAACAGAATAATGCTTTGTTCCAATTTCAAAGTCTGGAGGCATTTACCTTCCTAGTATATCAGAGAGATTGGTGAAAATCTGAAATCTCAGCAAGGAGAGTTTGGAAAACTTTGTCACATGGTTATCTATGCAGTGCCATTAAAGTTTTTTTTAAAGAAAAGAGTTGTAATCCCTTTTTCATGGAGAATAAAATTAATATTGAAGTCAGCACAAATAGAAAAAAATATTCTCTGCTGTGGCCCTGTTTGTGTCTCAGTTGAATGGCCTTCGTAAAAGGGCAGAAACATATCCGGGCAAGGTCAGCTGAGGCTCTCAACTACAACTGAACCTGGTTTTTCACTCTCTTACAACAAACATGGATGGGCAGACTGTCACAGATATGAGAAATAACACACACATGAATTGGAGCTCTGAGTAAGTTGGGAAAAAAAGAAAGAAAAAAAAAGAATTCCTTGCCTGTGTCTGAAGTATGCTGGGTTCTGCATTACAGAGATATAGAGAACCATCTTGGACCATTTTGAGTATGTGAGCTGTAAGATTGTTTTGGGGAGTTAATGAATAATCTGTAAATATGTAGAGCCATCATAGTTGAGTCACTCATCCACCAGACTTAAACATAGACTCACTTGTAGCTGTATTTATCTCAGACTTGTCATGTCTCCTGTGGATGTGTGTCAGGGTTTATGAGACTCGCCTGCTGGTGTCCTGAATGTGGTCTAGTCACTGTTGTTTGACCTGGACTAAATGATTGTTTTCACAAATGTGGTTATGGTCCAGGCAACATCATAGAAAACGCCATGACTTGTTTTAAAGGACTCATTTGTGCTTGGTGGGTCAATTGAAGCAAAACTAAACATAGACTCTTCTGTGGTTTTCACATCGTAAAGTAAAGCAGGTAAAAATATGAGGATATTATTGCTTCAAATAATTCCTTAGGAATAACAGTGTTGTCTTTTCACATGCATACTTTGTAGCACAAGAATATTTTAAGAAGAAGTGACCCAGATAGAAAAGTCATTATTTCCTTACGTTTATGTACAAATACACACAGGCCACACTTCTTCACCTGTTTTTTAAAGCTTTGGACATCTGCTACATGTATACGCACCAGCAGTTTGTTAGTGTGTGTATGTGTGTGTATGCATGCATAGAGCACACCAGTCAGGACCGATCTTGGTGTCCTTAAGTGATGTTTTAATGTCCAATATAGTCTCAATCTGTTCGAGTTGGCCTACTATTACTGATGCAGTTTTGACCTTTTTTATTGTATCGCTGTCATAATAAAACCCTGCCTCTCTCAAATGGAAACTGTATCAGATTAAGAAATAAATTCACAAAGTGCAGCTGTTTTCAGTGGATTGGTGAAAATAAAACAAAACAAAAATTTTAATATTACAGCGCGGATGGTTAGTGTGTGTATGACTAAAACCACTGTATGATGAATAATGAGAGAGAGAGAGAGAGAGAGAGAGAGAGAGAGAGAGAGAGAGAGAGAGAGAGAGAGAGAGAGAAAACACCCCC
>JBBKCR010000101.1:15806918-15825081 GCA_037577295.1 Ladigesia roloffi | reverse complement strand
CTCAACTCTGGGGATATGCTGCATCAAATCATCTAACTCACTCCAGAACTTCTGCTTCTCTTCCAGCTCACATCCTATGGGACACAACCACTAACAACATTGATCATTACTCCTTCAACTTCATGCCTCAGACTCTTCAGCCTATCTGACACTCTGTAGAATGTCTAAGAATAAACAGATGTGTTTGACTAACAGTGGTATGTAATTAATTATGGCAGACTGTAAATACTGTAAAAAGTTATACCAAAATGTAAAAGTGACAAGAATCACACACAATATGAATATATAAGTAGGTGGGTTTAATATAGGACACCTACATCTAACAAGCTACACTAATGGCTGTTTAGAACACACGTGCACACAGAGTGATACACTGTCTCTGACTGAACTGGAACCAGGAGAGAGTGGCAACATTGAGATCATTAAACACTGTATAGGCACTGCATTCTGAAAGTAATGTCAGTAATGTGTCTGTATTACCAATCAACAAGATCGAAAGGTAAATTTAAAGTATAGCTTGAGAAGTTAAGATTTTTTTTTTCAGCATGATGCTCCATAGCTCTTACATTTGTTTGCTTTTGCAGGTAAATGCACTTGTGTTCATTTAGTGCTTTACACACTCAGAGAGTAACCTGTTGAAAGTTATGAGTTGGCCGTGTACCTTCTCTTTCTCTCTTTGTCTGCTTTATTCTCTTTTTCTCTCTTTCTTGCTCTCTCTCTCTCACGCAAACACCCACACACAAACACACCCACACACACGCACAAACACACCCACACACCCACACTTATTGTCCTCTGTCTGGACTAGGAAATGGCCTTGCCATGTATGTGATTGGTGGACTGTTATGCTGTGATTCTATTAAATGGTTCATCTAACCCTGGGTGACAAGCACTTAGTTCAGCAAATTGTAATGATTACACATGATTCAACTTATCAGTATTTTGTCATGTTTAGTAACAGTGTTTGAGCAGGGTCAGCTTGTTAATTTACTTCTTGGTTAGTCTTGTTTTAACAAAAGCACAAACCGCACAAATAGGCACACCTTAATGCACCTATGCAGAAAAATTTAAAATAAATATAAACTAATTCTAAAAACATGAATAATCAATCAGTTGTATGTGCACAAGTCTCCGTTTTGATCTGAGTTGTCAATCTTCCAAATTGTAACTATTAACTGAGTAATTGTGACAAACCTTGAAATCACCGAGCTGTGCCTCAGTGTCCAGAATTGGACACCCCTGAGTGGAGCCCTGAGCTAAGCCTCGTGTGAAGCTTTCTTAAGAGGGCTGAGACAGACCTGAAAAGAAAAAAATCAGCTGAAATGTCTCTGCTAGGCCCTTTGAACTAGACACACTTTCCATTTAATAGTCGGCTTTCCTTCTATCATTTTGCTGTCGTGGTAGACATAAGGAGATAGTGGTGGATTATCTCTTAAATATATTCCTCTCTGTCATAAGTCTTACTGTAGACCTCTGTAACATCAAAGTCCTCTGAATTCCTCTGTAAGACCAAACAGCTTTGAGATAAAATGAAGAACTTAATATTGTTCACTTTTTACCTCCCTTTTACACATTTATCTCACTGTTAATATGAAATCCCTCCTGTTACAGGATAAAGTTGTATGCTGTGCTCACATGGACAGATGATGAGTTAAAGAGAAACAGATGGAAGGTGATTTTCAGCCTGAGAGAGCTTCTGCTAGGTGGTTAGAGACCAAACAAAATGTGATTTTTTAAGCATAAGGAAATGCTGTGGGGTAAATTGAGCTACATGATTGTATTAGTTGATTCTGATATGTCACAACAATGCAGAAAAATTGAATCCCAGAAACATGCACATGCATGCAGACAGACACATGAAGTCTTCTTCTGCTTTCTACAGTCCAGATGTACTCCTAAGGGATGTACTGATAGATTGTGCATACCTCTGTTAAGTCTTTTCTTTATTCTTCTGTAAATGTGGGAGACCTTTAGCATTCCTTCTTAACGACATGTAAGAATCTTTAAGTGCTGGGCTTGTTCCCTGTCAGTCAAAGTGAATGGTATAATTTACAATTTTCCTCAGGAAGAAAAAGGAAATGGTCCATGGAAGAGGATTACATGGGTGTGTATTTGTCTGTCTATGTGTTTGGAGGGTGGTGAGAGAAAGAGAGTGAGAAAATTGAACCCCTTGAACCGTAGGTACTTTTTCATATAACAGTTTTACTTATTTTCTGAAACGAATGCACAGTGCAGGAGGATGGGAAACTAAAATGTGGGCCATATATTGCTCCATAGGGTTTAGGGTTTAAGACAGAATTGAGCTCATTGCTGGGCCAGAGATGGGCAGACAGTGATAACAAAAGAGACAAAGGAGAAACCGATAACAGCTTTGTCTTCTCTTCCTTCGAACGGACACGCCCTTAAACAGCTCATATTGCATAACTGTACACAGAGTCCATTTACTGTGGAGTTGAGAAGTCATATTATTGTGCTAATGTAGGGCATGCTCCTCTTTTATGGCATTGCTGATGTAAAAAGCTTGGCTGCTCTAATCATTGTTGACCAGTGCTGATTTCTGTGCTTCTTTTAGGTGCTCTAAGAATAGTTTTATATCAGGGACTAAGAATATTATCTAAAGATCACATACATTTCCACTTATTGTATAGAATTAATAGCTACGTCCATGCATATTGAATCACTGACATGTAGTCTGCAGCCTGGAGCAACGGGTCTTGTCCCTGTGAATGAAGGAAGGTCGAACTTGCTTTCAGACCCAGAATGCTCAATAAAACACAGCTCAGATGACTCACTCTATTGGGGCTGAACAAAAACAGCAGGGAGTCCGGCAGACACACACATACACACTCAATCTAAACAGATGCCTGGGAGAAAGTATGACTTGTGTTATCAGTATGTGCTGTGGTCAGCGCTGTCTTTGTTTAGAGTTGAGAGTTTTTGCTGTGGATCCACAAAGCATGTGTCTTCAATTAGTGTGCTGTGTAAGTCATGTAAATGCAGACTGATCCCATGCTCATAAAAATACTTTCAGGAAATTTAACCAAACTACATGGTATTTATTACCAATGCACTAATCATGTATTTTATGATCCACATTCCGTTTTCTTTCAAGCTAAATTGACCAAATGCTAATTTGTGTTTGTATTGTTTAATCAGAAGCTCAGAATGTGTGGGCAAAATGAAGACATGAAACCCTTTTTACATTTCTAGTACTTTCTATTGGACAAAGTTATTCCTAAAACAAAAAGTAAGCATTGCATCAGAATTTTGACACTTTGTTATAGATGCAAATTATAGCAGCATTCACAAAAACTGGGTGTGCATAACTGGTTCACATTATTAATGTCAAATGATAAAAAAAAAAGAAGTGTGGATATGCAGTTATTTCTCATTCCAAGTGAACTGAGTAGGTATTATAATGTAAAGTGAAAACACTGCGTATTGTTGATTATATAATACATTTTTTTTTCCCAAAACACTACCAATTTATTTCCTAAAAGTTGATTGTTTATGTGCGTTATGTGTGAACATGTAACATATGATATCATGAATATAAATCAAAATAAGTGCAAATGCATTAAATAAATAAAATAAATATTTGTTTTATAAAAAGTAATTTAGTAATACATTCAAAGTATTTTATGGGTGGGGCCGAAGCAAATAAGGTATTCGGAAAAGTACAAATAACTTATGAATATTTGTATTCGCGTGGTTAGGGCACTCGCCCTGCAATCAGAAAGTAGTGGGTCTATCCCCAAGACCACTAGGCACCACTGATATTCCCTGAGCATGGTACCATCTCCACATGCCGCTCCCCGGTACCGGATGGAATCTGCATCATTCATCTCTCTCTCTCTTTCTCTCTCTCTCAAACCAGTCGCAGTAGCCTTGTGTTGACATCTGATAGTAGGTATTAACCCACCACCTGAGTGAGGAACCTTATTTTTTTGTTTGTTTTTTTGTGGTTTTCTTTGTCCAGTCAGCATTTTCTACCCCCAGCTGTAGGTCTCACTGGCTCATCGATGCCATAAAAGTACTCATTTTGAATAGGACAATACACAAAATCGCAAAAAAACTTTTGCCCTAGAGTGCCGCCAAGCTCGATTTAGTTGGACGTTCACCGAATTCTGATTGATCGAGAGGAGATATCACGTTTTGACAAAAAAATAGAGACGGTGCTTGTTTCGTTTTGGGAAGAAACGGCATATTGCAGTACATCTTAAACAAGGAAATATAGCAATTTGGCATGAAACGTTGGAGCAGTGAATAGGTTCTGTGCACAGAAAAATGGCATGACAAACAAATTTTTTTTAATTTGCCATTTATCACGTTTTGGAAAAGAGCTCATCAAATATAGGAAAGCAAATAAGTATACTTTACCTTTGCACACAGTTTCCCCTAAGTCGGCATGCTGCAATGGCGATCATGCGCGTAATTCTCAAAATACCCACCAGGTGGCGGTGTTTATCAGTAAACCCGATATTACAAAATTGATAACCGATTATGGTAAAATGGTTAAATATCGGGAAAAATATTGGTAAATCGATATATCGGTCGATCTCTACTACTAATTGGTCAGAGAGAATCATCACACAGTGTCTTTTAGTATTCAGTATTTAGCCTGTCGTGTTAAGGATGATATCACAACAGTTTCATTTGGGGTCACAAGCTACATTGAGGGGGAACCAGATGCAGTGGAAAACGAACCAAATTAGAGTCAAGCTGGTATCATGAACCTGAAATGCAACTATAAATGCCCCCTAGTGCCATAAGATACATACTAGAAGGATAAACCACATTTAGTATATATATGTCCTTCACAAGCTAATCTTGCTAGTGGAGATTACCAATCTTTTAAAAAGGAAATGTTAAATCAGCAGTTGCAGTTGCCTGACAAATCCCTTGTTGACTTTTAAACATATCAGTTATATTGAGTCAAGGATTTAGCCTTCTGCTTCAAATGTGTTCACTCAGAAAGATGGAATATTATTCTCTATGTCAAATCTCATCTGTATGGATTATTAGGATTAAGTGAGATTAAGGGTTGTAAACACATGTCTTTGACAGGGTATCTGTGCAGTGTTATTTAAGTTTATGTAAGAGGGATTATTACTTCTCTTTATAGAAGAGTGATAGGAGAGGTATTGATATGCTAACTGTGGTAGGACTACATGAATGTATGTATGCAATTTATCAGTTCATGAAAAAATGCTGACCTGTGGTCATGGAGCTCCCTCCAACTCTATGACCAAAGGTCAGCATTTTTTTCTCTCTTCCTAAAGGAAATATATGTATGCCATGTGCGTTCAGAAAAACACACACACACACACACACGCACACGCACACACACACACACACGCAGTCCTTAGTATCCAGCAGTTCAGAATGGCCTGAGGGCTTTGTTAAAGATTAAGACTGTTGTAGACAAAAACCCAGCTGTACTCACAGCCTAGAGCAGTGACCCCCACCTCTCTTTCACACTCTCCATTTCTTTCTCCTTCTTTCTCCCTCTCTCACTTTCTCTCTCCTGTTGTCTCTTTCACTTTCTCTCTCCCTCTCTCTTTTTTTGTTCTTTCTTTCACTCTCTCTCCTGCTTTATCTCTTTCCCAATCTCTCCCTCTCCCTTTCTCACTCTCTTGCTTTCTCGCTACCATTCTCATTCTCATTTTGTTTCTTGCTCTCTTTCTCTCTTCTCGTCCTCTCATTCTTTCTCATTCTGCCTTCCACATCCGCTGCCTCCCTAGAAGAGCATAACCCCCCCCATTTACTAATACCCTTGACTTCAGACCAAATGAGCAGCTGTCTACACACTTTTACAGTGTAGTTGTAGTCTGTTCTAATTTACTGTATCCTACTTTATTAGTGCATTCTTTTCTGCACCCCACCCAGCCTCATCCCTGGACAGTTTAACGAGATCTGTCAATCCTCGTTTTCCATTGACTAATCGCCTCCTCTCTGGTGCTTTGTTGCTGTTTAACAAGGGCATTAGATTCATTCTTATTCTCCCTGTACTCTGTACCTCTTTGTCTTGTGTCTTTTTTTGCCCACCCCTCCTTTTCCCCTTTCTCTCTCACTCTCTCTCACCCTCTGTCTCTTTCTCTCTGTCTTTCCCTCTTTCTTCCCCCCTTGCACATCTGGTTTAGATGAGATAGGGTTTTAGAGTGCATGTCAGTTGCATTGTGTGTCTTTGATCTGACATCCTCTGCAGACCGGCCTTTTTCATTCCTGGACTTCAGTCGGACACTGGAATAAAAACAGAGACCCCTTTTCTCTTTCTCCACTCAGCTGTTTACAGACCCCGCTCCTGCTGATTTCCCCTCCCTTGCACATTTTGTCATTAATCTCCCTCACCGTGTTTCTACAGAAATAATAGAGTTCAGATGAAAAATATATCAGGCAAAGCTTCACAATAACTGCCAGAATCCAGTTTGTACTTGCTTAGAAAACTGATGTTGACAACAAATCTGTTATCATCATCATTATTATCTGCCTTTACAATATTTGCAAATTTTAGATTTGCTTCAAGGCAAACGACAATATTTTCAAATCATTAATTGTTTTGTCTGCTTTTTGTGCTCAAAAAGCAGATAAAGTGGGAGCTAAAGACTGTTTTTTCAGGCCATTTGTTTAATCTCAGGCCAAAGCATCTTAGTTTAGTCCTAGTTCTTCTTATGCACATCTGGAGATAGACATCTACAACAACCTGCTGCTTAGAGTAAGAGCGAGTCAGAGAGAGAGAGAGAGAGCCAGAGAGAGAGTGAGGGAGAGACAGACAGACAGAAAGAAAGAAAGGAAGAAAGAAAGAAAGAGAGAGAGAAAGTGCAGGGGGAAAAATGCAAGAAAAGAGGGCAGAAATGGTGGGTGTGCAAATTTTGAAGCTGCAGAGCACTGTCCAGACGTGGAAACCCACTTTGCTGGTATGTAGGCCATGAACATTCCTCAAAGTGCTTTAGCTAAGAATGTTATTCTGCTCCTGCTCCCTCATGAAAACATCAGGAGAACATTTAAATAATATTCACAGGTCCTGTGCTCACACACAAGACCTAGTGTGTGTGTGTGTATATGTCTTCACATGTGTTTGTGTGCACTAAGGGTGAGAGAAGGGTGTAACCGTACATTCCAAGGGGTCTGCTATGTTTCTCTCAATTTCTCTTTTTCTCTTTCCTTCTCTCACCACCCCTCTCTCTCTCTATTTTTTCTCAGTTTCCCTTTGTTCTGTTTTTCACTACTGCTCTCTCCATCTCTCTTTCCTTCCTCTCTCTCTCTCTCTCTTTCTCTCTCCCTCTCTCTCTCTGTCTGATGTGTGTAAATGCCTAAGAGGCTGAGAGTTGCCGAATAGAAGGGAACAGAGGAAATGAAAAAGTTCAGAGAGCCTTTATAGTGGTCTTTTTGTCTATGAATAAAGTGTGTGTATGTGTGTGTGAGTAAGAGAGAGAGAGAGAGAGAGAGAGAGAGAGAGAGAGAGAGAGAGTGAGAGAGTGAGTATGTGTGTGTGTTTTGCTCGGGTGTGTGTTGTATACAAGTTTGGGGGGAGACCAGAACTGCCACTGAGGAAAAGTATGAAAAGCCTTAAGGGGGATTTCCTCTGAAAGAGAAAGCTTCTCTCCTCCCCCCTCCCCTCCTCTCTCTCTCTCTCTCCCTCTCTCTCTCTCTCCTTCTCTCTCGCTCTCTCTTTCTCTCGCTCTCTCTCCCTGTCTCTCTCCCTGAAAAAAGCACGGTGCAGTCAGGAAGCAACAGAGTAGCACGCCAAGCAACAGGCTGCCTGACACTTTGCAGCTTTCTATTCCAGTTACTCTTGGGCAAACTTGGGAAAGACACTCTAGGATGGAGGCAAGTTACTACAGCCGAAAAACACCATCCTCTCCAAACTGGACAGCAGTACATATACCACAAGCCCTTTGGATGTAAGAGACTATGGACATATTACTGGTCTGCCTGCAAAACTGATCTTCATTTGTATGGATTAAGGAACTAGAAGATGACCACTGGATAGCGTGGACAGTATCGACAAAATGGTAAAAAAAAAAAAAGTTATCACTGCTTTTTTTTTTGTAAAACTATTTATTATTGTATTGTTCCTCTAACCTGGTGCCTTATAAACAAATTGATTTGCTGTTCAATAGAGGATTACAGTGTGCTTCGGGGTCAATGCTTTTGAAAAGGAATTAGAATGTCTTTAGGTGTGAATGAAGCTGAGTTAGCCTCCAGCGGTATTTAACTTCATGAGACCTAAGTTGGGAGGACACATGTTTGTGCAAGGATAACCGGTTTCTTTATTGTTGCCTGAAGTGCAGGAGCCTATTTGGTAAGTTTGTTTCAGTATTCATCTTTAATGGTTTTAATTACAGATTAAGTACACAATCACGTGCTAAAGTATTTAAATTGTGGTACAGAATAGAATTTACATATATGGCTTTGCAAATATTACATTCTGATTATTTGAGGTTGAGTTATATTGAGTTGAAAGTAATATTGATGTAGTGAAAGTAATATGATGGAGTGAAATTAATGTAGGTCACATAGTTTCATAAAAATGTGTCTGTGGATGTGTGGATGTGCTCCCTAAATCCTGTGGAGAAGTTTTATTAACAGTTATTAGCTATGCCACAGTGACTAGTCATGCTTCAGCTGTAATCAGTGAACAATTTCCACACATACAACAAAACTCACAATACTGAAACCTCTCTCTCTCTCTCTCTCTCTCTCTACTGTGAATAATAATAAAATAATAATTATATGGTTTACTTATATAATCTTACTTAAGAGCAGAAAAAGTAAAGTTGATTGAGTGTTTGTTCTGTTTATATAAAGAGCAAATGTCAGAGCACCTATCATCACAAGCTTTTAGATCCGACTGTGGCATGGTCTGCGGCATACAGTATTTAATTTGCACTTTGCACCTTGGCGGCTTGCTTAATTTGTCAAAGTTTTGTTGTAGGTTTTGTTGAAGTCTTTCATGGCAAATCGTTACTATTTAAAACATTGTATCTCATGTAGGAGGGCGCATTTCACATCAAATCGCTAATTATGCATCTCCTAGCCACCTAATTACATGAATCTTTTGAAGATGAGGGGAGGTTGCACTCATTTTTGTTCATTTTAATGTGCAAAAATCTTCATTCATGGGGTGTAGGAACAGTGCATTGTCCTCAGAAAATCTCCCCTTCCTGACTAACACTTTCCCTAGAAAGGAAATATTATTCAGCTTTAGCCCATATACTCTCAATCAGGTATTCCACATACCTGACCTTTTTACAGGTGCAGTTTTTCACAATGTGACAAACACAATGTGTTTTCATTTTATTTTTTATTTAATCTAAATTTGCCTTAATAGTAAAGCCATTGTGTGTGTGTTTGAGAGCGAGAGTGGTCTGTGTGTGTGTGTGTGTGTGTGTGTGTGTGTGTGAGAGAGAGAGAGAGTATGTGTGGACAAAGACACACACACACACACACACACACACACTTGTGCTGTGATTTTGCTATGCAAATGAACATAGGAGACCAGAGCTTGGATAGCCAAACAAAAGCTTTGAAATATAAAAGCCTTTATGGGCTAGCAGCACTGTCAGTCAGTCAGTGCAGAAACTGAATTACAATATCCTTATATTGCACTTTCTCCAAGCGCAATTCCAGTTTTATTAAATAACCAACCAAACATTACTGATGCATGATATATGTTGTCTGCTTATTGCTTTTGGTTTATTTGTCCCTTAGGAGTTCCAGCACCTTAAATTGCTCATCATACAGTAATTTGAACTCGTCCAATATAATTACAGAAAAGCACTGATCCATCCTGGTAAGGTTTCATGATGACTCAGTGTCTTGTGCGTGATGTGTGGGTGAGAATATTAGAAGCAGCTGTTTATGATTCCCAGACGTGTTCGCTTGTTTACGCCTCGCATTCATAGCAAATGTGTGACTAAAGCATTTGGCAACACCACAAGTTCAGTAATTTATCTACACATAGGAGGCAAATCTGCACATAGGTGTGGTAGGTATAGTAGGCAAGGAACCACACATTACAATTCATAAAAATTTTGCCACCTCAATAGACATGCAGATGGGCTTTATTTTTGTGCTGGGAGTGGGTCCAAAATCAACACATTACCTAATACCTGGGGTATGGCTAATTATGATAAACAGCTATTTATTTGCAGTAGCTGTTACAGATCCTCTGATTTCATTCATCTGCATTTATTTCATTGTGTAGTCTCCTGGGAATGACAAATTACCAGTGGCTAACCAGATTTTCTATGGAAAGAAGGCCAAATTTCTCAACTATTTTAAGACTGTTTCTTCTTCAACATCCTCACTTTCCTACCAACCCATACTCAGTACTGGGTAAGAGTCTCAGGCACCTAAGAAAATAATATTATTAAAATGCACTTTAGCTGGGTTGTATATGGTTTCTTTATATAAAAAACAACATTAAAATCAGCGAACAGTGATTTTAAGTACATCATTGTGTTCGCTTAAGCATTTCCACACCTTATCTCACCAAAGTCCAGTATTATTTGTAGTTATCATCAAATACCGTGTTTGGCTCAATCAGTCCTTCGTTGTTTAAGTAACGTATGATGATTTCACATATCCATGCATGGCTGAAAGGAGAAATGTGGAACCAAACCTGTGCTATTCTAACCAGCTCACAAAATATCAACCTGTATCATCCCTTTTTTCTTTGTTTGCATTACTTGTGATTTTGCTTGCAGAGAAACACTTACTGGTGAGATAAATATATTTTCCACAGTTCTGTATATTTATCAGCATGTCCTGGTTTTGACTGCTTGTCAATATGGCCTGAGTCTTTTCTTCCACAGTTTTGTACTCAAATGCATGTACGAGAGGTAAAGTGCAGAAGCTAAATTGCCTCTAAGTACATGTGTGTGAGTGTGTTTGATTGTGTGTGTGTGCATGTGATAGGCCCAGGGTGTTTCTCCACTTTTAAACACTTACTGTCCATTGTCCTGCACACCTGTTGGTCCACCATAAATGTGGAGATGATATTGATGTTAGCCATGGTCCTTCAGAAAACCATCTAGATTTGTAGGCTGGATAGTTTGGTTGATACAGTGACACTGAGCAAGCCACCATTTGCATTGTAAACACACGTACACACACACACACACACATGCACACAAACTGAACCTGTCAGACAGAGGATAGTCCACTTCATCAATAATCTTTACACAGTGCGGCACCTGATCTTTGATAAATGAGGCAAAGGGAGTTGTCAGATTATGCAGACACAGATGCACCAGAAACTGCAATTGTGCAAAGAGCACATATATGTAAGTATACCTAATGAAATGGACCAAGAGTTAATAGAAGGTAGGCATGCCTAACTAAGTTGCCGGGTGAGTGTATATATATTTACAAGGAATGCATGATTATATCTGAATAATATCAGAAGCAGAAAATGATCTGTCCTAGACCAAAAGTGTTAAATTTCACTCTAGTGCCCTGTAATCATCTAATGGCAAGAGTGCCCAATGCTAGTCCCCAAAAGTCGAATTTCTCTAAGACATCTCATACATCTCAAGTAATAATAAGGTTTAGTATTTATACTTGTACATGTGTTGGATGAGAGAAATCCCCAAATCATGCTGGTCTGTAGGCCTCCACAATAGGGATGGCTCGATACCACAATTTTGACTTCGGTATGATACTAAGATCTAATACCTTGGCATCGATACTAAATCAACACCATAGGTAAAAAAAAGGAAACAGGCAGTGGCGGAGCTAGACTTTTTTACTTTTACTTTTGTTTTGTCCTAGAACTACCGTGATCTGACTATGTCTATCACCATGGTAACGCGTACTCACTCTCAACTTGTAATAGCAAAGATCCTTCATTTTACTATCACTGACCGTAGCTGCTGCGTTCATTCTGAAATCATCTTTAATAATATTCACACACCATGTAGGATATTTGTACAATATTTTTACAATTAATTTTGGGGAGGATTAGCCTCTCCAAGCCTCCATTACGAGCCGCACATGGAAACAGGCAAATATAGGTGAATTGAAAAGAGTTTTATTAAACACAGTGCTTGAAACTCTATGAACAACTGTGCAAAGAAATTGTTGCAAAACATAATACAAACTACAATTTTGATTTTAAAAGAAACCAAACTGAAGAGATCTAATTAAAATAAAGTCATCTCCTCTTAATATATTTTCAGTATTTATCACAAAGAAAATTTGAATTGAGGTCTGTGGGTTCACTATTTTCATGACATTTGTTGGCGAAGTAATGCCATATTTAACTTATACTACTCTTGTTATTTATTCATTTCGGACGTGTTTTCACGCTTGCCGGTTTTACGCCAGTTTGCGCAACACTGTCGCATAGTGGTGAAAATCGGAACAGCGGATGAAATACCGAACTGAGCTAACTTTTGATATTGTACCGTTTGAAAAATAATAAATACCAGTATTTTCACAGTACCGGTATACCGCACATCCCTACTCCAGAATGAAAGTATGGTTATAATTCCCAGTGATTGAAGTATAGCTTTATGAGTCCTCGTGATTGAAGTACTGTGTATCCTTCTCCTCCCAGCTGTTGAGGGGCAGATCTCTGCACACTTGTTTTTGCCTGCAGCAGCTGGCTTCTCTGTCTGGCAGCAATGGTCAGTGGAAAAAAACAGCTTCTGGCTGAACACACACTGCTCTGTGTGTCTTTTATGGTTTTACACAAACCTCAAAAACATCCACATACGCTTACACCAGATTCAACACACACATACACCTTGCTGTATATCCAGTCATTATAAGCCACCTTTCTATTTATATCAGGACAACCAAGACTGAAAAACACCACCTGCAAACATTTGCGATGGTAGGTCAATAAACAAGAATTTAAATTAGCAGACCCGGTGCCGGCAACCACATCATTGGCATATCTGCTGAATGTGGCGAAAGTACGTAAAAGCTGTCTCAAAAGCAAACAAAGCTATTTTCCCATTCCTTCACTAATGGGAGTGTTGGGACAGATTCACCTGATAAAGCCGGTGGGTTTCTGCTTGAGAACCTGAAGGGGGAGGAGGAGGCTTCAGTGCTAGGCTGGGTTTGTTTTGTCATGCTAATCGACTCGGAGCAGTACAGCTGTTGGGCAAGTGCCAACCAAGATGCATTAACAACAAAAAAAAAAGGACCAGGGTCTGTTGGGGCAAAAAAGAGTGAAAACCTATTCTAACTATGCGCAGAAACACTCTCAAACCTAAGTTGTCTTATCAAAGTCTCGAACTGTTTTACATTCTTTCAGAGCGATGTTTATAGAAACACACTTCTGCTTAAGTCAGGAGTCCTTTTGATCGTTCAAAACTGGAGATATGTGACAACATGCCGAGTGATACAATCTTGTTATTTTTGACCCAGTGAAGGGCCTGTACAGCCGCACAGAGGTCACTTTAAGGAGAGTGAGGAGAGTAGTTTGTTTACCATGAGCAGCATGCTTCTCTAGCCAGATGTCATTTATGCTGACAAAACATCTTGCTTTGTGTTTTCTTCATCAGTTCACTCCAGTATGGGTGAGCACTATATACTTGCAAATAGATGATTCTACATGGGTTCACCTATTGTTAGATGTTATCTGCAGGCTGCAGAAAGGTGGAGCCAGGTTTGAGGTCTGGAATTTGCATGTTAAAGCAATGGTCAAAGCTGTGCAAATCCTGCCTGTGCTTCTACAGTCATGCTTCTTCCATTCCATTGATAATAGAGCAGGTGCTGAGATTTGAATCAAACATTCATATTAAGGTCTCTTTTGTTAAGGCATTTACCAAAGTCTAATACAAACCCCAAACAAATACCTCAATGTTTTGTCATGTACACTCAAAATATTCAGGTGTCTGAGGAAGTCAAAGTAGTGTAAACATGCCTCTTCATGTTTAAATATGTTTAGGTTCCATCGAGCCTAGCTGAGCTGTTGTGCCAAAAAAAAAAAGGTATTTGTTGTGATAATGTGCTCCCTGACCTCAAATCAAAATGCAATGAAATTTAACACTCGGGAGAATTGCCAGCCCCTCTGTTTGACATTCTTGGATCTCAGCTGGGAGTCACTGAGCCTTTCTTCCTTTAGCAGAGATTTGGGGGAGTAAGACAACAAAGTATGGGACATATAATACATAGTTTATATGGCCTGTCAACCCCGCTGAACCAAAAGCAATGAGTCATATTAGCCTTTAGAATTAGGTTCTATCTCAAGAGACTGCTGAATTTTAAAGCATTATGAGCATAACTATTATAAAAAGAAAATACAAGTTCATTGTGTCAAACTGTACATTTTCAGGACGCAGATATGAAAGCCGAGGACTTAGAAGTAACATCTGAAGCATCGAATGGTCAGATTAGGAGGCACATGGTTGAAAGGATGGATGAGGAATGAGACAGATGGTTCTAGATCCCTCTCAGATTTGAGGTGGGAGTACTGTCTTTGTTGGGTTGCAGTTTTTGAAGGATTTCGAATGGGGCAGAGGCAGTGTGAATGGGGAGCATTATGCCAAGACTCCCTCTGTGAGGAATTAAACAAGAGTGGCACTGAGACAAAGACAACACTGTCCCCTTGAAGAAAGAGAGGATGGACAGGAAGAAAGGATGAGAGGAGGGAGAGACCTGCTGAGAACAGAGAGAGTGGGAGAGGGGCTGTAGGAATTTGACAGCTGAAAGTACAAGACTTGTCTTGCTGAAAACGAACACATGTTGGATTAAGGCCCCTCTGAAGACCTGTTTTGGGTTTTTTGCTTTGCTTGTCACATCAGTTGTTTTTTTCATACAGGCACTTTGCAGGAAGTTTGTAGGAAGGTTTAGATGTTTTTGGCCATTCCTGTCCTGTTTCTTGCCAAATACACAAGTCAAGGCAAAGTTTCCCATTTTAATTTAACAAGTTTTAAAAGACAGCACATAAAGACTTTTTAGACATAACCTTTTACAACAGCACAGTGTTTACTGACTGGGCTCTGAAAGTTAGATCTGAATTACGGTGTTGAAGAATATTATATGCCACTTTACACTGTGTGATTACAGTGAATCCTAAACAACTGCCTGCTGGCAAGATCCTGTCTAGCAGTAAACACTGAAATCAGTGAAAGGTGTGAAGATTGCTGTTGCTGGTAACCCCCCACAAAATGCCATCATATACGGCCTCAAATTTGACTATACAACAAAGGCAGAGACGTGTTTATGAGAGTAAGTGGCCAGACTTTCAGCCAGACACTTCCCTAGGCTAAGGTTCAGGTGTTGGACAAGGGATAGAGAGGCCAGACAAGCAAGCCATTAAAAATGGCACCAACACAGTCTCCTGATTGCAGATAGCAGATAAACAGAAGCATGCAAGGTGACCAGCATTCCTCACTGTGAAGCTGCCAGGTTCTGCTGAACTGTGTTTGGCCTTCGGAGTGTTTAAAATGCCAGGGTGTGGATGTGTGACTCATGAGAAGAAGGAATGCACAGACCTATGGGACCAGAGCCATACTTAAAGAAGTAGTGGGACAGCGGCAGAGAAATAGAGTGTGTTTACTGACAGAGCCAGAGCCAGAGAATGAGAGTGTACTGAGCAAGGGCGAGGGAGAAAAGGAAGAGAGAGAAAGAGAGAAAGCGCAAAGGAGTCAGCCAGAGGACCTCGGAGGTTGCACTGCTCTGAAAGGACCACCCTGAAGTGGTTGTACGTGCCAGGGAAATGGGTCAACTTTTCATCTCTGTCAATTCACCTGAAATAAATTGTCGCACTGCAGCCAACAAAAGCTATTTTTAATGCTCTATCATACCTAGCCATAGAATTTCAGCCATTATTTGTCATACTTTGGAAATTTCAGTTGTACTTCAATGTCTTAAAGTGTTTCTAATCTACAGTTTAAAAGGTCCTGAGCTCTGTTACAAGTATGCTTACTTCTCTGGGCTTAAAGGTATGTACACTGAGTGTTTGATTTTAAGAACATGCTATTGCAGCGAATTAATGTGAAGGCAATGGTCTTGATGAAAAGGCAAACAGTGGATCATGTCTCTTCCTCTGGCTACAGCTGCAGTGCATTACAGTCTCCAACACAGACTCTGGATTCGACTCCCTAGTCTACACATCAACACAGCTCAATGTCCCTCTCTATCAAATAAGCTCATTATGGCTAGAAACGGGCTTAGGGAGAATGCCAATGCAAGCATTCTTCTGAGGTGAGGTGAGGGACTCGCAGACTCTGCTGTCTGCATTACTGTATGACTAATACAATGAACCCCACACTCAAGCCTTGGCTGGGGATGGGGCCTTTGTAGTGAAGAAACTGAAGCTCTTTATCATCTCTCTGTTTTCAATTCAGAATGGCAACCGCAAAATGATAGGTCATGGCAGCCATGAGAGGAAGGGGAATTAGGACTTCAAAACCAGTTAGTGTTATATTTTCACACTAATGTCAGGAAATGCACCTTGAAGGGGAAGGTTAGAGGTTTAGGGAGCAAGAATGTACCACATGTAATGCTGCTGTTTGTTCTAGGTGCTTGTTTTGTCTGAAGTGAGGGATTCACAGCATGTCTCCCCTTCTATATTACTATAGCACCAATAATAAAAGATATTGTTGCTTATGTTAAAGCCCATTTGGTTGGTTGTTTGTGGCCAGCAAAGAATATTCCATTTTTTTTAGCCCAGAAAGACACTATACCTTCTATAAAGTAAAGCGAAACCTCATAGTCATGCATTAACATAACACAGCACAGCACTCAGTAAGAACAATGTGAAATTCTTTCTTTGCATTTAATCCATTCGCTACGTATAGCCATGGGGAGCCACCAACAGGAAGCAATGTGTGGATATGGTACTTTGCTCAAGGGCACCTCTCTGGTACCACTAGTAGTCCAAGGATTCTAACCACCAAAGCAGTGTGTGCTGTTGTTACTGTTCTGCTAGATTGTGAAGCTTTACATTAGTTTTGAGACCATAGATAATTCTTCACACTTCAGAATTAATTTTGCTTCTGTTGCAGGCAGTCACAGTTTGACACAGTTTCTTACTATAACCTGATTTTTCCATCTTTTCAGTGTTTTCTACCAGTAAGTTTAAGGTCATGCTGGTATATTTTTCTCTTTATGGTAGTCCTTGAAACACCCATATAGTGTATAGAGCAGTGGTTGTCAGTCAGTCTTCTTGAGGACAACTACCCTGAATTTTGTATTTTTTATTACCCCTTCTTACATATCCAGTTCATTTTGGGAAGGCATGGGTAATTAGTTCATTAATTGTTTTGGGAGCAGGAAGAACTCTAAAATGTGCAGGGCAGTGGTACTCCAGCACTAGCATAGAGAATCATTGAATAATATTCTTTTAGGACTAAATACAAATTTTCGATTATTTGCTAATATACCTAAATACTATACCTAAGACCATGTATAAACATTTTATTATATTTTTTGTATATGAACTGATGAGGCAGTTCAGCTGAATAACAACTTGGCCAGTCTGCTGTCCATGTACTTTTGGTTACCTCAAAGACATTCTATTCATAAAAAAAATAATTCGTGCTTCATGCATACATATTGTGTGTTTCATGAAGATTAAACACATGTTGGAACACTCACCATTACTGTGTGTTACCAGGCTGATGCAGTGCTGGTGTCAGCTGTCTGAGTGTGGATTCTCATGGATGACCTTTCCCTTTGCCTGAGATGAAACAATAAACAGCAAAGCTCAGACAAAATCATTTCCGTATGAAATGTTCTTCAGGGCTGTTTGTGTCGAATCGAATGCAAAAGATTAGTGTTGTTTAAAGACCGCTAATTTGGTACCAAGTCAGGGCTAAACATTTTTTCCAGGTTTTGTGAAGTACAAATGGTACCGAGCACCTGGTCAACCCGGTTCTTGCTGCATTATCAGTTGCGTCTTCTTCTTCATAGCTCAGAGACATGGCAACTGGCGGTGCTGTGCGGCTAGGGTTGCCACCCGTCCTTTAAAATACGGAATCGTCCCGTATTTGAGAATAAAATTGCGCGTCCTGTTTTGAATCAATACGGGACGCGTTTTGTCCCTTATTTGTTATCATTTTTTTCAAAGCAGCATCTCATGCAAATCATCGCACACGCATTCTATGAAGATGCCTCCTTTCCTACTCTTCATTGGGTAATACTTGATCTCATCGTTAGTTTGATTGGTCTTTTTAACTGTCCAGTGAGGAGGGCGGGT
>JBBKCR010000101.1:15793382-15806818 GCA_037577295.1 Ladigesia roloffi | reverse complement strand
TTTTCCTCCTTGAAAATTGGCTGCGTCTTATATTCCGGAGCGTCTTATAGGCCGAAATATACGGTAATTACAGTCGTCAGAATGGATTAAAATCAGAGGGATTTTATTTCTTATTCTTGGTTTGTGTTTGCTTGCCACAAAACGAAACAGTTGGCTCCAGACAAGGCTTTAAGAAGCATGGCAGCGGACTGCCGAGAAAAAAACGACTAACCGACTAATGAAAATGTATTCAACCAAGCCTTCTTCATATCAACTAACGTTTAGTCGACTATTTGGTAGCAGCCCTAGAGAACAGAGTATATCACACTACAATTGCAGGATTTTCCTTTTTCAAATATGTACATGTAAAGTTAATGTGCAATTCATACAGTTAAATTTTATATTTTAATAAAAATAATGCAACATGAAAGAATGTATTTAGATCATTCTGATACTAGATTGAGTGAACTTTCAAGTGCTTTGATATGTTTTGCAATTTCTGAGAAGATTTGAAGTCACATTTAGGGAAGCCGAAACATATTAAGTTCTCTTGTCCACAGGAGAGGAAAGAGAAAGGCATGTCAATGTTGAAAGACGTGGAGAGAAAGATCCAGGAGGCGAGTTATCCTGAGACTGACAGTTTTCACATTAACATGACAAAGTTCAAAACCAACATGGCTGCTCTTTTGCTACAAGGCGAGCAGCATAAATCGGACCTTGAGGCTTTACTTCGTCTGCATTGTTTCTGTGAACAGGTTAGCACACAAACTTTTGTATTGTTATTGCATTCTCAAAGAACCTCAGAATTATTATCTTGAAGCAATAAACACTAAGTAGCTGATCTAAATATTATTTGATGAGTTTATGAAATAACATTCATTTTTGTTTGTCAGGTTTTATCTTTGAACAAAGAATGCATTCACTATCTGGAGCAAATGGGCTGCTACCCGGTCAAGGGCAATATAAGCAAACTGAAGACTTTTCAAGAGAGATTTAAAGTGTTTGAGGAGGAGAAGAGTAATGTTTTGGCTGTGAAGCATCGAGGAGATCTGTGTGTGTGGAAGACGGCCTGGGCGGAGAGCCAGGATGTCAAGCAGAAACTGAAGGAGAAGCTGTGGGAGTTTGATGGGATCCAGAAGCCCCAGAGATTGTCAAAGAAGGATGTCAGGGTGCAGGGAATTGCTGAAGATTCTTTTCAAGCTCCTTCACCCAGCAATACCAACTCCTCTTGGGGTGTTTTGGAGGCCAGCACTGAAAGTGAACCTGACAGTCAGACGCTGAGCCTAGACAGTCATGCCAGAATGGACAGTGAAGCTGTGCGCTGTTTAAACCTCCATTATAAGCCTGAGGGGAAAGAAGGCAATGCACTCCTGGAGGTCCCAGAAGTATGTTCAATCATAACTAACTGTAAAGAGGAGTTCTCAGCTGAGCTTCCATCTCAGGCACAAACAGAGGAAACCCAAACAACGTCAGAGCTCATAAGATCATCCAATGTACAGAACTCTCACAGTGTGCTCTTAAAAACGTTCAAAGAACCCGAACATCCTCTCTCTGACACAGCATCAAGCATAGATAATGGTTCAGCATCACAGGGAGCATTAACACTAAATTTAAGGACATTTCTTCCCAAACATCGCAGTGAGCCTGACCTCAAGGCTGTTCACGGGAATAACAGGTTGCCATGGAAACAAGCCTTAGGCCGATCACACAGTGAGGGCACCTGTGTGAGTTATAATCCCAGACAAACCTTTAGTCCCTTACCAATGTACAAAAAACACACTACAGATAAAGCCAATGTGTTTCAGGACGACCGGGACTCTCATCAAGACAGACTGTGTTCTAATTGTTCCAACATAAAAGCGGAGTGGACCAAAATTGGTAATGAAAATGAACACAGAATCTGTCAGGATGACACACCCTCTCCGATATCTCGGAATGAAAGCTTCTGCTCCAGTGTGTCTAGCCCAAGACAGGGATGGGTGAAAGAAGAGCAAAACATTGCATTCCCATTGGCTGAGAGGTCCACTGCCTCCTCCCCAGTAGAACCTTTTTGTCCAGACAGGCTAGATCTGGAAAACAACAACAATTTACTGTGAGTAATCAAGTGAGACTAGAATGCTGAACATGTGCAGTCACTTAGAGCCCACTGATTATTTTCATTTATCATGATAGGAAATGATGTCAACTAGGCATCTGGAACAAACATATGCTAATGATTAAATGTGCTGCATGTGTGTGATAAATCCTGGCCTTAATCAGACATTACGGAAAGCATGGTTTGATTTCTCAATTTAGGACTCAGAAGCACCATCATATTTTATTTTTAGATAACCATTCACCCATTTATTACAAACAAGAGATTAATACAAAAGTTCATTTTACAATACCAACTAGTGTTAGTTCTAAGTCATGTGACTTGTTTCTAACTTTTAAAACCAGTAGAAAGTCCTGGAAAGATATTGAAATGGTTCACCACATATGCCACAAGCCTTAATGTGCACTGTTTGATAAGACCAGCAAACAGTTGCAGTAGATTGTCATTCACCAGGCTGTGTGAAGCTATGCTGTACTATAAACTTCAGTAAACATTGTTATTACTGTGCCGGAATTCTTTGAATAGACATCAAATTTACCTCTAAAATGAAAAAGAGCAAATATTTTGCAGTAAATTAATACAGTAAAAAGATTGATTCTTCTTGCCTTTGTGTTGACTGGACAGTAAGCTGCAGCACATCATGGAGGAGTTGCTGCGGACTGAAAAAGAATATGTGAAAGCACTGGGCTATGTCATGGAGCACTACTTCCCAGAGCTGGAGCGTCCTGATGTCCCACAAGATCTTAGAGGGCAGAGGGGAAGTATCTTTGGAAACCTGGAAAAGCTGAGAGACTTTCATCAACACCACTTTCTTAAAGAGCTAGAACTTTGCCTTAAGGAACCTTTCCGTGTTGGACGTTGTTTTCTCAGACATGTAAGTTCTTTGTATATAAGGAATTCCATAAAGGATTCTCGAATGATACATTTTGTGTGTGGACGACCATAACAGCAAATGACTTAACACACGACTTGTCCTCCAAACCTATAACTGCCTATAAACATTTTCCTTATTCCTCCTCTGTCTTCTGACTTTCTCTTCCAAACACAGAAAGAAAGTTTTGGTCTCTACGCTCTCTACAGCAAGAATAAACCTCACTCAGACAACCTTCTCATTCACCATGGGAAAGAGTTCTTTAAGGTAAGGCCTTTGCCTAAACAGATGGAAATGATGAAGATATCTTTTGGATGTATTTGTGAGCCTTTTCTACAAAAGAAAAGCCTCATTGTCTTTATTTTTCAGATGATTTCTCTGTAATTACAACACTGTATTAATGCTTTTGCAGCAGAAGCAGCAACAGCTGGGGGATAAGATGGACCTGTTGTCATACCTGCTGAAGCCAGTGCAGCGCATCAGTAAATACCGCTTGCTGCTGCAGGACATGCTGAGAGAGTGTGATACTGAGTCACACAGGGGTCGTGAGCGCGTCGAGATACAGGGTGCTCTCGAGGTCATCCAGTTCCAGCTTCGCCATGGCAACAATCTTCTTGCCATGGATGACATCCAGGAATGTGATGTGAGTTGGGGTGTGGAGAGTAAATCTTTAAAACTTTTAGGATTAAACAGATTTTTGGCCGGGAAGTTGCCAAAGGCAGTGCATTGCAAATAAATGTGTTCCACTGTGACAGTTTGTTCTGACTTGTTCTCACAGCTTTGTCCCCGCCAAAAATGACAGGATGTCGTACCACATTTCTGTCAAAATAATGGAAACGGGAAATAGGGTTTTCTCTTTTAAGCCCTTGCATGAATTTTGAAAGAAAGATAACATGAGCAGACGTTTTACTAGACCAATTAGCAGCTCACATTTTAAATTTAAATACCATTCTTAAACATAGCAAATATTCACCAATTTCATCAATTACATTTGAATGTTCTTGAACAGGAATGTCCCATTCTGATATACCACTGAGGACTCACTCACTTTACTGTACTTTCTAACAGCTCACCATGTTCAGCCAATTCATTTACCTATAGAATGGTGAAAATTACCATAAATAAGCACAGGGCAGAGCTTGCTTCTACGGGTTATTGTGCATTTGTTTCTTAGCATGTGATTTATGAGACACATGTACAAACAGTGTGAAAAGATAAACTTGTTGCTATTCAAAGGCCATAATAATTACTATTAAGTTCTGGAAAAGTTCTGATGGTTTCTGTTGCTCATTTCTATACCCTGCATTACTGCAGTTTGTATGGGGCTTATTCTGCACACTTTCCAACTGAGTCAAGTGTATCTATGCAGGTGAACCTGAAGGAACAAGGGCAGCTGATTCGCCAAGATGAGTTCTTGGTTTCGTTTAGAAAGAAGAAATGCTACCGCCACATTTTCCTCTTTCAAGATCTTATCCTTTTTAGCAAGACCAAGAAGACAGAAGTTGGAAATGACACATATATCTACAAGCAGTCTTTTAAGGTAATCTCCTCACACAAAATATTTCCACAGCAGCATTCAAAAAGCATGTGTAGCGCAGCAAGGTTTGTTTTACCGTAAAATGTAAGAGTATAAAGCACAGCAACACATTAGTCAGTCTCTGATGTGCTGTGATGTGATTGTGGTTAAACTTTGGCATGAATTATTTTTGTCCAAAGTGATTTATATTTGCTCTATCCTGAGATTCCAGCAAATGAACCACCCAAACCCCTACAGAAACACTCATCTGCACACTCATCTGAGGACAGGATGCTCTCAGCAAACATAAAAAGATTGTTAGAAACATATTTACATATGAGAGTTCTGTAATGTTCGTTGTGCAGATATCAATTTAATGATTACAGTTACCAATCATTATATAAAACGTGACATTTACTAGCAATGTGCTTGATAAGTTACTCTACAAAGAAATTAAATAATCAGTCTCAGTTCAAACATATTGAGTTTTTTTAATCTGCTTTTTATTATCATTGTTATTTCCTTGTACTGTGCTAGACTTCTGACATTGGGATGACACATAACTATGGCGATTCTGGACTGTGCTTTGAAATCTGGTTTCGGAGGCGAAAGTCCCAGGACACATACACGCTTCAGGCAGGAACTCGGGAGGTAAAGAAATCCTGGACCAAAGACTTGGAGAGGATACTGTGGGAGCAAGCGGTTCACAACAAAGGTAAGCACACAGTGCCTTTCTGCCTTTCCCTGAATGTGCATTTTCATCTCATCTGTGTTTTCATCTCATTAATTTGCCCATTACCATAGAATTTCTCATTTTGTTTCCACTAGCATAAGAGCAAGATGGAAGAATGTTTGTTTATAAGGACCTTTGAATCAAAAGTCACCTGTATGAACACAAATGCTATGAAGATCCAAATATGGAAGCAGTGAAATTGCAAATCGCTAGTTTGACTTAATGCTAACAGATGTACAGATGTAACACAGTCTACTGGGGTGGAGCTCAGAAATATTCAATTACTGGACAGCTCATCCCCCAAGTCAACCACAACCTTTTCTTCTGTGTTAACACCCTTTCTTTCAGAAGAAACTGGTCCCTGTTAATGTTTTTCTTCCTTGTCATATACCACAAAAACATACATGATTTATGCCAGAAAGTTGCATGGCTTACAGCAGTGTCAGAATATTTATGATTCTGCAAGTTTCTTTAGAAAAAGATATAGTTATTACATTTTCACTAGTAATGTTAAACCTTTGTACATAAGTGTAGCAAATATTGTTGAAGAAATATATTCTCCATTTCAGTAGCACAACATATCGAAAAGGGACTGGAGAAATATCTCCAGTTGCCCAACAATAGTAACTGTTGTTTTATGTTATATATTTTTTCTGTTAGTTTTGTTTTAGATGATCAATTCCAAAATAAATAAAAAAAAACTATTTAATTGACTGATTCACAGAGATCCGTATGCAAGAGAGGGTCTTCATGGGAATTGGATACAAGCCTTTCATGGACATTAAGCCCAGTGAAGCTGCCATCTGCAACCGTGCTATCAATTGTGCTCTACGAGGTAAAGTACTTTCAAAATAGGGTTCTTGGACTGACAATGGCAGATTAAATTAGTGAAAAGGGGATATTACCCTGCGTTAACCCATTCATAGCATAATTCAGTGCCTTCAGTTCTTAAACAGCAATAAATGTTCAGCTATTACATATAATTCACTGTGTAATGACATTCATTTGATCATTTACTGAGTTCAGTAACATGCATGTGTGTTTCTTTTATGTTTGTAGATTTTAAAGCAGCTTCCTCTTCTGGGATAGCTGACTCACAGGATGGATTTCTGGTCCAGTGGCCAAATTCTGCTGGTTCAACCAGCTGTGCATCATCCTCCTCTTCCTCCTCTGGGCGGGGATCCATATCTCCTGTGGGTTACCTGATCAGTCCCAGTAAAAGAGGAGTTTCTGGGTCAACATTTAGCAGTCCGGGAGTCTTAGAAGAGTATGACTTAGAGCAGGAAAATGGCAGCCAAAGTCTGCTTGGTGAGGCCTTGTTATCACATATGATACCGAAGTGTGCCATATGTAATCTCTCTGCCATGTTTGTTTTATCTTTATACATAAAAACAGTCAGAATGTCAAAAATATCTGAATGGGATTAAAAATTCTTTGTTCAGTGCATTTTATCTGCTGCATTTCAGTGGACAGTTCAGAATCTTCAGGTGAGAGTTTAAGTGGCTTCAGCAGCTCTGGCTACAGCTGTCAGAGAGAACATGAAGAAAATCCTCCAGAGACGCCTGCCACAGGTGTGAGGAAAGCAAGCACCAAGAAAGTGGAGCAGAAACACCAGGAACCCAATGACAAACCCCAAAAAGCTCCTAAACCTCAAAACCAAATAAAGGACAAACCACTCAGTAAGGTATGAGTATTAAATCAAGAAGTGTAATTGCCTAGTTTAGACATGATTTGTAATCAGTCACTGTTCATACCATTTGTACAGGGGCGTTAACTAATATGTGTTTTCTTTGCAATGCAGGTACAAGGGAATAATCACCCGGGGAAATCAACTGAAGTTTAACTGTGAATATTTGACCACAATGAGGACCTAAAAATGTAAAAAACAATTCTACAAGTGCCTCTCAGCATCACAGAAAATGCTGTCTAGGAGAGTGTGACAGCTTCAAGAAGTGTATAACCACACAACATACTATTTATTATTTTTGATGATGCTTACAGTTTCTGTGGACACTCTTGCAATGCATTGTTTTTATAGTGTACTTGATAATCAAATCTAAATGTAATCTTTGTTTTATAACATGCATAGGTTATTGTTACGTTGTTGACTATTGTGTGTATCTGTGTCAATGTATGAGTGTGTGTGTGTGTCTCTGTGTGTGTGAGTATGTGTGTGTGTGTGTGCACATTTATGTGTGTGTATCTAAGTGATGTGGAGGGCCTTTTGGCTTTCAAAAGAGCATTTTTATAACTCCTTGATTAGTTTTAATGGAGAGTTATCCTGTTCATTGCTTTTTCCTTGAATGTTTTCTCCAACTGTTTTGCATTTATTGAATTCTAATAGGATCATTTATAATGACATCTTACTAAAATGTTCAGTTCTACATATTATAAATGTAACCAACAAGTAATTTTCATACTCCCACCCCACAGTATCAATTAAAATCAATTAAAAGGTAACCACTGCTTACATGCTCTGAAGACCAAACATGATTTTGGTGTCCTTTCTCTTTAGTTAGTTACTAGTTAAATGCTGTCACTAAATCTGCTAATGACAATAAAAGTAGAATAGCTTAGTGCTGCAAGGCTGCACATAACTAGTGAAGTAAAAACCTTGAAAGAGGGGAAGCATCTGTATTTCCATTATGTCAGCTTGAATAATTTATTGTGTTTCATTCTGTTGTACTGATGCAGTAGAACTTTTCTGTCTTTGTGTTTATTGCTGTTTTTATTGTGTTTTACATACCTGTAAGATAACCATGAATTATATATTTGGCTCTTTAGCAACAATCTATTAGCTGCTTGTGAAAATTTCCAAAAAACATTCTAGATACTTATTACCACCCAGTTCTTTGCATCTACATGTTCTCTCCCGCCCACTCGACAGATGGATTGCCTGAAATCTGTCATGGCAGAAATCTGTTGGACTTTTGGCAGCCAAATAGTTCAGCTGAGTGATATCCCCTTACAGGCGTGATTTCCCGAACACATCAGGTTAGGAAAACATGTCAAAACCTTAACTCAATGCAAAATGAGCACACAATGATTGGATACATCTAGGAAAAGGCAGTCACCTTGGATTCATTCAACAGGATGCAAGAGAGTGTAGAATGCCAGAGAAGAGTAAATATGTCAGCAGTTCTAATAATTATCACTGAGTTTTCAGATCAGCTTTTATGCTTCCAGTGAGGTAAAGAAGTCAACGCATCCACAACATCAATCACATCTGAACTGTGACTAAACATTTGTCTGAAGCTGTATTAAAAGAAGCATTCAGAATATAAATCCTGATGGAAACATGAATAAACTGGATGTGAATGAAAAAATAACTTACTGGCATGCCAAGGATCATTACCTTTGTTTTTTTATTGTTTTCTTTCTCTGACCTAACAAAAATTTTAATATTTTGGGATAAAAAAGGTAAAATAATACACAATCATAAGATTTATTGATATTAAATGTGATGGAATACAGACAAGACAAAACAATATGCAAGGCTATGTTTGAGATTTGTGTGTATATGTGTTGGATAACTGGTAATTTTGTCAAAAAATGAATACACATAGTGCTGAATGTTATTATAAACAATGCAGGCATTCCAAAATGAATGCAGTTTCCAGATCAGGTCAAGTCTACACTTTTGAACATTTACGACACTTGAACTTGTGAGGCCTCTGCGACCTAGAGTCAGCAAAAACAAGTTATCCTGAGTTTGGAATGATCAATTTTCTACATCCAGATTGGTCTGCAGTAGGGTTTTGGAAAAAGCGAAAGGGTGCCTTCAACTTGAATATACCTACATTGGCATAAGTGGGAATAACGAGAGAGCAGGCAGGCCTGATTATTCCCAAGCAAAGTCATACAACTGGCACAGAATATATGAACTAATCTAACTAATAAACCAAGATCACAATGCCTCAGTACTGAAGAGGCCAAGAGTTCAAATGGCTTTCATGACCTCAAGAATCCCTTTTATGGGAAGTTAAGCAGTGTGAAGTGTGAAGCAGATGTCATAGTGGAGTTTCTCTCTCTTCAGAATGTGTATATTAGTCACAGCTTGAGATATCTATTGAACCAGCAGAAATGTTGAAACATTTAATTTTTAAATCAAATGTACTGTCATTTGTCTGATCAGGGATGATTCGTTGTTTTGAGTGTTCCTGGATGTTTTTTTGCTTCAGGCTAAACACTAACAATTGCACATACATACATTCGTCCACGCATCCATCCATCCATCCATCCATTCATAAAACATGACCTGCAAACAGATTTGACTGTAATACACCTTTGTTTTTTGTGCATTTTATGTAATGTGTACTTTAATGTTAAAGCAATAAAAATGCCTTGTTAATGTGTAATATATTCTTGTGTCTGCATCCTGACTTTGTGTTTTGTATAAGAATTGTTCTGCTTTTTAAAGCCAAAGTGCTTCATAAAACAAATATGGTAGCAAACCTCCAATGCATCCAAATAAACAGGCAGCCCTACATGCCTGCAGATACAGAAGCAGCCCTACATTCAGTGGGGTTTAATTGCGAAAATCACATTCACAAATAAACATTCCTTTTTGAATTACTAACAAATACCTGACTTAATCATTTCAAACTTGAAACTTCTAATATGTAACATTTCTACATTTATTTCCTAATATATACACATTTGAGAATTGTTCTTTAAGTGGTTAAATCTGCAATGGATAATCACAAATTTTTCAGATCATTTGGGACTTGTGGTCTTTGGCCTCTGTCAGTTCTAGGCTCTAGGCACCACTGATTCAAACACTTGACCATTGCCTGGGGCAAAAATTTCAATAAACACAGATCAGAAAAGTACTGAAAACAGTTCTAAATGCAAGCAAGCTTTTTATTCACTTCCTAAGAATTTTGTGTCATTTTCCAACAGTTGTATATCAGATAATGTTTTATTTTAAATCATACATTATTAAATCAAAGCTTTCTAGTAACAAGAGGATTGACTAAATTTTCAGAGGAAGAATGAAACCTACTTCTTGATTTTTCTTCCGCTTGACTTCTTCTACTCTACTTCTTGCCTCACTTGCACTTTCTGAATAATAACGTTGACTCACAGGTGGAACTTTTGAAAACTTATGCCTTCCAGCCTTGCGTTGTTGAAAGACACATGGCCCTTTAACCCCCACCCCCTCAATCAGACACTTACACACATACACACACGCACACCACTCCCCACCACACTATGCCCAGCCCCCAAACACACAAGCCCAGTTCCTAAGAATGTCAGTGACGTGCTGGCTACACTACAAATAAAGTCAGGCTCCACAGCTCCTGCACTGCTGAAACATTGAGGAAGGCAGATCATCTCAGTGTTCTGAAGGACATCACCACACCAATCCTTACTCATCAGGATGGGTGAGTATCAGCATTACTTTCTAAAATACATCCACTTCCACAATCTTAAACCCCTTATAAAACACTCATTATATGACTATAATTATGAAACTGCATGTTAAACTTTATATTGAACTTTATATGAAAGTTAATTGCTTTCACAAAGCAGAGCGGAATGCACACACATTGCACAGGTTTCAGCATTTCAAAAATGTAGCACCTGCTGCCCATGCAAAGCCCTACTGATTGCAGGGCTGATAGTGGTTCCAAGCAATGAAGTCATTAATGTGGCTGAATTTTCAAAGCTAAGTTTTACAGTATTAAGTATAATATTTTTTTTGTCCAGGGATTAAAAAGGTCAGTCTAACTTCAGAGACAGCCAATGAGAGCCACTTGTTCACATAGAATGTTTACATTGAGACTTATGAATGGCCTGCTAATGGAAAACTACTGCAACATTTCCAAAAAAACATTCCCTGAAGCAAAAGAAGAAGCTTGTTAAAGGTAACATTGTTGTATTAATAGCAAAGTAAAGAACCACAGGGATCCAACTCCACTTTACTTTGTGACTCATTCATTCATTCAATTGACAGACTGTAGTATGTGTGAGCATGTTGTGTTCGGTTTGTGTGTATGACTGCATTTCCAGTCATCGTTTACACAGTCGTACACAGACACAGTAATGCTCTTCTGCAGAGTGTACCGACTGGGGCGTGTCAGCGTGTCAACTAGCCAAGGGCAACACTTTATGTGTGCGTACACAAACAAACACAATCATGCACGTCAGAGCACTGGTACTTTTCTCTAGTTTCACTCTGAACTATTTGAGGAGCAATTAAAATTGCTGCATGAATTCAACTTTTAAGAAACAGAAAGCATGGTTAGGAAGCAGCAAGCAATATAAGTTCTCTTTTTCAAGCTCTCACCAGTGACTAATTTGTTTGAAGACCTGCAGCAATGAACCCTACAGTCTTAATTGGTTCTCATTTAAAGATGGGTTCCAAAAAGTTCTCAGTTTGATTATAAGTTCCTCTGGAAAACCTTTTATTAATTAGAGATCTTTATTTATTGGCACAATCAAACTCCTCAACATATTTAATAAAGATCTAGAAAGGATATTTAGGAAAATGATTCTGATTCTGATTCTGAACCCAGAAGTGATTCTTCTATTGATATCATTCCAAAGAACATTTATGAACAGCTTAACAGGAAGATTTTACAATTTCATAGCCTAAAGGAGAAAGTGAGGAATGCTTATCTTGATAGAGAGAGAGAGAGAGAGAGAGAGAGAGTTTGTGTGTGTGTGTGTGTGTGTGTGTGTATGTGTGTGTGTGTGTGTTAGAACCCCATAAAGAATGCACATCTGTAACCCTGTTAGACATGCTCGTGAATTCTCTAAACACCCCTGGAACTTTTTTTAGACCTTCTTTAAAATTAAGACAGATGGAACCTGCACTTCATAATAGGCCACAGCTGCAGGACCAAACCTTCTGAACAGTAAATGGATGGATGGATAAAAGGTTGTCTTATCCCCAAGGAGAAAATTCAGATATACAAAAGTTCATTCATAAATATAACAATGACAAATATAGTTAAATAAATATATCAATACACATAGGTTATAAATAATAGTAATAAATAGAATAATTACATAACGTTTAACAGTAGGTCAACCAAAAAAAATCTATACCGATCAACAATTTTTGGGCTAAAACTAAAAGTGATTTATTGTCTGCAGCCAGGCATTGTGGGCTGTTTCTCTTTGTTGTGTTGAGGGGCTTTTTATATGGCTCTGGTTTACAAGTCGACCCCCAGAGCCCCTCAGATGCAGTCCACATTTTTGCTTCTTTGCGTATGCAGCTTACATGTGGAGAGTCTGCAGGGAGCCTGGCGGCAGACTTGAGAGCCGCAGCTGTAATACTCAATCACACATGAAGTACAAAGGTCTCGCCATTCTGTTTTTTCAGAGAATAAACAGGGATTCATAAATGTAGACCATACAGGACCATTTAAACCTTTTTATCCTGATAGTAAGTGTGCACACTGTGCAATAGATGATTAGTGTACAATGTTAAACGAATACAAATCCATTTCTTTAAAAAAAAACTAATTTCCAGGTTAATTCAATGCGGAAGAAGAAGACAGGTTTGATGTATCACTGCTCATATCCTGTCACTGCATGGATTAAAACTGAATGATTTGGAGAAAACTAACTAATTGCTTTGATTTTTTTTCTTATAAGTAGTGTGTGACTTTGAGTTGCATTTACAACATTTAGCAGATGCTTGTATCCAAAGCGAATTCCATTCCCTAACTACAGGGGTCAGTCTCCCTTGAGCAACATGGGGTTAAGTGTCTTGCTCAGGCACCCAGTGGTGGTATGATGAACCATGACCTCTTGGTCTAGAGACAAGTATCCTACCCACTAGGCCACCACAATCCTGTTTAAATTATTTAAAACCTAACTACAGGCAGATAACCAGCTTTTTCTATTTCTGCCTATTTCCCATTTTATACCAAACACAACAGTGTTAATATGCTGTTATAATAATCTCAAATCTTTTGTTGATTTTTTTTTAACATAATTTAAAAACACCAAATTCCTAATAAAAATAAAAATAAAAATTGCATTAACTTACATTGTAGATTACTTTCCCTTGAAAAGTTTTGGAACCCCTTCAGAGTAATTAGGTTTGGTTCCAACTACATCAAACTGCATCAATAAATAATGTTTAAAAGCTATTTTAAAGTCTACATAAATCTATATATAAAACATTTCATCTTTTGGCCATACATTCAACAACACTAGACCCAATGAGCAACACCCTTAATTTAACTTTATGAATGTTTGAGTCACTAAAGAAATTTTAGGTTGG
>JBBKCR010000101.1:15776481-15793282 GCA_037577295.1 Ladigesia roloffi | reverse complement strand
GATTCTCTCTCTCTCTCTCTCTCTCTCTCTCTCTCTCTCTCTCACACACACACACACACACACACACACACCGATTAGTATTACTATATTTGTAAGGACTTGAGAAATACAGCAATACTACACCTACAGCTAACCTTAATTTTAACCTTAGTTACAAAAAAAATGTTTTATTTTAGTTTTTCCTAAAAGTTGAATTTGTTATAAACCCAGCATCCTTTCACAAGAGGACCGGCAAAATGTCCTCACTTCTACAAATTCCGTCATTATGAGGACATTTTGTAACAGACACACAAACTTGTGACACATGGACAGAAAAAGAATAAATTGAAGCAAAAACATAATAAGATTTGATTTTTCTAGATAAGTGTACTTAATGATATAATAATACACTACCACGCTTTGAGTTATGTATAAAAATGCAGAGCAGACCCAGTGAAGTTAGTTTTGTATTATTAAAGAGGAAATGATCTAAAGTGACTAAATAAACAGGGTCCATTTCTGAGGCACAGATAAGCTTTAGTCACAAAGACTGCTCAAGTGACTAGCATTTCAGCAGACTTTTACTGAGATTTGAACCCACAACTTTCCCATCCCAGGGGTAAATCTTTAACCACCTGGCGATCAGTTGCTCCGTCCTGATGGGAGTGGGGTCTTCCAGTACAACAATGCCTTCATGTACAAGGTGTGAGGCTGACCAAATATTTGGATTAGGCTGAAAATAATGTAAATAATATGCTGTGGTTTTCACAATTACCAGATCTCATCCAAAAAAAATGTCAGTAGGAGTCCCTGGACTTTCATCATAGCTGGGAAATATCCTTTTCATCGTTTTTGTGCAGCTCCAAAGATTAGTAGAATCAATGCCAGGGTGTATTAAAACTGTTACCTTACTAACACACATTTGTCAGGGATTTCTACAGGTGTCACGTGTGTGTGTGCATGTGTAGGGATGTGTCTGTGTGTTTGGGAGTCTGCGTGCCCTGATAAGCAAGATACTGATATTAGGACAATGTTAAAATTACATGTAGTTCTACAGCACATCAGCTAGCAAACACTAAAATGCAACTTCATGGGATATTTGGACGTGTAGACCAGTTCGTTCAAACAAATGTAGCAAGAAGATTTGGGATTGGGGTGGTTTGGAATATTTTATCCATATACTGAAGTCAAGTCAACTACATGAATATGCTGTAAATAGTGCAAAACAGTAAATAGTGTACTTCATGAGATGAATTGTGCTGTGATTAATGCATTTTTCAAGCTTTACTGTAGGAGGCACTGGTGTTTCAGGTTCAGGAATGCTTTAATGCTAATGGCTTCAATTGCAATCTTTTAAAAGACTAAATCCTTGTGACAGATCACATAATGCAGTGAATATTTAGAAAAGATTGAGAACAAACAGTCTTTGTAGGTTTCCATGATGCATTTTAATACTGCAGAGGGGTTATTTCTCCTTCTACACTGACACATGAGAAAGTGTTCAGAAATGTACAGAATTAATACTTTCAGTTTGATACAAAACATCAAAGCAGAGTAAACCCAAAAGAGACACAGCATAGAATATGTATCTTTTTTTTAAACTACAATACGAAAGCTGAAAACATCAAAACACTGCGGTTCTTTTTGGTGAACCTTTATGCAAAAGCTGATTTGCAAATTTGGTTGTAGTTATTAAGTCCTTATCCAAAAATGAACTGTACACACACACACACACACACTCTCAAGGTTTAAGAGGAATCAGAGAGGTACAGCAAAAGGAGTCCAGTCTTTGGACACATCACCAAGGCCAACATAACAATAAATGGCATGTTTGCAATGAGGAGCAACAGCATGGCAGGATAAATAAATAGAGATAACGCATAGTAACAAGTAGTACACATTGCTCAAGTTTGTCCACTTCTACTTGAGATTAATGAATATCCTTCTGAATATGTCTTCACATGCACTCTTTTCATTTCCTGCCTTAGATTTTCCTTCCTACTCCTTCTTCTGACTGTTCTCCTCATCCACAAAAAGTTTCTTATTTTCCTGTTCTCCATGCGTTGTTATCGCTCCACTGCTCTAGAGAACACAGTCATCGGTTGAACAGTCATTCTCTGTCATTCTCAGTCCCTTGTGGCCTTTGACCTCTGATTGGTGGCTTTTCGATTGACTCTTCTTGCTTGCTTGTGTATGTTTGTTCAATTGATGGTGGTTCACCTCTTGTTCTTGACGGTAATCTCCCTCATGGATATGCTGACGAACTTTCTGGTGATGTTCATCATGATGGAGAGCAGAAGATGAATCCCTCTTCTCTCCTATATTAGTTTGATCACTGTGGTGACTCCTGTGATGCTCTTTCTGGTGAAGCTTTTGGTCTCCATGATGGATCTCTTGATCTGACTTCTCCTCCTTGTCTCTCTCTTTGTGCTTCTGCTGGTGGTGGCTTCCCTGATGGAGATTGTGCTCCTCACTATGGAACTGGCTGCCAGCGTGCAGCTGTTGGTCCTCCTTGTGGAGCTGGTCCCCATGTGGCTGTACTTGCAGGTAGGCTCTGACTCTGTGGTGTTGGGCGTGGCTGTCGCTGAAGTCAATGACTCTACACTCGTAAGTGCCCTCATCTGCAGGTTTAACACTGGACAAGCGAAGCCTGTGAGAAATGTTGCTGCCAGCCACTTTCACCACCTTCAAATAAACATAAAGTGAGAGTTTTAAGAAACAGTTTGTATCTTCTTCTAAGCAAGTATTGCAAACTTGGCAAAAATTTTGCAAAATGTTAATAAAACCCTATTCTATCTGAAAATGCTGTGCTGCCAAATAACAATTACATTATCCTAAATGTTATTACATGACAACAAATCTACACCTACTCCTGGTGGAATGTATTTATAGAATATGTTTTTAATCAATTACATTGTTTTAACCAAAACATCTAAATATCTTCTTCTGTTTTGTAAGCTCAGCAACAGCAGCAATCAAAGGATGCATTTATGGGCAAATCATAGAGAGGTAATTGTTTCCAATTATATTATCAAACTCATCAGTCAGCAACACTGCAAACTTGAGGTGACAATGGCTCAGATAGTTTCTTCATAGCTGCTGCAGGATCTTTTGAAACTACCACTCAGCATTAGAAAGCAAACGAGCATGGCGAAGGAGGCTACATTTCTGGCCAACATGATCTGGAGGTCAGCTCATAGATTTAGGGCCTATTTCTAATGAGACAAATTTTATAATGCCATAGACAGTAGTTTTAAAGAATAAAAACACGAAAGCTGAGCATCCAGATGTGACCGTTTCAAATTTGGTCAGTATTCCAGTTATTTCAATTTGGTTTTCATACTGTTGGTCAAAATAACTACTTTTGGTTACTTAATGTATGTTTTTTCTATATGCATTATTGAGAAAAAACTTTTGATTGTTTAATGATCCCTCACATAAAATAAAAGTTCTATATCAATGTTTTCTTAGAACCGTCTATCCAATTCAGTTCCAATTTTGGAACCACAAAAATTAAGTTGTCAAATGTTTTTTATTATATATGAATGTAATATATCAAATGAATATAAGCTAAATAATATATATATGCTTTATCTCTTAAAATTCCAGCCACTGGTACTCAGTAGTTTCTACAAATCATACCACATTCTAAACATTCTCAAACATATTTCTCATAACTCGTTTATAGACTGGTGTGAGCTTTGAAAGTATGGCTCCTTAAGAACCACGATAGTAAGAGTTGATTGATGAGTAGGGTTTTACATTGTATTTCACACTGATTTAGAAATGAGAAGACATTGTTTTTATATTAATCTGAGACTAGGGCACAGGTTTATCAGATAACTGAGAACTGTCAACATGACAGATGACAACTTGCTATTGTACATGCCCCCAAAACAGTGATGTGACATTGAGAACTCACACTTATTTTAGTAGCACTCCTCGTCATCTCTTCGGCAGGAACGACCTATACCAGGAAAGAAGGGATGGGAGAGAAATGAAGGGTATATGTTAGAGTGCCTATATTAATTATATTGGTATTATGCTGTCTCAGCAAGATGCTGGCTGGTTGCCATTCATACATTCAGGGGAATCAGCTGGCATGCTATGATACTGTAGTGCATGCATTAATCAGTAATTACAAAGCAGAACTCCAGACTATTATGCTCTGGCAGAACAGGAAGTGGTTTCATTTTGTACTAAGCTGTCTGGGCAACTGCGCTTCAACATAACTCATTGTACTTTTATTACCTTATATGACGAGCGATATGAGAGTTATATGAGAGTTTTACATAGCTTTAAACTCAGTATATAGAGGAAATGTCTTCTGTCTATAATGATTTATTATGATTAAAAATAAAAGGACAGAAATATAATTCATATAATCAGTCAAACACTGCTCTGATATTTAATAGAAAGTATTTTCCCTATAAGGATTTCCATAATGGGTTACACACACACACACACACACACCTGAAGCTCGATCTGGACACATTACTTCTCATTCATAGTTGGGCTTGGTGTCTCATTACTTGTCAATGTTTTCTGATTAATAATAATTATTTTATAGATAAGGTCAATAGTCATATTTAGTGTGAGCAATAACAATAAATCATAGTTCACCACTACAGAAATAAATTTCAAACAACATCACTGCTGATCCTCACTAAGCAGGTGTATGGAGCACTGACCTTGGATTAGTTTCCTGAGTGTTTGATTTGTCACTGTCATAAAACAGGACTGCAGATCGGCATCTGTGCTCCTTAGGTGATCTAAAATGTTGTCTAAAAGTGCTGCCTGAAGTATTTGGCTGCTCATTGTTTGGCTTTGCTCCATTTTAAAGCTCACTGTAGGTCATCCTGTGTCTTAAACAATATCCACAAGTCTGTGCCATTTAAAGAAGAGCTGAATGCAGTTCGAGTGGGTTGAGAAAGATTTTAGGAATGTTTTTAAAGCCACTACTGTCTGTCTGTCAGCAACATTAAAAAACAAAAAGCTCCAGTTTTAACCCAAAGATAAATATGTGTGTTTGTGTGTGTGTTTCTAAGATATATAGACTCCAAATATATATTTTAGCTGCATCTTTTTTGTTTAGCTGCATCTGGGATAAGAGGATAATTGTATAATTTTTATACTGATAAATAGGCAAACTACTTAAGAATAACTGACTAAAAAGGGTTGTAGTACCGATGTTGTACAAAATAATAAAGAGCCACACCTGATTGGTTGTCCAGGCAGGTTTCTCTGCCGATTCCCTGTGCTGCCGTAGATACCACCACTGAATCTCCAGAGATACAGAGGAAGAGCCGGCTCCTCTGAAAGAGCAGGCCATCTCCACGTCCTGACCGCTCTGAGTGACGATGTCATGAGGAACCTCTGTAAAAAGAGCTGAGAGAGAAGAATAAAAGGGAACAATGTTAAAGTCAGATCATTTCATCCTGACTAAATATCAGCCTACATGTTTTCTTGTCTATGCAGACTTCAACAGTCACTATAGAGTGTAACATGGAGTCATTTCATAACTTAATATGAAAATTTATGAGATAACACAGCCTCAAACTTCTCTAACATGCCATTTTCTGTGAGGAAATTCTTCCACTTCACCATTACAAAGTCACTACCTCCCTGCCACTTTCCACTAGGAGTCTTCTTACATAACTAATTAACAACTAAATATAATATATCCTAATTATTGTTATTATGTATCATATTATCTAATATATATGGTATATTCTCATTTAACGGAAGTGATCACAAGTCTCATGATTCTACAACCATATGTTACATTTGTGTACAGGCATTTGTGCATGACAAAAGGAGCAACCAAGCCTCCTGTTTGTAGGCCAACACTTTTGTTTACTTCAGAAGCCTAGTGGAAACAATAGAGATTTCCTTATCTGAATACAGGAGGAAGTCCTTGCTGACAATACTAGGTACAGGCCTAATACTTTACTGTCATCATCTCATTGGAGGGAGATATTCCTGCCAAGATCCCAGTGGTACCTACAGAACCATAAAGTTAAAGCCCACACAAAACTGTCAACAGTAATTATAGTCCAGCACTCCTCATCTGCTGCTCATCTCTCATACCTCCTCGAGGCTGTAAGAGACACTCTTAACAAAAATGGGTCTATATAGCTGTATAAAAACACTTGTAAGAAGGGCAAACCCATTTTTTGAAAGCTATTAACAACAGGTTGAACCATTTCTTAGAATCTGTGATATGGTATATGAAGTATATAAGGCTGCTTGTTTTAAAGCTATTTCAGATTTTTCTTACATGGCTTCTTCAACTTGATTACTGCAGTTTAGTTAAACTCTTGATCATGTATTATAAAATCTCATGCTCAAAACTGAGATTTTGAGATCATTTCAGACCTTTCCTTGCTTTCCAAACAAATAGATTGCTATACAGCATCTGTGACTGGATTGAACAGGTTTCATAGAATATTGATCTAAAATCTCACTCAGTCTAATGAATTTAGATTTAGGTTCACTACATAACATAAAATTCTGAGGTGGGCTGTGTTACAGCTAATCTAAAAAGCTGAACCTGACAAACTTCACAGTATAAAAGTACACTACACAATCAAGAATTATAAATATGAATATCTAGAAATATTAATATGGACATCTGACAATCTAGAAATATATATTAATGCGTGAATATTTGAATATTAATTTTAATTTCAAACAAATACAGTGCTACCATTCAATCCAAAATGTTTACACCTGGTACATGAATTTCTGTGCAAAGGTGTAACGGTGGCTACTGAGTCCACCATCTTTTTTTGGTTTCATGTTTTCATGTTTTTGGGTTTGGTTTCATTATAGTGAAGGGGGCTTCTATTTTGACATATGTTTGGTTTGGGTTTGTGTGTCTTTAGTGTTTTCACCTGTTCCCTGTTTAAGTCTTGTTAAGTCATGTATTTAAGTGCTAGTTTGTCTGTGATTCCGGTATCTGTGCATCGCCTCACACCCCCAGGTTTGGTTTGTGTTTTTTCTGTTTTGACTGAAATAAACCCCTGAATGGAGCCCTGGTTGTCCCATCCCCTCATTAGAGGTAGTGCACGAGTGGAAGCTTGCGCGACCATTCGTGACAAAAGGAACTTTAAGTGCGCACATACTCAGGGGAATACATGTGTGCACAATTATTAGGCAACTATAAATTTGCAGAATTATTATGTAACTAAATGAAGCAATACAATTTTACCATTAGAGTTTTTCATTTACATCTGTTAAAGTGATGATTATTAACAAACAAGTCAAAGTTAACAGATACTGCCTTACTTCTCTTATTTAAACAAAAATCCTGACCAATATAGCCACCCTTCTTCTCATTTCTTTGCCTGTTACTTGCGTCTTTAATCAATACCTTTCTTACCACCCTGTTGACTTTTTGTAACAAAATGTTTGATTGTTCTGTGATCACACCCCAGCATCTTTCAAATTTCAAGAGTGATGCATTCTTCTGAAAGACTTTGTACCGTTTTTAATTTTTCTCTTAAAGTACCTTCAATCTCTTTTTTGGCCCATTTTGGTTGAGGAAAATAAGCTGCCTAATAATTATGCACACCTTGATATGGGGTGTGAATAATTAATAGATTATAAAGTTTGGAGTTGGAATATGTGTTTTAAATTTGCTAGGGTCAAAATACTCACTTGCCTCACAGTGTAAATATATATATATATCAAGGTCATTTATACATTCATACACTCAATGTCAATTATACACTCTAAATTATTATTAACATTTAAGTTGAAATGAGCTTTTGCCAACATTCTGTAAATTATATTAATCTTTCCAACAGCTATAGTACAAAACAATATACTTGAGGATGATGTGTTCATGAATAAATCAATTATGTGTCATACAGCCCCTGCTCTTTATCCTGAGTCTAACCAGCAGTGAGTATGAGGGTGACTCTTAGCACGCTCTTTCCTAAGACCCGAGGCAAGGCCCGAGGTCATGGCTTACTGCGTACTGTCCACGCCCCATTGAGTACACACTCATATGATCTCTTATTTACAAGATTGATATGCTCAGCGACTTTCTGCTTCTCTCACTATTGATTTTATATGAGTCAGTAGTAACTGCAGAAGCAGTGACATTCAGACAGAAAATGCCTCCTGACTACAAACGCACTCCTACCACAGCATGAGGAGGATAGGTCAACTGCTCTGCTAGGGCTTTCCAGACACCAGTAGTGGAGCAAAACCATGTTAACTTTTACACCTCTTCTTATAATCCAAGTCCACAGTGATGGCTCATATGAGCAAAACGTTTTCCTGTAACATTTTTATTTAATTTAATTTAAAAGCAACATGGACTGGTGTGTGTTCCCACTATGATGCCTGACTATAACACAGAAACACTGAATTGATACTAAAGTGTATCTACACATCAGTATATTTGTGTTGGATGAGGTTCTTTGTCTAATTACAAATGCCTCAAGCCCTGAGCCATCATTATCTCCATAGCGATTACGACAGAGCACTGGCAAAATTAATGAGGTTTGCAGGTTTAGGAAAGCAACACTTGGAAATTGAGCTCTATAACAAACAAATGGATTGTAAACAACATTAGAGATAATTAAACACACATTGGATGACAACAGTGTGTGTATCTGTGTGTCGTGTGTGTGTCTGTGCGTGTGCTTCAGTAATAGAAAAACTCATAGCCAAGGCAGAATAATGAAAAGAAAATGTAGGTAATTTGATGGTACATACAATTTGCATGGTAGGTTTAAAAGAAAGGCTTGGCAAAATGTATAATTTACACCATTATCCTGCAGATGTGGTCGATGAAAATGTGTCTGGAGTCCACAGCTCACTCCATCAGTATATTAGTGGAGCTCCAAGACTAACAGTGCTGGCAAATAATATGAGTCAATAGTCACCCAAAGCTTTTACGCCAATATATCTCAACCCACAAAAAACAGATGCATGTCTTCATTCAGATGGCATTGTTAAAAGAACTATACAATCAAATGCTGTTGGCAGGCATTTCAGACAACATAGTGTGTTTTCCCAGAAAACCTATGGTGTGCAATGATCTGGAAACATTGTTTTGTGAAATAATCACTGTAAATATGACTCATTATGACTGCTTTGTAAATGCCAGCCCTGGTGTTGTCTGAAAAGCCTGCCTGTCATGTGAAGTTTTGTCCTAAACATATGTCCTAAACCATTTAAAATACTGAAATAAAGCCCCTTAATGAAGGTTTATATTATTTCTTTTTTTATCTATTTGAGTAATACTGGACTTCTAATATTTGCGGCTACATTAGCACTAACCTACATTAGCACTGAAAGATGCAAAATCTGGACACCAAACATGGCTTGGTTGGTTGATTACATCTAGTGTATGTGGAAAATTGTGTAGATTTAATGCTTCAGCAGACAATTTATTCAAAGAGTGAACTGTAACAAGAGAATGTACAAGCACTTGCAGTTCTTTTTGTATTAGAATTTTAGAAAAGGTGCAACCTAACAAAACACTACAATGTAATAACAACTAAAATTTAACTCACTACATCATGGCTTACAGATTTAATCAGATGCTCAAAATGAAAAACGATGTACATTTAAAAATGAGTAATTCCCAGAGCACAGTACAGTAACTTTTATCATTGGGACTGAGGATTTTATATCAGCTATTAATCTCTCCTGAGAATCCATAATTTGAATTCAGGGCTCCAACCATGACCGTGTATCAATCAAATGCTAGCGCTATGTTAAACCATTCATTTGATGTTAGTTAAGCACATGAATATTGTTACTACCAGTCTCAACCCCCCCACAACAACAATTAAGTTTTTGTGACTTTTAAAATTAAATAATAACTTCTACAATATCTCTTTTGTATACAGATGCTGTCCTTTGATATATGAACCAATAAAAATGCTGCATTTAAAAAAAAATCTCTTTACATTGACATAGTAGTCAGAACCAGTGCTAATGCTGACCATACTGTTAAAAGATCTGTGCATCACTATAATCATAATATAGTCTTAATGAGGGTTTTTAACATTTCTAATTAAAAAAGAATTAAGTGTACATTTAGACATAAATCACGTTGAGTTTTAAGGATTACAAATTGTTTACAATTTGATTAATAAAATTGTTCCCCCTCAAATGTCCTCAAAATGCCGCTACAGGTTTTCAATTCTATGTTGTGTTTCTCACAAAGCAAGCAAAACAGAACATACCCACACACTCACATGCATATGCAGAGTCTGGCAGGTGTTCATAGCCTAAAGGGACTTAACCAATACCCAAAGGAACTGGTTGGGTAGACTAAACAATTCTCTATGGAGTGCAGGGGAGCCAGGCATGAATTCTGTCATCTCCCATTCCAGCCTAAGCCAATTCACACCCAGATGTATCTTTTCTCCACCCCCAAGCATGAATTAATTTCCTCACAACTCAAACCACAGCTCTTCCAAAGGCGCATGCATGATTCATGACAAAGCTAGCAGTCAGATTTATTCGCATATGCAAAATGACAAGCACTTCAAACTCTGACAATCATGCCACTCCGGTTCCAATAAGCCACAGAGGAAATGCACCATTCTGAACAGGAAAAACCTGCACAGTACACATGAAATACGTAGCCAACTGCATGCAGGTAGACAAACCAGTGAAGCCAAAAACACAAGCACAGAACCAGACATTCACACCCACACTCTCCCTCTCTCTTGTTATCATCGCAGCACATAAGAGTTATGATGCAGGGGCAAGGGCGTCGGCTAAAATCTAACCAAACTCTGGAACTGGTATCTTAGAGATCAAAAGAAAACTCATCCCACTGGAGAGGGGTGGGTTGGGCTGAGAGGGTGGGGTACAGATGCAGTGGGAAATGAACGAAACCAGGAAATGAAAATGTAAGCAGAGAGAGCAGAATTCAGAGACGAACACAGACTCAGCTGTAAACAGCTTCTATTCTCAGACACATCTAATAGCTTAATAAGCATTACAAACATCAGACTACAATAGATCAGCAACCTTAGAAAACATCAGCAATTTTCTTACTGACACTGGGCTCCTAAGCCACAAAAACATCTCCACATTAGCTCCATAATCAGAAGATCGCAAGCTCAGTCCCCAGAAATGCCACAGCCACACATGGTTGGGAGACGAAGAGGGCAGACCCCCATTTTCAAATCATGCAACAAGATGTTAGACAGTCAGGACATGCTGAAATAACAGAACTGGCAGTTAGTGTTCCCCTGTAAGCATGTTGTGCTGTTAAATGAAATTCAGAAGATTCATTGGTGCTGCTAATTTCTTGGCGAATTCATGCCTTCACCTTAATTCCAGCCTTCCAGGACTCACGGTCTGGAAATGTGCAGAAAGTGTGCATACTGATATACATGAAATTATGTTCATTGTATTCCATTCCATAGTCACTGTTCAGCTAAACAGCATTTAAATACATAAACAGATTTCTATAGTCTGTTCCTGTAAAAGTCATTCTAAGGCATTAAGTCTTTATACTAAGTGTTAGGTCATGCAGGCCAGGTGCTGATTTGTTCTGGATCAAAAATATAATTCCAGTTCATCCCAGGGGAACTTGGTGGAGCTCCATCACATCAGAGAAAACAGGCTCACTGCTCCATAGTCCAATCCTGGCAACTTTACACTATTGACTCATAATATATGGCATGGTGACCTTGTGACACAGCTGCTCCCGAACATCCAATTTATGGGCAATGCTTTCTTTAGAGATGGTACACTGTCTGGAGATCTGTACCTTTCCAGCTATAAATTCTGTCTCTGCAATAGTTTGGCTGGGCAGTATAACAATACCATATGCTGTTTCAGTTAGATTTTTAAAGTGGCCTCAGCTGCATAAACCCTGCATTGTTTCTATGTGGTTAATTTATATGTTTACTTGAAAACTTAAGTTATTAAAAGGTATAAAATGTCCTCTATTGTGTAAAAACACAAGATCGTACCATAAGGAACATCATGTATGTTCACAGTGTTTGTACACTACAGGACTAAAATATACCTAGGCAGTATATTTTTTCTGGCATTGTTCAAGTTGTGTGCACAAACATGCCTGTATCAGCAATGGATGCCATTAAGTATAGCTGAAATGACTAATTACAGGTAGTGTCAGGATGCTATTTGACATTCAATGTATGTATATCACATTTTATAAACTAAAACACAGTGGAGTATGTGATAAAACCATTACAAAATAAGAATTGAAAAGTGTATTTATTTATTGTTTTAAAGCTGCCAGTTGTATCTGTGCGTGATTACAGCTTTAAATAATGCTCTTTGTCGCCTTTTGTTCTGCTTTGTGGCCTTCACTGCTATATATTCCTCCATCCATTTTTCTCAGTGAGAAGTGTCTTAGACAAATGTATCAAAATGACAGCCACCGATGAAATCAGATCAAAAGTCTGTTGAATTACCACACATCAATACACCACAGAGCACTCTCAATGCATCAAAGAGACAAATAGACAATAAAACCTCTATAAATAAGGGTGATAAAGTGCATAATGAAATTCTGAAATCTGCTCATTAATAGTGAATTTAGATATGAGATCTTCAGTTCAGATTAGCAACTGAATATAAAAAACTATGAAACACACAATAGGATTGTTTTAATAATTCCTATTGCTGAAGTATATATTTTAGCATCTGTACTGAGAAAAATGAATGGAACGCAAGCGCATATATTTTGGTACTATTTTTCCCATTATTAGACTGCTGTACAAATGGCTAGTGAAATATATTCATTCATAATTGTTTTTACAAATATTCATAAACAAATGAATGTTTACACAAACACACACACATATATATATATATTAGGGCTGTAACGATACACGATACAAAACCAAATCCGTGAGACTCATGTCCAGTCGCGATGTGAGGAGGGTGCAACGCGACACAGATATACCCCTTCCAACTCTTTCCTGTACACAGTTCCCACCCAGAAACATATGTTTTTCAACGTAATAGGAGTTTTTTCACGTCCATTTCTGTTCTTTAACCAATAACTGAGGGTCTAAGGGTTTCAAAGAGCCCCCACACACCAGTTTACAAACACACGAAACATGGACAGAACCTTTGTTTGCTGAACTGATTCGCTGTGAGTACATGTATGTTATGACACTGGGCTTAAAAGTGTCTATAAGCTGGTTGGGTTGTGATAAAACTGTGCTGAGTCTTTGTGTAATTGTTTTTATTTTGTTTTGAGCACTGGCAGAGCCAGAGGGGTGTCCAGGGTGGCACTGGACACCCCTAACATCTGATTGGCCACCCGGGTGCCACCCCAAATATGTATTTGTTACCGGCGGTTCCTGATGCTGTTTCAGACTGTTTCTATTGTTTTTCTTTACAGTTTTTTAAGGTCAGGCTGCAGTAAACATTCCGCTGCATGTTGTACCATGTATGACACTGTACGTGACAAATAAAACCTGAATCTGAATTTGGCCAGAGTGCCGCTCCGGTGGTCTCGGTGATGTCACGCGTCCCAGTCTCCGGTGGTCCGCCTCTCAGACGATCGAGACCCGCGAGCCCCCACGGCCGTACACAGTGTCTGTGTGTGCGTGCATGTGAGAGAGCATGAACAGTGTTGACCTTCCCACTGTGGGGTGTTTGTGTGTGTGTGTGTGTGTGTGTGTGTGTGTGTGTGTGTGTGTGTGTGGGGCATAATCCATCAACTTGGATGAATTCCTGAAACCTTTGGCCAGTTCTCATCCGAACTGCAGACTTTTGTTTTAAACAGTCCAGGGATCAGTTAGTTACTGTGTTCTTATTTTCCTTTTCAAATCCAGGTCTGTTTGATGTCTGCTGTGTCTAATTGCAGTTTATTCCGCCAACTCGAATTCTCGATTCTCAGTATGAATGCAAAGAAAGCGGTATTCAAGTGAATATTGGTTTATTATTTTATGGTAAATATGAGGTGTCTCCAAACAAAATGGCGTCTCAGAACTTATATATATATATATACACACATTACATTGACCAGAGAATCACACTGCCTCCACCAGCCTTCTTCCCAAAGGGCACCTTGGTGCCATCTCTCTAATTCATCAAAGTGGTTTAGATCCCAAACTCCAACACTTCAAAAACCTACAGTTCAGTGACCTCCTGTACAAAGACGTTAATACTTTGATGTCTAGATATGGAATTTCTAGACTTGATTGAATGGGTCAAAATCCAATATTTCCAAAAAGAAAGTACATTTCATTTCCCATTACATGGGTGCATAGGATTTCAGAGATATATGGTGCTAGAGTTGAATTCTAAATCATTGAATATTTAGGCTGGGTAGCTGTAATATGTTCTCTCAAGCTCCCTTGCTCATAATTACAGAGTTCCTGTGGCTTTTTATGCTGCAGCTGTACTGTGGGATATAAATCATGCATGTTCCTCGCTCTGTTCTCGTCCCACAAAAACTTTCATTGTTTTTTTTGTTTTTTTTGCTTTTGTTGCCTGAACCAGATCCAACTCCTGGTGGAAATTGTGTTCTCCGTCTAGCTCTCACTCTTTTGAACACATGTGCAAGGGTACTCTATGCAGAACAGTCAGTTATTAACTGTGAGCTGCAAAGAAACGCTCTGTCTCGCTCTCTACCTCCTGCCTCTCCCGCCTTGTTTGTCTGTATCGATTTAAGGCTTGTCAGATTGCTTTACAGCTCAGGTCTCAGCTCTCCTACTCTACCCTACTTATGAAACATGGCTGCCTGACAAACAGGGAGTACCCAGGGTGCTTTGTGCCTTTGTCAGACGCTGACAGATCTTTCCAGAATGGCCTGGAAAGGTGTGATGCTTAAATCAAATCAGCCGCATCACAAATCAATGCAGTAACCTTGGCCACTCACTGCATCAACCGAGCAAAGCACGGCTCCTTTCAGTTAGCATATCCCCCCACTGCATATCAGCCCCATCGCCAGGTACACATTATAGCACTTTGAAATGTCACAGTTTGAAATAATTCCATGAATACGATGCCCTACATCCTTTGAATACGATATAAAACCATTTAAAGGGTCCAAGCATGCCATACATAAAATATCTTCAAAATCTAGAAGCAAAGTTTCAAATTCAGACTTTGATTGTTTGATCTACTGCATATTACAACTAATGTGAAAAATAATACCAGCTGCTTTTGGTCAATTTCTAGAGTACATTGTTACTGAATTCTGGGTAATTAGTGTACATGTGCATTTCTACAGTGTGTGTATGACTGCATGCATTTTGTGCTCTCTGACAGTATCAAAAAAACACTGGAAGGTCTCAGCTCCCTGCTTTTTCTACCATCTGCATTAAATATGAACGAACAAGTGAAGAGAAGATATAAATAAATAAGCACACAAACAAATAAATAAGTAACCATATAAGTTTGTGCACTAGAAAACAGCCATCCACAACCTGCAACAAGCATCACAGAGCTGTCTGACATTTGCATTCTCATATAAAAGAGTGAATCACACAATCTCATCCAGCATAGACACTTAAGAGTCACAACCTGAAACAGCTCATTAGAATTCATTACAGTTAGATTCACTGGAGACGGTTGTGTGTATGGTGAGAATATTTTATTTTTCATTTACTTATCTAGATTCATAGCTCATATCGATCCAAACAACTGGATTTTAGTTTACCTCTCTCTACAAATTAGGCCACAGGACATGAAATAAGGACAAGAATATGAATTGTACAACAACGGGCATAATAGGTGCAGAAAATATTTCATAGGATGCTAATGTTTAAAAATAATTTGCTATAGAAATTGCAAAAGGTATGCATTCAATTTACTTGAAAATATGCAGGTTTTCATTTATTTCTTTCCAGTCAAACAGTCATTAAATACAAGGTTCTTCATTTCTCAGCAAAATGGGTAAAATAATAGAAAGTGACACAGAAGCCTTACCAAATAGCTATGTTTATTTTGTCTGTATTTTGTTCATTCTTCTTTATTAAAACTTCTGTTATTTTGGTATCTTGCTTTTAGTTTTCCTGCAGAAACCTACTGGGATATTTTTCCAGACTTTTAACATCCCCAAAGTTCACTCTCAGAATCTGCTTTCATTTTCTGCTTCTCGTTGTACAAGTAAAACTAACTGGCACAATTCATCAGTCCAGAAAGCAGCACATCTTGTGCCCACTCTTGGTTTTCTACTGCAAATAGTTTTGTCTTTTTCTGAGTAATGGCTTTATGACAGCTACACAGACTTTTAGACCCTGCAGTGTTGAGGTATACAGTGGAAGACAACACCAACTATGCTTTTTTCAAATCTGAAGCAAAAGTGGAACTTCATTTTCTCCTCTTTCTCACAGTGCAAGGTGCTATTTATCTAATAGTGATAGTTTGGTTGGTCTGCCAGGTTTTTCACTGGGTTGGAGGATATTTGTCCCATTTTCCTTTGGAACTCTTAATACTTATAAAGTGGCCCCTTTGCACTTATTTTCTCTTGACTATGTTAGTGATATTAGTTTTATAGTTGTACTTCCCTGGAGCCACTCCATACCAGGAACATCCCACACGACCTGCTGTTTTGGAAATGCTGCTATCCAACTCTCTAGCCTTTGTCTTACCAACCTTTCTCAAACTGTCTCAGATCTTTGTTCCTGCTTCCAACAGCAACTTCAATAACTTACTGTTCAATTCTGCCTAATATATTCTGTCTCTTGGCAGGTGCACCTGTAACAAGATAATCAATACTATTCACTTCACCTGTCAGTGATTTTAACACTGTGGTTGTAACATGGCTTTAACTAGTGTTGTAGTACTCGAGTCCGGTCTCGGACTCAAGACCGGTCTCGAGACCATTTTCTGCTTTCTCGGTCTC
>JBBKCR010000101.1:15752501-15774335 GCA_037577295.1 Ladigesia roloffi | reverse complement strand
CGGTCTCGACTCGGACTCGACTGCTTTTGAAAACCAGTGGTCTCGGTCTCGACTTGGTCTCGACCCTTCAAAGACTCTGTCTTGACTCGGACTCGGCATAGGCGGTCTCGTCCCCATCACTAGCTTTAACCCTGCAGTAGATGTATATTCAATTAGAAAATGAAAAGTGTCAGAATACTTGTTTCACCCTCAGCATTTTTTCCTGGTCTATGGCCCAGCCCACAGTGCATGAAATGTAACCCACAATTTGTTTTTCTCTCTGAGAGAGCATCCAGCTCTATGTTTAATGACAGAGAGCACAGGTTAAATGTGCTCGAGTCATGATAAAATTACAAGCCAATCACATGTCAAGGCAAAAATAATATGAAAGCCTGAAACATGGTAACATTTCTGAAGAGCTGTGTAAGCCCTAATTCATTGCAGTTATGACAGGAAGCTGGATTTCTCAACAGCAAGGTTTATTACAATATTAGTGAATGGAAACAACAATACAAGAAAGATATTTAATGGAGTGCATATAGCTGGATTTTCATCTGAAGTAAAAATTTTCTAAGCTGTATCATTTGAAGTTAAAATTTTTTAAGCCAAACTGAACCTTGAAAATCAAAGCCTTCCCTTTTATATACTTATGTAGATATACATATGTTTGATACACATATTTGAGTCAAATAAATTCCATACTTTTCAGTGTACATTTTTCACACATCTATGTGTGTGTGTATGTCTTTGCGTGTGTGTGTGAAGATTTTGTATGTGTAGCTAGAGTCACATGGCCTCTCCTTTGGGAAATAAGCGCAGGTAGCATGTGAAATCAGGCTGAATTGAAGGCTGCAGAGAGACTAATGTAATAAGACCACAACTCAGGCACAACGACCCCAGTCTGCACATCACGAGTGAATGTCTTATAACCCCAGGGACAGGTAAAGTGTGTGTGTGTGTGTGCCTGTACGTGTGTGTGAATAAAAAAAAATAAAAAATAACTTTCCCCTAACACAGGGGACCTTATGAAAGCTGGGGAAGTGTGTGTATAATGAAACAACAGGGAGTACTGTGGCGAGTCACAGTGCATCAGCTAAGGCTTTTCACTGCACCAGTTTAAAAGGAAAAATCAATACGAATCGTATTCTATTAGAGGCATAATGATATTACATTTTGACAATATTGTATGCATTTTAGTTTTGCATTTTTACAATACAACTTATATTCTCTACAGAAGTGTAGAGAAAATAAGTTGAACAGAAATGCTAACATGGATTTCGTTTTGTGTAGGTCCAGATTCCCATATTATCTTTTAAAAATTAATTTCATAGTTTTAAATTTGTGAACAGGATATCACATCGAACTGCTTATTCCCATTATTTTATGAAAGGAATAGGTGAATGTTGTTAAAGTTTCAATTTTTATCACATTCAGTAGACCAAAGAGGAATAAAGAGAGTTTACAGGTATAATAATTAGGGATCATTAAAAATTAACTCAAACGTCATAAGGAAAATGATTAAATAAATTAAAGTAAAATACAAATTTAAGTTTTAAAATTTAAAAGAATTGTAAAAACTACTGCAGTTTCTGGCAGTGTCTGATTTCAGATATCAGCAAAAATCATGAAAAGTGAAAATTGTTCTCATTTGACAGCAAACCATTTTACAACTCCTAAAAAAATCTTCATATGCGTATTGTAACAACTCTACTCTCATTATAAATGCACACACCTGGATGTTTCTGCCCATCATTTCCTTTCTTTTACACCACACCACCTGACTCCCTTTAGTCTATCAGTGTCTACATGCAAGTGATAATTAATTACTTACGACCACAGCAAAGTAGTCATCATCCTGCAACACAATAAACAAATCAACATTCCCTCGGCTTCCCCTCTCCCTCTCTCCCAGCAGGAGGAGCACAGTCAGAGAGGTATGCACATCCTAATTAGAGAAGCAAAGAGCAAGAGAAATAAAAAAATGGTTCTCCAGTGGCTCCATTGGTTCTTAATATGCACAGCTTCTCTCCATTCTGTAGCCATTACTGTAATTAGTCAGGACCATTGATGCACAATCGCTATTATCTAAATACAGCCTTCCCCTAATGCCCACTAAACATGCAGGGACAAAACTGTTAGTCTCTCGCTAGTATCGCTCACCCTCTACTGGTTTCAGAACATACTGATATTTTTTTATTTGATGTTGACATGTGATACAACATTTAGGTATTTTAAAATACCTAAGAAACTCATAGCTGCCAAAAAACAAAAAAGAAACAAATCTTTATTTTTTATGTTATTTATTTTCTATGTTTAACAAATATGAAGTATAATGTGACAAGCTCAACAACTCACCCAGTTATAATAAATCATAAAGGTCTTGATAAAGGAGCACAGATTTCCTGTTTGTTTTGATTTTTGGAAACTTTACATGTTTGTAAGTCAGTACATAATTTCATATTAGATCGCATTTCCCTTACACCAGTCATTACGTGATTCTGGACAGATTTAGATGTGTTAGAAATGTTGTTATTTGAAAGTCTCATCTAATATTATATTGTATAACAGACAAGGTTGTTTTAAAGAGATTAATGGTCAATGTCTCAGAAAATGACTAGTTTTATACCGAGTAATGGTTATCCTGAATCACTGAGTCCATCTATCTTGATGTATTTTCTATGTTGTTTTTATGTTCCTATGTTTTCTGTGTGTGTGCGTGAGAGAGAGAGATGTCATTGACATGTGTTACTGACAGAACTGTGATACTACAGTAAAGAACATGGATTCACTGCATGAACAGGAGAAGGGAGCGCTTGTAATATAATACGCTTGTCTTTCGTGAGCTGCTGTTTGCAGCTGAAGGTGAAGGACCCCAACACTGCTGAAGAAGATTTCTGTGCTGACCAAGCAAGGCCGGGAAGCAGACAGGGGGTCATGTAGAGCTGAAGGCTGCTGGGCTCCTATCTGGGCTTGGGAAGCTAAAAAGAAACAACCCGAACCTTGGAGCACCTGGAAGGCTGACCCTCTGGAGTCAGACTACACTCTGTTCTACATCAGCACACAGCTCACTACTGCTAAACCAATTTATCAAAGCAGACCTTCCTGACCTGAGTCTGAGAGAGAAAGAGAAAGAGAGAGAGATACAGAGACTGAAACCGAGACCTCTGGGAATGATGCATCTTTGAAAGAAAGGACTTCATCATCTAAACAAATGAGGAAGAAGGAGTGAGTGTAGTAGGACAAGCAGGATTGGAAGGTCGGAACACTGAAACAATGCAGATATTTTCGTGAATTCCTCTGTTATATTCTCATATTGCAAAAGTTGTCAGTATTCAGTAGATTGTAGAAATATTTACACCTTTCCGTCAAAACCACATCACAATACATTGAAGAGAGTTCTCAATACATTTGACAACAGCCTTATCTAATAATAGGATTCAATTAAACATGTAATTTTAAATATAATGTATTTTATTGTGTGTTATTATTTTGTATCTTTATGTCAGATTAATCTAGGTATGTGTGCTTCACTAAAATGGGTTGAATACTAATTACAAATTCACCAGTCAGCCACAACATTAAAATCACCAGCAACAAGGTCCTAACTGTGATTGTCTGAATATTGGGTCAGAACCTCTCCAAATTGAAGTTCTTGAGGGGTGGTCCTGGTGTGCACTGATTAGTACCTAACAAAAGTGGCCCAGGTAATGACAACCAATGAGCTAGCGACAGGGTCATGAGTGCTAAAGATTAAATGATGCACATTATAAATGACGGCTACCCCAGATCATGGAGAAGGTGGCCTAGTGAGGTAAATCACAATTTTCCTTTACATCATGCGGATGGGTGGGTACATTTAAATTGCTTGCCTGGAGAACAGATGGCACTATGGAAAGAAGGCAAGATAATAGAAGTAGTGTGAAGATCTCAGAAATCATGGTCAAAGGATTTTTAAAGAAAAAGAAAACATGAGGACTGAAAATAAAATCAATGCAGTGTTATTTTTAGCATTCTGGCACTCTGAAGCTTGGACAGAGCTGTCACATATAGGGGAAAGAAATACGTGTGGTTCATGTATTTGAGATATTACAATATATTGTTACCTTTCAAAATGTATTTTCACACAGTATTTGGGCCATATTCAAACATTATAAATGTATTTGATAGTGCACTTTCATTTTTCTATATGAATCGAATTTCCTATTTAGGAAATGTCTTCACAGGGGCAATGATCCCAGATCCTTGTCGAGGGAAGTGTTGTTTAATATTAAAAAAAGGAGAGAATAATTCTATTGTGCTTTAGAATATTCTTTTTTTTTACAACAACAATAATTATTATTTTGTTATTCCACTGCATGGATCTTTTCTTTCCTTATTATCACAGCTATGTCTGTTCACAGCTCTATTTTGAAACACAAATGAATCTATGATCTTTAGCAATCCAGCTTCGGACTGGATGATTTTAAGTATGTAAAAAGGTTTGGCATTTCTATGTCCAATAAACTGTATTGCACATGTAACTGCTGTTGTGGAGGCATTGAATGTGCAGCCACTGTCCTGTGTGAGGTCTTTCTGGGACAATGTTCACTTCCCACTGCCTTATTGTAATGACGATTTTCTGCAGCTATGTCTTACCATAACCTCTTTGTTCTCTTTACAGAACACTGCAGTAAATATAGATCCAAAAAACATTGAAGCCATACCCTAAAACACAGGTTTTAGTCCTGGAAGAGTACGAAATACTACACCATGCCGAGCAGCAGCACTCCAGGATGAGGACTGAGATTCGCTGCGTGAAAGAACCTTTCACTTAATGACATTTTAAAGAACAGTTTGAATTGGATGTTTGAGATATAAGACTATGAAAACTTTACTTAAAATATAAAGGTCTTCCACAATAAAAACATTCTACAGCTATTTTTCCTTGCTCTTAAAATAAAGATTCCTAAACATTTCTTGACAAAAGCCCTGAATTAATGTTAATATTCCCAAAATAAGCATCTATTGAAATATAACAAGTGTTTTCTCTATGGCAGCACTCCAAAAATCAAAGACAACTATACATGTTGTCTGGCAGTATATTGTGCTATACACTCTAATGAATTCACCTGGTGTAAATAATAATAACAAAAATCCTTTAATGACTTACTGAATGGAACTTAACTACCTCATTAAGCCAGTTAAGGACAAATATGAACAATAATACAACTGTCAACAAATACCACATGGGACGACCAGACACACTAAATGACTTTGTAATTTAGCAGACAGCTGTTTTAGTATCATGGGTTGTCGGGGTTTAAAATAGCAGCGATTTGGATCTTTACATCATGCAAAACAGCTTGTGACAAAAAGTATAGATTAATAATGACACAAAGCACATGATTATGAAAGCATTTTCTTTCTCTGGGATGCAGATAAGTGGATCTGGTTGATGCGAACAGCCGGGTATTTAGTAAGGACAACATGTCATTGATCCAGATGGAGGATTTCTGGAATAAACTGAGGGAGTTTAAGATTAGGGAACCATGCAGACATATTGTGACCAAGACTGATAGCAATTTTCCTCAACAATCTAAAAACTCAATATGCTGACAATCTGTGTCCATTTGAAATACTGAAACCACCCCACATCACTGGAGCATGAAATATGTCTCAAAATGTGATACTAATCCTTTCTAGCTTAGGATATATGGGACCCCAAGGGAAAAAAGTTCTAAAGATTTAAGCCCACAGTATAATCCTTCAGGAAAGACGTTTAGCATTCAGGTAATTTCCCAGAAGTCTTCTTTAAATGTGAAATATATAGACAAATGTTTGACACCCGTCAAGAGCACAGGGGACACCTAAAGTCCTGATAAAGGAAAATATACTGCTACAAAAATAAATGTATCCATATTATTTCCTCTGTTGAGACAAAGCCCCGTTCCACATCCAGATGGAAATGTAATATGTATGTGTAACTTTAAATCTCAGTCCATTGTTAAAAACTGGAGGTGAATTTCTTCAGCCCGGATTTCAGAGGGATCAGGGTCTCTTGCAGCACCAAATGTACCCCCTTTTATCATCACAGTATTGATCCATGGCACAGTGACTGTGGCAATGATTTATACATGGTAGTGAATTAGGTGGACTGTAACTCAAACAGTGGGGCTACCTATGTAGCAGTGAATCCAAAATGCAGACAGGTAAGACTACACCTGAATGCTTTTCACATCATTAGACCACTTTGAAACAGGATTTTATTTTATTTTATGATCATGTTCTATATGCAATTATCTGAAACAAATAACTATAAACCAAGGTTCATAAACAATGGGTAACACAATCAGTGTATTAGGATATCTATAAACCAGCGTGTATAAACAATGGATAATAAATTCAGTGCATTAAAATACCTATGATCCAAGGTGTGTAACCAAATAGATGATACAATTAGTTTTAGAATATACACAATAACAAAACAAACCTATTAAAGTCCGTTGTTTGGACTATTCTGAACCTCATCACGTCAGTAACATCTACCTGAGCTGTAGCAGTGGTTCAACCTTCTGGCTGGTGAGTTCAGCAGAGTGAGATCTGCTCTTTGTTCGTGGGCTGCTACATGCAATTCGACGGGTAGTTAAGGTGGGCTAGAGCCATAATATAAAGGGAATAACTAAATAATGTCCAAAAATGCAAAAGGTAAATATAAATATGTCGCTGTCCTCGTCTTTGGCTGAAAACCAGGTACTAAAATGAGGCCAAGGGTAATGATACAGACGCGTTTTTGAAAGCTTCTCCCAAAAAGTTGAAAATGATCAGTAACCCCCAGAGTGGCCAGCAGCGTTCATTCATCAGCCCCGCCCCTTCACGTCAACTGCGATTCTCTGTAACGGGGCAAAGCAACCCTCACGCCCACGACCGAGTGCAGAAACAGGGGGCTTACCGTGGCCTGAGACGCGGTTTTCCACCCCGAGCTGGCCCCTCGCCTGAGGAGCGTTGAGTTGGATGAAAAGTGCCAGATAATGGGAAAAGCAGAGCAGCGCTCCGAGCAGCCCCATGTCTGTCCTGACGGCTCTTCAGCGATAGTTAGGTTAGTTCAGACACAGCCCGCACATGAGGCGGGGTCTGGTGGGCACGGTGACAGATAGATCCGTCCGTGGGGCACTACAGTCCTCCGCGGAGAGAGAGAGAGAAAGAGCAAGTGCAAGTGTGGCTGAATCTCCTCCGTGTGAGACCCCACTTTCCCCCGTCTCTCCTCCCTCCGCCTCGCTCCGGAGCCCACGAATTAGAAAGAGACCGTGGTTGCGCGAGGAGGAGGAGGAGGAGGAGGAGAGGGAGGTGGAAGAGGAGTGAGTGGGCAGGGCTCTTCTGTATAATTGATTAGGCGGAGTGATACCAAGCGGTAATTAATTCATTAAACATTTACAGCGCGCCGAGACACGGGCTCAAATTTCACCTGCGAAAACTTCCCGGCCCTGGATAATTTGTCAAACAGAGCGGCCCGAGCTCCCGAGATTTCCGTCGTGAGCGCGGAACAAATGCAATTAACAGCCTCAGACTTATCACAGCCTCAGACGTGTTGCAGTGAAATCAGCTGTGGTCGAGACACGGAAAGACGTGCAGGCCTTAATGGGAATTCGTTTCATTCATTTGAATCTATAGACTGTTACAGAGAAAGAGGGGGGGATTGAGATAGATAAATAGAGAAAGAGGGAGTAGGGAGAGAGAGAGAGGAAGAGGGAGCGATAGAGCGAGAGGGAGATCACAGGCGTATATTGGAGTCACAAAGCGACAACTTCTTAATTAAGTTTTAATCAGTGTGAAATTATTAATTCACACTCTTTGTGGTGTGCTGTTCAGGTGTCACCGGCTTCTTTTTGCACATGACAATCCCCTGTCTACCTTTTCATCTCAAGCTGTTGTAGCCTTCCTACCACACAAAGGGTTCAGGAACACATGGGGTCACACGCCCTCATCTCTTGGTGCTTAGATGAATGACGAACACAGTGAACTCACTGATAAGGGCACATGCCTGTTAAACATCAGAAAGCTGCTGATGCCTGATGTATGCAAGGGTTGGAAACACAAATAAGCTACAACAGTAGCATCAAGACCTGATATTTGAACTTTACACCCACCAGGGACATCAGGCCTCTTCTGAAGCTATTACATTTCAGGACCTCGGAGAGCAGCTGCTCATGTGAAACTTGAACTATGACAGTCTATAACTCTCACAGTCCTAGTACTGAAGAACTTCATGATGTTTTTTCTCTCCTAGATAGATACCAACTTGGAAAGATCCTGTTTACTTATCCCTGCCTTTTCATATATTTATTATATACTCTTATGAGGTTTGTGATTGGCAATAAAATCTTAGTCCAGCATGACTAATTAAGGTAAGCTTCCTGTTTACAATTCTAGACTGACTGGCTGGAATGTCTTATTTTAGCTTGGTGGAACTAGTCAGGCTGAAAACAAATATGATAAATTTACTACAATGGTAAGATCTGACAGATTGCCCACAAAAATATCACCCGATCAATCCATAAAGCGTAACTTTCCACAACAAAATAAAAGTTTAAACAGGCAAACAAACATTTAAAAGGATTAATCCACTCATTTGACAGAACATGAAGAGGTCCATTAGCTGATCAGGTGTATTATAGTACCAGATTGAAGGACTTCTACAAGACTCTATGGCTGGAAGCTGAATTCGAGGGAGGAAAAAAACTGCTGGATGCTCCTCAATCTCTCGCTTTCCGTCTATGTCACAAACAACCACTGGTTGTTTATCCATATATCCTACAGACAAGCTCACAGCTTGACCTATTTCATGTTCCAGTCCTGCACAGTCCAACCCTAACCCAGCTTTACCTGCACACCCAACACTAACCTCCACAATCCAAAAGACCTGAGACACCCCATGGTTCACTCCACTGTAAATAAAACTCCCCTCCATAGTCAAAGCCATTATTCTTGTCGAGTGTTCTGTGTTTGCACCACACCACCGGTAGCATTCTATCGCACCAAATTAATCATTTAACAGTTGACTATGAGCACGCAATCATGGTCTGTTTATCTCTTATGCCGTTTTCTCTTCAGCTGCTTCAGTTTGGTGTTAAATGGAATGAACATTCCCTTGAAAAAAAGGTTTATAAATGGCCTTTGACTGGGACACATGGCTTTAAGCAAAACCTTTATTTGGTGTAAAATCTGTGGAATTTAGTCACATATCATCTTAAAATGAGGAGAACCAATGGCATTCCTCAAAAGAAACCCCCTTTTGGCAGCTTTAAGCGAGAGAGAGAGAGGTGTGTGTGGGGTGGTGGTGGGGGCTTTCACAGAGAGAGCTTATAATGCAACATATTGTGAAGATATAGTCAAGGGCGATACCAGTGGCCAACTTATTTGAAATGAAAGCTAGAATTGACCTTAATAAGGCCTTGCCATTTAAAAGTTAATTTCTTCCTTTGTCAGCTCGCCAGTCAAGAATAGTCCCTAACTGACTGACTGACTGAATAGAATGAAACTGAATAAAATGAATGCACAAGCACAATACATGTCACATAGCATGGACAGTGACATTTTGGACACAGTGATATCGAAAATACCATTTTTGTGCAAAATAAAACAAAAAATAAAACTCCAAATACATAAGCGCAAGGGTCTGAATCTGCATATGTCTGGACAGACTTTATGGAACTCACTGACACTATGAATGCTGAAACAGACGCACAAACTGAAATGTGCATCCCGTTAACAGAAGACTGGGCTTAAATTAACAGGATCTCAAGAGATTGGTGTAATACTTGACTGACAGGACTGACACTGCTAAGAAGACCAAAGGACTTCTAGGGCATATTTAATTTTTCTTTAACCTTTAACTATTTCCCCTTTCACCTTTTCCCCTTCTAGAATCTATATCTATCTATATGTATCAGGGGAAAAGGTTAAATATGTCAGTGAGCATGCCCTGGTCTTCACACATCTTTAAAACACACCCTGGGATGTTATCTGGTCCAGGAGCGTTGTGTATGTTAAATCCTCTTAAGGGATTTGGCCATCCCTGCCTCAGACACCTGCAGTGTTCAAGCATCATTGGTGAGGTCCACAGTTTGGCATGAGCTGTTGTTCTTAAAACATACTTGAAAGATTTCAGCTCCTCAGCAAGGGGAGCACACACTTCTCTGAGTCAGTGATAGTTTTTCAGTCCAATTCACATGTCTTTTACATTTGCGCTCCTGTATAAAGGCTTTACCTTGTCCCTGAATACACTATTAGTAGATTGTTTTTCTGAAAAAATGAATGCTGGCTATGATGGAAAAGTATCAGAACAGAGTTCATTGAAGCTTATGGAGATGTGTATTCATAGACTGGCCCATGAGAATTCCTGTCCACTGCAGGGCATGTGAGCATAAGAACAGGACAATGGAGTAATGTAAGAAAGAAATCTGGTCTGATGAACAATGCCTTCTTTTACAAAATGAAAAGGTGTGTGTGTGTGAGACTTCCTGGGGAAGAGGTGCACTGCAGAATTTTTTCAGCACAGGTATGCTGAACATGACAGAGAATGGATAATTGAAGGATTCTTAAGATCTGCCACTAAGACACATAAACACACACACACACACACCCATATACTTTTCTTGTTGCATCATTCAAATTCATCAAGGTAAAACTAAATGATGTCGCAGTGGGTTGGTGTCGCAATGGGTAGCACTGTTGCCGCACACCTCTGAGGTTGGGGGTTTGTGGTCCTGCCCTTTTGTGTGTGTAGTTTGCATGTTCTCCTCATAACGCTGTGAGATTCCTCCGGTGTCTCTGGGTTTCTCCCACAGTCCAAAGACATTGACTGTAGGGGTGTGAATTCTCTTTTATTGTAGCAGACAATATTCTAAGACAAATCTTGCCTTGCCTTGTGTAGTTTTATAAATAAGCCTGGTGATCTGTCTGGACGTACAGTCTGGATCTTATTGAGTACCATTCTCATTATTGCATAAAAACACTGCAGTATATAGAAAAGTTCAGTCCCACAAATACATTCAGGGAGTGATTAGGGCATCAGCAGCATCCCTCTCATTTTTCCCTCTGTGTTGCTCCATTGATCTTTACCACTTGTTTCATGAGAGGGCATCGCAGTAGTTCTCACACATTTCCTTGGAAATCATGAAAGCTTCATGTATTCAGAGAAGTTCATGAATATTAAATGGCACTCTCAACACCAGAGAAATCAAATGACCTACGGAAGAAACGGCAGCGCATGAAGTGAATGCGTTAACGTTGCAGCCCTCGTTTTCCCCACAGTCCAGTAACTGAAATACATGCAGGCCCTTTTAACAAGCCTCAATCCATCCTCCTATTCACAGCGATTTAATACCTTATGTGGTTTAATTTCAGTGATTTTCCATTTTCTGCCACAGTCGGGGGGACTGTTTGGAATGTAAATCATAAAAGTAAAATGTCGCCCGCATGGGTGACTTATGATTAAATTGGTGTGCTGTGGAGGAGAAGATCTGAAAGAGTCAATATATTCCTTATTCTGGCACTAGAAACCATCTTTCATTTCACCTCTTGCAAAAATAGCTAATACTAAACTTGGAAATAATAAGTGAGTAAGAAAACATGACTTTTACCTTTCGAGGTGCACACAGTTCCTAATAAAGAAACTATTTTATATTCAATCAAGTAAATAATACCTTATATACACTATAAGGCCACTGGAAACAACTTTTGTTAAGGGATAACACATTTGCAAAGATAAAAGCTAAGCAGCACACTAACACATTAAGAAGATCTGCAAAAGAGCAGCAGCATTTTAGTTTTCAGCCTGTGGGCCATGGGCCATTGTTATACTGCTAGGGGGCCACTGTGTTAAACATTTTTTTTTTAAACCTCTTTTAACCAAATGTAATTGAAAATTGCATCTCTTATTGCTGTGATAAATGTTAGCAAAAATTTTAAACATCATAGGTTTATCATCTATATTTTCAGTGTAAAACGTTGCTTTCTGATTAAATTCAATCCATTTATTATGGGTAAATGGATTTACACCAAAACCTTTGCATATTTTTGGTATACATTTTAGTTTCTAAATCAATTATTATTGTATTTGTAAGCATTTTTAAATGTCTTTTGGCCTGTGGAAGCTTTTGTTGTAAATTGTGGGGACTGTGAGTGGGCAATGATTCCCTAGACGTGTCACACTATAATTTTGATATATTACACACACTTTGAAGCATTTCTTAACAATTGACACTGTTCCCTTCCTGACACTTAACTGCTTAGCTCCCACATAAAAAATCCTTTTATATCTCTATGATATTGATGCTGAGCCTGAAAGCAGCAAATCAATCAAAAATAGTCAAACATGCATTTTGCCATGGAAAGAAACCCCATCTTTCCACTCCAGCAACTCTGGTGCACTGTCAATTACACACATAGAGGTTACTCTGCCTTCTCGCGTGCGTTTCCTCTCTCTCTCTGCACCTGTCACCCACTGGAGCAGAGCAGGAAATGAAATATGGTGATAGGAATTCCTGCTGGTGTTTTGTGGGTCAGTGGTTGTGGCATATAGACGGAGCCCTCATTTCCAGCCCAATTTCAGCCTACCTGTTTGATAGCCCCTGCTGTCGAGTCACCTCGACCCTCTCAGTTTGAGACACCCAGCCTAAGAAAGCTGGTTGGGCAGTTTCACTCTTCGTCTCTCACTCTGTACCTGCACTCAAATAGTCAAATGAAATAATCTGCAGCAAAGGACTTATAATTAAGGAAAGATTCATTTTAAATAAAAGAATCCGATGTAATATGGAAGTCTCAATATGATCATATAGCCATATAGTGTTTTCAGTCTACAAAAGTGTGGCCTTTTTTTGTTTACAGTGAAAGAGTGTTGTGTGTTATTTGAATTCAGTCCACTCAGGGATCCAAGAAACAGACAGTAGAGTCTCAGCTGCCTGTGGTTAAGTGCTGTTTGGGCCTTTGGGTTTAGCAGAACCAGAGGTCATTACAGGCATCCTGACTTTAAAGGAACAATTAGCAAAAAAACAGTAAATACTATTACTAAAATAATAAACTAGTACTAAATAAATAAAAGAATAAACTCAAAACACATCATGATCTTAAAGTGGTGCTAAATTAATTATGCAACATTTGGGCAAATATTCCTAGGCTGATTGTTTTCACCTGAACTAAAAGTGAAACAAAAAAATGATTTGACTATTCCTTCAAGATTTGTTTGAGGGTGACATACTGCCCATCTCTATCTACGACTGGCCATGGCATGTGTCTTAAAACTTGCCCCATGTGGACAATAATGAAGCATTTGTCCTATTTTGAAATTTCATTTTGAAAATATTTTTACTTTCATTCCACTCTATTTTCCTGCTAAAATATAGTAGGTGCTTTCAAATTAAAGCAAGCCAATCACTGAGCCCCTTTTAAATAACCACAACCTTAACTATTGTGCTATTACCTGTAGTTTGTATAGGCTCACACATTTCTCTAATCTGCTGCTTTTAAAACATATAGCAATGTTGTGTTTTGGTGTTTAAATTATACCATAGGAGTTGGGAAAAGGAAGTGAAATTTTCACACATTTCACACAAAAGGAGATGGATAATTAAACTTGTCAAAAATCACACGAAAAGGCGTACCAAGGTGGGTGTCTACAATTGTTAACTTCAGAACTGTTAGTGTGTACACCCTTAGTATCACATATCTGTGTGATAATACTTGTACCTTTGGTAAAAAAGTTTTTAAGTGCTGTTGCATGAACTATCATTGTCTTCTTTTTAAAGATGTGTTAAATAGTCTTTCTTTGGCTATTTAAACTGTCATTAGTAATGTTGTGGATGAGGTTTAGTTATGAGACTTTTATTTTGACTAGTTGAGTGTGTATGTCTGTGTCAGTAGTCACTGTGTTCACCTGTCTTGTGTTTGATTTAAGTGATTAGGGGTTTTAATTGGTTCTTGATGAAGTGCGTTTCAGTATTTAAGTTCTGTAGGTTGCTGTGTTAATGTCGGAGCAACCCTCATGCATCCCTTTTATCTCTTATTCTTTTGTATCCTCTGTGTGGTGTTTTCAGTTAGGCCTGCGTGCCTTTTTGGTTTAAGTTTTGTTTTTGTAAAGAGTCTATGTCAACATGAAAACCATCTAAAGAACTTGCACTCTGCGCCTCGCCTCACTCCCGTGCATCCCCTGATGTGATAGTCAGTCATAGCAACTTCAACAAAAGTAGTGAGGCCTAGTGAGGGGCTGATTCTTTTAACCTGTTGCAACTCTTAGTTTGAGAAAAATGACTGATGGGTGAAATGCTGCATTGCTTGCATTAGGCTTTAGGTGTCTGCTCTTTCCACTGAGGAGTGTGTGTGACTTGCTTTCACAGATGAGGAATTGGATTATTGGTCTTTACCAGCATTTGAGTATAATCAAATGATGGTTTGTTATTTTGTAATGGCACCCACACCCCTAACCAACACATAGATTATGTGATAGCAGGTCAACAAGTGGAATGCATTTAAGTCATTTTTTAACAAGGGGAATGGCAACCGCATTACCCCCTCCTCTTTGGGCTATTGCTAACGGAAAAGAAATGAACAAATTACACATTTAGCTTGACTGCTGTCACTCTCCCTTTCTAGGTTCCATTTTATTACACCACTCAAAACATACACACACACACACACACACACACACACACAAACAAAGGTATGATAGTCTAAGTCACCTTTTCTTGCAGGCTTCAACATTGTCTTTTTGTGTCTTGATAAACATATAACCTTAGAATGTATGCATATGTTCCACATACTTGTCTTTGCACCATGTACTCTATTCCAGCAAACAGCCCTGTGGGCTGTTCAATAGCATTGAGTTAACAGAGGGACATTTATTTCATGGCTGTATGGCCCTCGTCCCTTAAGGTTGAACCGCAAGCCATTTAGTAGTTTTCTTTGCACCTCAGCTTATAATTGATCAATTAAAGCAATTGATTGGCCACTGAGACAGCTTTGCTGATTTTCCCAGTCTTAATGAGTTAGTGATTAAACAGTAATTAGGGATTAGACAGGTACTTCACTATTACTGACCAGACCAGAGGTGTATTGTTTTACAGATTACTAGTTTTTAAAAAGGGACACATTGTTTTAAAAATGTTACTTTAGAAATGTTAAATTAGCATTACCTAAATTTAGACATTCAAGCAAGATCATTTCAAATATTCAGCAGGGTGTTGAGAGAATTTTCATTTTGTCAAAATATTGCAATGATGTGCAATGATACATTTTTACTCTCCTGAAATGAAATATGTTGAACTGTGTGGCACTGTCCCATTTTTCAGATGTTAGTTACCTGACATTGCTTTGATTAAGGTGTTTTTTTATATATAATTTACAGAACAGGAACATTTTCACAGCTTGCACTGAGCCACATTATAGCAGTTTAGGGATCTGATTACCCCTCATTTCTGCAGCAATTTCTCTCTCCCTCGGCTCCTAATTCTCTCTCTCTCTCTCTCCCTCCCTCTCTCCCCTCTCCCTCTCTCTCCCTCTCTCTCCCTCCCCTTGAATCTTGAAGGCCTATATACATGTAAGTATAAATTTCAAAGTCCACCTAATATTTTGTAAGTTCCCCTCATGAAAAAAGCTCATCACAATATTGAAGATGTGTTGTGGTATCCGGCACCAAATCCTTCAGTACTATAAATTGCGAGGTGGGGCCTCCATAGATTGGCATAGATTGTCCAGCAAATCCCTACAGATGATTCTGGGAAAAGTCCACAACTTAAACTCCTGGTTATCTTTCTCAAACCATTTTTGATTTCAATCAATGTTATTCACTTTGCTAGTCAGTGGTTTGGTTCATTGGTAAAAATGAAATCACATTACACTCAATGTGTTCAGTCTTTCATTGGTTAATGGTTATATAGAAAAAATTATATCAAATTGAACTATATTAAATATTGGTGTCTGAGGCAGAGGCAGAGATAAATGCAGATTTACGGAGAAGCTGCTGTAAAAATGAGAGTCTTTATAATATATATTATAGTATCAGTACTTCAGGATCTAATCCATGGTACTGGTACATTCCTACAGACTTTACATGTTCAAGGGTTCTTTTCTTCTACCTCTTTTCTCCTTGGTTAATTATGTGCCAATGTGCTGAATTGATGGATCAATCATGGCAGTGGGAGCCTTTAATAATTAACAAATTCTATTTTAATTACAAATTCAAGGAAGTATTCCACAACCTTGATAACAATGGTATGCTCTGTTATGCTTAGACAAGCAATTAAATATCCTGCTTCAGAAACCAATGAAACTGGCAAGTATGGAAGTGGACATGTGAAAAGGGCCCATTCTTTTGAACGCCAAAACATTTCTCTTTAAACCAGATCATTTAAACTACACGTAGCAATAGACACACTGCAATGTGCTGTAAAATGTGCTTTAATAAGGATATAGAAATGTTCCGGCAATGGCACCATCATGTCATATATGTATATATAATTCCAGAAACTAAGTGCAGAAAATGTGTTATTCTGTGAATGTTCAAAGTAAAGGGATAATTAAATCTGTGCTTTTTGCAAAGAAGGTAGATGAACTTGATGAAGTGACATCTGTGAAAGGAGACACAGCAGGAGTGAAAGATATTGAGTCATAATCTCACTGTACAAAAAGGCCTGAAGAATGTGCTGTTATATTATACTGTTATCTTTTCTCTGAAGCCATGTGACTTGATTCAGACTGCCTTTAATGGTGTGACTTTATACTGAAAACTGCAGACATGTGCAAAAAACACACACTTATGCATACACACACAGACACACACACACACACACAGTTACTGTTGGCACTCCTTCATAGCTGCAGCAGATGGGTTTTCATTACACTGTTTCATGTTGAGGGATGCCAGGCTGGATTTTACAGGCTGGCACTGTGAGCTGGCATACGCTCCTTTTCTCCTCCTTCTCCCTGCGGCTATGTGTGTCTTTTCATAAAACAAGTACCAGCCACATGATGCCAAGGCAAAGTACAGACAGGAGTGCAGCTCAGAGGTGTGGGAATGGAGGACAGCTGAAAGTGAGAGAAGAGAGATATTAAACAAACAGGGCGTCTGAAACTGAAATACTTGATAATGTAGGATGAGAAGTGCTAGGAAACCATGGCATCATTGTCAGAGCAAAAATGTGTGCCTCAGTTTTTGTTGCTTTTGAAAATACCAGCTGCTCTTCACATAGTGTCAAAATTCTAGTAATGGCAATATTTGATATTAAGAAATCAGTGCATCTGAAACCAAACATAACTAAATATTTTATTACATCTGTTTCTTGGAGTTTCTGCATCAGTGGTTCATGTACACAAATGCAACACATGTTTAAAGATGATTCTATTCATGGCATACTCAGATTTTGTTGTTATTGTTGTAAAGATCAAGGATGTGTGAATTTCAAAGAACCAGAATATCTTCAAACTGAAAAGAAATTGATCTAATACGGTCCAGTTTCACAGATCTGATCTTAAAACTATGAAGAACAATCCATGCCCCGGGAACTACACAGAGGAATTTCAAAACCCACCCTTCACAAAAACAGTCTAGCAGTAGAATATTCAGTAGACCCCAGAAGACCACAGTAGTGATTAATTGAAGAATAATTTGAATAATGAGGAGAAGCTGTTGAACCCATATTAACACTACTGAACAGATAGAACAGATAGAAACACTATTAAAGTATGTGTGTGAAAGACTAGAATAAAGATCAAGATTACACCAGCATCGAATGTAAACTCCTGAAAATCCTCAGGAACACAAACGTCAGGACAGATGAGATGAAGGTAACCTGTACCAGAGTGATAGAGAATGGAATGTAAAATGAAAAGTGTGTTAAATTGGATACAATTGAGTCCAGTAAATATTATAAAAAGGTTTGCCCCCTCTGACCATGAATGAGCCAAAAGCCACTGAAGAAAACATGACCGGGAAAGATGAACAGCATTTGGTGAGGTTTGAGTCACTGAAGTCTCATAGTCATTACAGTTTGTAAGACTGTGAGTCATCAGAAAATGCAACCAAGTACTATTTACAATTTAAGTGAGAAAAAAGTGAAAAACTTTGGCAAAAAGTGTTGTTTAAATGATGCTGTAGAAGACCCAGAGTCTTAGAGAATTCAGATGATGGTTCTTTAGTTGAATTATTATTTTTGTTTATGTGACTTACCCTTTAATCGTCACCTGATAAAATAAACAAACTGAATATGGATTATGGATTAATATTGGACAATTTTGTTATGATGTTTCAGCTTATTATCACTCCTAACATTGTAATAAGCTTTTTAGTGCTCTGTAAGCCAGATAACTAGTGCGAAACTGTTTTGAAGGTTTTAGTTTAGTGCTTAACACTGGTTAGCTGCAGAAAAGTTACATGATGACAGTTAATTCGTATTGTATTCCTCTCAAACATTTTTCTATTTAAAAGTGATTCGCACAATATTTTTTGTATGGAATCATAATCAGAATTTGTGACATGCTACAGATAGCCATTACTTACGCTATCCAACTTTTCAAAGCATTAAAATTTTATGGAAAGTTGTTTGTGTTAAATTATGATGATTTCCCTTCAATTAAGGTATTCTGTACTTTGTGGTCCGTTTGCGCTCTGTATTTATAGCCACTGTTTCTTTTTAAAAAATACCGTGCTGGAGTGGACGGAAACACTGCATTTGTGTCCAGTTACTAATGGACTGCACTGTATTTTATGCTTTGAATGCTGAATCCCCAGGTGCTCTAACATTCCTCCTCCACTTAATTCAGAGCTGACTGACCTTTCCTGTCAGTGGGTGCTGGAATGCACGGACAGCAGGGGCAGTCATTTTAACAGCCAGCACTCTACCCTGCTGACTCGGTGTGTGTTCACATCAGGACTTCGTAGCTGAGAGGAACATGACAAGTGGTATTTTTGTCACAAGGTAATTGTCTCTCATGAGGCACAGGATAGAACCCCCTTATTTATTTTTAGGATCATTCTCTTTCAGTCTCTCCCATTATTCTTTCTCTCTCCCCCTAATATTATCTCTCTCTCTTTTTCCTTCTCTCTCTCTCTCTCTCTCTCTCTCTCTCTCTGTATTAACATTTCTTTATGTGTAAAAGAACCTGTAAGATTAAAGTGAATTTTTGGCTGGATAATAGAAAGAGTTTTTCAATGGCTGGTATCCAAGGAGGAGACACAATAATCCTAAAGCAGCACAAAATAAGATGTCAGAAATAAAACTCACCAACAGTGTGCAAAACATATGATCAAATATTCTGTTTTGTTTTCAGTATTTCTAATCTGTCTCAGTTCCAGGAAATCTTGTTTCTTGGAAATAAGATGCCAGTCAGTAAGATGCCAGGTATTTTTACACTTAGGCAAAGACACACAGACCTAGGGTATACACCTGCTGAGAGAAAGAGAGAGAGAGAGAGAGAGAGAGATAACAGTTTTAACATAGACATTAATTTACCCTTTCTCAAGGACAAAAACCATGTGTGCAGTAATAAGGCTGTAAAAATTAGGGGGAACCACCAGCAAGAGTGCAAACTGCGGCTTCATTGTGCATCTGACAAGCCTAATAAAAACAAATGACTGCATCCAAAAACACAGGCAGAAAAAGCAATGAAAATGGGGAGCACTTTATTCTAATTAGTGTAGAAAACAGGTCCAATAAATAAACAAACACAATTAGAAAAAAGCCTCTAAATATCTCAGTTCTGCAGGGAGACGCAGACATGCTGCTTGTGTTCCTTCATAGATTTTATTTGCATGGAGATCACAGAAATACTGTGTTATATAAGCCAGTATACTAATTTCATATTTATTATTCTAATATTATTTGTGTTCTGTGCTTTACCAGTTCAGCCTGTTTTGCTATTATAGAGGAAAGCAGCTGGTGGTGGTCAGACTCTCGCATGCATCCTCTCAGACTGGCACTCACACAGAACCAGTGGAATTTTGAGGATTTTTTTGGATCATGTTGATGTCAATTGATTGTTTCCTACAGAATAGGGCATTAGTTGCTGTTCTTTGATTTAGAAGTCAATGAAGTGCAATGAACAGCTGAGTTTTTGCAATAAAGTATGAGTGTTAATGTAACTTGTTTTGTGTAAGCAGGTATATTGAGCAGACATTAGTAGTCTTTTGTTTAAGACAATGCAATTTTAAGCTGTAATTAGTTTTAATGTGTAAATACACCAATTTAAACACACTGGTGAAGGACAAAATATGAACCCTACAACTGTTAGTTCAAAGTTCTCTCTCACACACACACACACACACACACACACACACACACACTCAAACATGCAGTGCTGTCTATAAATCTAAATGAAGAGTCAATAAAAATAGGAGATTATCTAAAACTCCTATTCCGCATTTGCAATATGTTGACTCCCTCCATCCCTCGCCCCCCTCCCCCTGGTTTCTTTTATCGTCCCTGTTCCTCCTGTACTCTGCCAGCCGGTTCCCTCAGCCTGTCACATCAGTTTAATACACCGACACCTCAGCATTTCCTGCCTATAAAAAGCAGAGGGATAAAAAAGGAAGAGGCAGGATACAAAGTGGTAGAAAAGGGGGGTAAAAACCTCCTCCCCTTTAGAGTAAAAAATGCTGAGCTTAGAGTGTTTTGGATTTTCTCACTTGGATATGCTATAAGTAAAAAGATAGCCCACCACTCACTGCCAGCACTATCAAAACAGAGTGTAAAATATTGCTGGGAGGTAGATCTGCCTTCACTGCCAAAACTGGAACCTTTGGCCAGTTATGATGTGTTGGCATGACACGGTTCACACAAAATTGCTTTGCAGAGCACAGAATTGTGCTATAACGCAGACAACATGTGGCAAAATGAATAAATATCTGACAAAAATCAGCCTGATGCTGGCATTAGAGCGCACAGAGCTGTTAGCAGTGTAGAGGGATAGACGAGGGATTCTCCCTGATCACCACAAAGCTTTTATCAAACCTTCAGGACACAGCAATAATGCTTCACTGTCAGACTGGATGGAGTGTGTGTGTGTTGGGGTGGGGGTGAGGGGGGTAGGTTGACAAAGGGGCAGATGCTAGAAAGAGAGAGGAGGTGAGAGAGTGAAAGAGGTTGAAAAATAAGGTTTGAGAATTACAGAAGTGCACTTTTCTTGGACAAAACTGTATAATGAATTAAATAACAAATAAATGTCAATCTTTGTAAAATACATCATAAATCTACATATTAAATACTACAAGCCATTTTGGAATCAAATGTAGCCTTTCGCTGCAATTTCTGGGCAATGACAACCAGTACAACCCAATCAAATAGAAAACAAATTGTTCTCATTGACTTGTCATTTTTTCCCCATTAATGGTGAAAATGCATTCTCATTCACCCCAAGCCATTAATAGCATGTGGCATAACCTGGACCCACGCAGCTCCTATTGAAACCTGAGTTGCTGAGGTAGGCCAAACCCCAAGGCTCTTAAGCAGGGATTTTGCAGGGTGCATTACTCTTGGGTAAGATATGTCCTACTTGATGAATAGCAATAGTCATTATTAGTGTGTATCTAAGTGAGTTATTTCAGGCCTGCAGGACTATCTCTGTTTGAAATGGGTGTGTGGCCAGTGTCTATTCTTTCTTACGTAAATGAGCTGCTTTTACAGGCCAGCTATAAAACACCCCAGAATTAGACACGGTCATTTATCTCCCTCTGTTTGCACTGAGAGCTAGCCCAAGGCTGTAAAACACGCTGTCCATCTGACAGCTCTATTAGCGCACATGAGTGTGGACAATAAAAAGGTAGCCAAAGTCAAATAGCAAATTGTGTGTGTGTGTGTGTGTGTGTGTGTGTGTGTGTGTGTGTGTGTGTGT
>JBBKCR010000101.1:15738662-15749747 GCA_037577295.1 Ladigesia roloffi | reverse complement strand
GGATTTGAGAGATGTCCATGGTTTCTAACGAGAAGATGATGATATCCTAGTGTTTTTTTTATTTGAAGTCCTTATTCAGGAGTTAAAGCAAAAAAATCTGGAGCCTGAACTTTTTTTGGGGTGGACATCAATAAAGTGCTCAAAGTGCTAAAGAACTGAACTGATAAACTGAAGATTAGAAGTGAAATCAAGGCCATTATCACTTATTTTTTCTGGGTTATAAGCAACAAATCATGTTCTGCTATAAATGTGCACAAACATATTTTTAAAATGCAGACACGGCCAGGCATAGACAACGGTGTGTCAGCTGTAACAGTTGCTCCCGGCAACGTCGTGGTAAGTTTGAGTGCACGGGCAGCGACTCTATGACTGGAGTCTAAATCATGACGAGCACTTTCTTACCGCTGCTAGCATACAGGAGCTTCCTCGAGCAAATCGTGCAGAAACAAGTCCCGGGCTCTCTCAGTTTCTTGCACCAACTGCCAATAGGCTCATCATCTCTACTTTCTTCAATCCACGCCCAGCGCCATTTATTTTTGAGTCCTTTATCTATTGCTAGGACATCGTCCCCAGGCTTCATAAACTTGCACTCCATTTTTTCCCGACAACGCTAACGCGACATTGATGAATGGGTGTCAATCATACCGTGTTGCAAGAACCCGCCCTTTTCTGCTTGAAATTGGCTCGAAAATATTACACTGCGTGGGCAGGCTCTAAACGTGCCGGAATACTTTAAGCCCTGCGACCAGCATTTTTGGGGCCGATTGCCGATCACTGCCGATCACAGAATGGCAGGAGAATGGGAACCTTTTATCTATCATCTAGCAGAGTTTGTACCATTTATAGAAATGAAACTAACTCTAAAAAAAAACCTTAGAAATGGGCTACAGTCAAGATCTTGAAGAACCACCAAGTGTTTATTTTATTTTAGAGAACTTAAGGCTGCTGTAGAAATTATTTCGAACAAAGAGGGGTCAGGCAGACCCACACACATAAGATCAGCTTAATGGCATGTAGCCTCTTAATACACTGATAACATTTTATAATTGGCAGCAAAATGTAAAGCTGGCTACTGCCACAAAGGACAAAACTATGGCAAGTGTTTTTTTCTGTTATTATTATGAACGTTTGATGTAGTTCAGGAACCATTTACATCAAATCCAGAAAATAAAATAATGTAAGCTACTGTAACCCAAATTAATTCCATAATTCTGAACATGATGACTTTTCACTTCGTACTATCCCTGCTGTCTGGTTCATGTCGTTTAAATGCATCACTCGCTGTCGGCTGGTTGAGGGATGGGGATGTTGTTGGCTTTGGCTTTGGTTGGTTTAGTTTTTGCATGTTCAGTCGTATGGCGTATTCTAAGATGCCTAATCATGTTAGTGGTGTTAAAATGCCGTTGCTTGCTTCCACCTCGAGGAATTTCATCACGACATACATCGTGCTAACGGCTAACTTTACGTCTTTATCGGCCATTTTGAAAATCTTCCAGACGGGAGAACTGGTAAGCTCTGCTCTGCTGTTGTTTACCTGTGAGCCGTGCTTGCAAATGTGAAATAGTCGCGTGAGTAATTTACGTCAAGTGATTTTTTGATCGCCGCTTTTGGGGTTCGCCGATCAAGCTATTTTTAGCCAATGTCGGCCGATCTTGATAGGTGATCGGAGCATCACTAGCAAATATGAAATACAACTTGATAAGAAACTGTTGGGATGTACATTTAGAGCAGGGCTAGGCAATTGATTTCTACAGGGGGCCTCATGAAAAATCTAAACTTTGTTGGAGGGCTGAACCAAAGATAGCTTAATTCTGCGTATTCACAGTGCAAATACGTAGCTAATTTGACTAATATCATACTGCGTGCTCAGCTTTCGCCGGTCCCGCAACTTCACGGCCTGAGACATGGATGTGATCAATCCATGGGCCGTAATTTGCCCTCCCCTGATTTAGAGACATCCTACATTATTAAGATTCAAGCTTGCCATGTTTCTAGCTGTTGTTATAGCTTTATTGTGACAGCGTAATTAGAAAGAAAGAAGGGAGAGACATCTAGCTTTTCTGTACTGTATTTTGCTGATGTGGATGTTCATAATTGTACGGCAAAGCTAGTCCAGTCATTGCAGCTGTAGATACAAAGAACACAGTTGTGATTGTAGCAAGTGTGTTTATATCAAGAATCCTGTAAATCAGGGTTGGTTTGTACAGAAAAGACCCTATTTCTGTTTCTTTCTGTTTCTCGCCTGTTACACTTTTGCTCATTTGCTTTGGATCAGAGCATCAATTCTAAACACATAGCCTCTATAATAGCAGCAATTTGAGAAAGAGACAACAAGATAGATGGAGATGGATTAAGTGTGTGTGTGTGTGTGTGTGTGTGTGTGTGTGTGTATAGAGTGAGAAAGAAAGAGAGAGAGCGGAAGAGAGAGAGAGAGTTTACTCGGTGCCTCACCTCATATGTGCACCCAAGGTGTGAGGCTGAGAGTTAATCAATAGAGCTGTGAGATTGTGTGTGTGATGCATGTCAGACAGGTAGTGAGGTAGTGTGTGTGTATGTGCGTTTGTGTTTGTTTGTGTGTGTGTGTGTGTGTGTGTGTGTGTGTGTGTGTGTGATGTATGCTCGGCATGCGATACCCTGGTGAGAAGGTGATGCTGGGAGGAAATCACATTCTGTGAGATGCCGACAGAATGCCAATGCCCCCTCCTCCTCGTCAACACACACACACACACACACACACATGCATGCACGCACACACAGGGCCAGAAAGGACAAAAAGTTAGACAAAAATATTGCTGCTTTATAAAATGATTTTTGTTTATTTTGACATTTTGTTCAAAAGGTCACTTCAGAATAAATCGTAACTGGCGCTCTCTTGCATTGCTTGAATGAGCAGTTATAATTATGTTATAATGACTGTTGTAATATCTTGTTATAATGGTTTAGTAGGATGTATTCATGATTCTCATGGCAGCTTATCAAAATGTCTGATTGTACTGACTCTAACATGATGAGTTGTTCTAGAAATTTATTATAACACCATATAGTAGAACATGATTATAATGACTTAAGAATTGTCATTATTGTTTGTTATATTGACTTCTTATAATGACTTGTTGAAATGGTTTAATATGATGCATCGTTATAATTATTTGTCATTATGGCATATTAGGAAGACATGACTTTAAATGGTTTGTTAAAATGGTTTGTTAATTTTGGACATTTCTCCACACTCATTCTGTCTTCTGCTCTCATTGTCATTCTCTCCATATGGTCTCTCTGAGCCCCTCATTTTAACCATGTTCTTGTTCATCCACTCATCTCTCACTCTCTCTGCTATCATGTGCCTTCCTTTCATCAGAGACTGTATAGAAGAGGTGGTAGGTCTGCAAGGTCAGCAGAATGAGAGTGAGAGAGAGAGAGAGAGAGAGAAAGAGAGAGAGAGAGAGAGAGAGAGAGACAGAGAGCAAGAAATAAAGAGAAAGAAAGAGCGTTCTATAAATCCATAAGGCTGATGTGTCTCAGGTATAGATTGTTGAACCATGTCTGTCTCTCAGAGTCTGTGTGTGAAAAGTGAAGTGAGATTCTGAAGGCAGATTCACTATACGGTGGGCTGGCTGCCCTTTAAAATCTTCAGCCTAACATACATTACTCATTCTCTTTGTGCTCCCTCACTGCAGCCCACACTCAACACTGCTGCAAATTTCAACTCTCCACTTTCCTCTTTGCAAAAGGCGGTCATTCAGCTTATTTTCGCTAAACCCCTGATGTGGTTTCAGTTTGGTTTCTCTCATGGTTTTGTCTGCCGTGTCAATCCTAAACACGCAAACTCTCACATGAGGGGTCCCAGAGGTGCTGCACTGTATTTCAGTCTGAGAAGGCTGAGCTAATTTCTCGTTTGATTTGTTTTGCAGTGCCTAATCTTCAGTTCAGAGATGAGAGCGATCGGAAGGAGGAAGAGTAAGGGTGGCTTTTTCATGATGAGAGATTGCAGGGTTGATCAGAGATGCATGCATTTCCATTATAAAGCAATCACCAGGCTACTGTAGCATCAATGAGAGAGTGAAGAGCTCTGAAGAATAGACCAGCTCATTGAAGGAGCTATTGAAACCCACACAAACCATCTGAATGCACCTTGGAAATAGCTAGCTTGTACACTTTAAATCCTGATTCCCCTGCATCTGCCTGGAAACTGTCAGGAACATAATAAACACAATAGGTGAAACATGCTTTTCTAGGTCTATTTTACTGTGTATTTGGCAGTGAGGTGATTCATAGCAGTAGCTTTGCAAAAGAGGTAGGTTTAGCCCAAAATGCAAATGTGTTGTTCTATGTTTAAAGGCTTGCATATAAATGAACAAACCAACAATGAGATGAAAACAACCCTCGCTTGCACATCGAGAAAATAATCACTTCTTGCTCTCTATATGACAAACATTTGTGAGATTAGTAGAAATACATGTAATATAATAGGCATAAAACAGTACAGAAATAAACACAAGGGTACAAAAACAAGCAAAGCATTCATGAATCCTGTGCTGTAAGCCTTTATTAATTATTAATTAATCTATTAATCTCAATACATCCCACATATTATAAATAATTTATCTGTTTTTCTACTACTTTCCTAGATTTTTTAATCTTTTTTTCAGCCACATGGTGTGGATGTGTTTACTAGAGTGCTTTGCCTTGACTTTTTAACTATTTTATACATTTTATACATTCCAATCTTTACATTTTTGAAATCATATTTTAAAGTAGTCTAATTTGGTAACGTGAAATCAGAAATATTACATATATATATAAAATATCAGTTCAATATGGTTGGTACCTCGACCAAGGTGGTACCAAATATAGGAACGAGTACCGAGTACCAGGTACCAGATTTGTTAATGGAAAAGCAAAAAAAAGCGAGTAGAGCCAAACCATGCCGAGCGGGTACCAGGCAGTGGAAAAGCACCATTAGTAAACTTGTGGAAGGGCTCTTTGAAACCCTTAGACCTTGGGTGGGCAAATCCGGTCCTGGAGGGCCGGTGTCCTGCACAGTTTGATGGTAGTCCTCCTCAAACATATTCACTAAACCTGACAATTAACTAGCAAGTTCAATCAGGTGATTCTGAGGAGTGAAATCACCAAAACGTGCTGGACTACGACCCTCCAGGACTGGATTTGCCCACCCATGCCTTAGACCATCTGCTATTGAAAATAAATTGATGTGAAAACCCTTCTATTATGGTGAAAAGCCTATATTACTGGTTGGGAACTGTGAATGAGTTGGAAGAGGTGGCGTGGGTTTGTGGATGTGAGTGTCGCGATTTTAGTTTTGTATCGTACATCGTTACAGCCCTAATATATATATTTCTAAATTAATTTTTAATTTTTAAACCTGAAATCTGGAAATTGATTGCTCATAATTTGTGAAATGATGTCCCCTCTGTGCAGTCTAAGAATTACATGATCTGTCAGTGTAAACACACCTTTTCTGAAAGGTCCCAGAGTCTGCAACACCACTAAGCAAGAGGCATCATGCCATGAAGGACAAGGGGTTCTCCAATCAAGTCAGGGACACATTTGTTGTCAGGATTGTGTTCTAAAAAAATATCCAAATCTGTGGTGATCCCTCTTAGCACCATCAAATCCATCATTTTCAAATGGAAAGAAAATGGTACCACAACAGACCAGGCAAGGAGGGCATTAATCAGAGAGGCAGCACAGAGACCAAAAGGTAACCCTAAAGGAGTTGCAGAGCTCCACAGCTTAAATTTGGAGTATCTGTATATAGGAACACAATAAGCTATACACTCCATAGGGCTGGACTTTATGGGGTAGATGGTGGTCTAGTGGCTAGGGTGTTTGCCCTGCATTCGGGAAGTCATGGGTTTGATATCCCAGACCTCCAAGCCCCTCTGAGGTACCCTGAGCCAGGTGTTGTCCCCCCACACTGCTCCCCAGGCTCTGTGTTCCAAGCTGCCTACTGCTTCACTTGGTGAATGGGATACATTTGAAAGAATTTGAGAGTGTGACAGAGGTTCACCTTCCAGCAGGACAATGAGCGAAGCATACTGCTAAATGTTGGAATAGCCAAAGTCCAGACCTCAATCCATTCAGGCTTGAGGACTGCTGTTCACAAGCTAAATTATTCAAACATAAAGTAGCTAGTTCAGTTTTGCTTTAAGGAATGGCAAGCTCATAGAAACATAATCCAAAATGACTTGTAGCTCTATTTGCTGCAAAAGATAGCTCTACGAAGTACTGACTCCAGCAGGGGTAAACAGCTATACATGCTGAACATTTTGGTTATTTTATCATATTTAATATTTGCTTGTAGGCATATTCTGTAAATGAAATGGTGCAAACTCTCAAACAATCTAATTTAATTCCATGTGGTGAGGCAACAAAACATGAAAAATTACAAGTGGGGGGGGGTACTTTAGCAAGGCACTGTATATTTAAACAAAATAAACTTAATAGCTCAAAAAACATAAACTGTATTACTAGAAATTCACATAAGACTAGCCTATGGAGGAAAAGCCTTCATGAAATTAATATGTTCTTCTACTGCACAAGTATTGCTGGTGTAAATACATCTAGTACATTGCATGGATTTATATGCATGCTGCGTACAAATGGGAAAAAAAAACATTAACACAAAAACCTGGCAGCCAAGAAAGTTTAATCACCTTTTCCAACTCCATTGTCCAAAATGCAACACTTATTTGAATAGTGAATGTTATGATAATCAGTGACTCAATCTACAGAAGCAACAGGGCTGTTTATTGTCTCTCCAGAAATGGAGAAGTGCAAAAACATGCTAATGTTATTCAGTGTGTGAAATCTCACTGATTTTTCTCTCTCCTTCCAAAGCTGTAAATGGGATGTAGATAAGGAACGATGGCCATGCCTGCCCTCTCTCTCTCTCATTCTCCATTTCCCTCTCTCTCTTCAAATGGCTGAGCAGGAGATGGAGGGAAACTACTTGTGATACCTCTGAAAATGGAAAGACGCTGGGTCTCAGCCTGCCATCCAGAGAGAACACAATGTTCTGATTGAGTTAGCGCAAAAACAAAGGAGTCAGAGTGGGGCTGCAAATGCATCTGGGACAAAAGAGCAATGCAATTTTGAAATATACATCAAACTGAAGTGAAGTGAGACAATGCAATACAGTGAGGAAAAGGCACCATTCAAAATGTGCTACAAACTTCACTGTTCTGTCACTGTGTGTCCACTATTAAAAATAAAAGCAACAAAAATGTCACCTTGGAATGATAAATATAAACCTTGGTTCCTTAACAAAGGTTGGAATGGATGCTTCATGAAAAGCTTTTTTTGTTCATGGAAAGGCTTCACACCAGTTAAATGTATCTAGAAATGCATGAACAACCCAAGAACCATTAAGGATCCATTCTTTTTATGTAGATGTGTGTGTGTGTGTGTGTGTGTGTGCGTGTGTGTGTGTGTGTTTGTTTGTGTGATCCAATCAAGGCCACTCTCCCTTGCTTTCAGTGTGTTTACGCCTCTTGTTTTGTGCGCATCTGGGTGTGTCTTTGCAGGTGTGCTTGTGAATAGAACACAGCGATGTAGCGAAGTCTGTAATCTATGTTTTATGATGAGGGTCACATTTGAGTGGAGCGGATCAGGGTGGAAACGAAGAACGATTACGATGCAGCCTCACGCAGAGATGTGCTCTGAAGAACACACACAGCTCTCAGTCTGCATATAAAACACACTCTGCACATCATGTGCTCATCTACCCGAGCTTCATCAAAACATGTGTTCTGTAATATTCACATCCAGAGGATTCTACATTATAAAACACAGCAACTGATATATTTATGTTTAGGGATGCTTTTAAGTCTCAACCCACACTCACACAGTCTGCTAGTATGAATGTGTCATTACCATTCTAAATCTTATATAGGTCCAAAGTTAAATATATAGGAGAGGCAGAACATTTTCTTAACTAGTATTAGTAATTTTTTAATTAGTCTTGTAAACATCAAATGTTAAAACAAATATTTACCTAATAGGAAATGGTGGGTACCACACATTAACATTCTAAGTATATTTGCTTTGTTGTTTTCTATGGAAACATAAGCACACAGCCTCTAGAGAATACACCCGTCTGCACATCGTCATGCACAGTTTCTGTTTATTGGCAAAAATTGACATAGTTGGAGAAAATAAAACACACAATGTGGTCTTTCCAAAGTTAGGGCAAATTTTATGCTTTATTTTAAAGTATGTTAAATTATAGACAAAAATCTCATCTATAGAAAATTTTGCACTGAATTGTATGCAGTAATGTAATTTATTGTCATGTCTGGGCCAGAGGCCAGTAGAGGCCGCTATTATTTGGTATTAAGCACAGGTCTTGGGACTCTTATTTTGGTAAAGAATGTTTTTCAGTCTTGTTTCACAAAGTCAGCAGTAAAGTGCTCATGTTAAATGATTGTGTTATGATTGGTTGAGTTTGGAGTCTGCTGTGTTTTTAAGGTGTGGTAGGGATAATGGTTAACAGTTCATCACAGCTTTTACATTAGCCCTCGCTATTCCCCTGCCTTGTGTGTCTTCTATGTTTAATGTACTTTCTGTTTAAGTTCCTCATATATGTCAATTTCTTGGAACCTGCATTCATACCTTGACTTATTCCCCAAGAACAGCAGCATGAGACATTTATTCACATTATAATATGACTTATTTTTACTATAAATTCCACAAGACATGTAATTGCTAAAGGCCGCGTTTGCATCTGGCTGTAAATACATGCTGAACGCAAATCATAAGTGTGCTCATAAGCAAGCAGACGATCAAACATAACTCAGTAAAAATAGGGCAGAAAACACATTTTCTAAATCTGTCTGTAAGCTGGATTGTTTTGCATTCTCCCCCAACATGCACTCATCTCTCCCTCCATCCAGAGAGAACAGCCAATCCAAGCTGTTTAAAAAGCAATTTGACATCCACTTCTAACTCTAATGTGTCAAAAACAATGCAATTAGGAGTTTCGATTTCGCCTGGACAGAATGCAAAGGCTGCAGAAAAGAGATAGCACAGCCAGCCTTCACACATTATTTAGAAAACATTATTAAAAGAAAGGAACTCCATTCGATAGCTAATTTTGTTGTATCAGCTTCAGGGTGGGTGGTGGTAGAGAATGTGATGAATGCTTATGAAATGGATTAGCATCAAAGCAAGCAGATAGAATGCTAGCTATGAGCTCCAAATTGCATGTAAAAGATGAATATTTCTGAAAAAGGGGGGAAGATCCTTAATGAAAGAGTGTATACAGTCCATAAATTGAACATAATGAAATTCAGACATTTATCACATAGCATTTACTAATTCAGACTGAGAGTTAAAGAGTTAAAAGAACAAGGAAATAATAACAAACACAGTGTAATAAACACTTATGAAGACTGACAGCAGCACAAATACTACACTAATGAAAATGGAAATGCAGATTGAATTTGTATAACATGTTTAATCTGCACAGAAGTTTAAAATGCATATTTCAGTTTTGCATGTACCTTCACCCAATGATTAGCATATTCATGATTTGATTAAACACACAATGATAATGAAAACTCAAATTATTGTAGTGGAGTTATGCTTTTTTTAACTAAGCAAATGTAGGGCACTTGAGTTAAAATAAGAATGTGTGTGTGTGTGTGTGTGTGTGTGTGTGTGTGTGTTGGCTTTCTGATATTACTTTAAACAAAAAAGGAACTTTGGTTTGATTTTTAAAGTTATGGTTAGGATGGTTATGGTTGGGTGTAAAAATCTTCCCTTACTGTTTCTTATATTATTTCTTTAAAGATATGTGTCTAAATATTATATGAGCAGGCCCAATATTAAAAACTAATTATGTCTAGTGTATAACAGCATGAATAAAATACCTTTTGGAACTTTGGGAGCATAAGTGAAAAGTCAGATATTACTGAATCTAAAAAATATAAATGAGAAAGCCTGGTAGAGAGAGAGAGAATGAGAGAGAGAGAGAGAGAGAGAGAGAGAGAGAGAGAGAGAGAGAGCGGAGAGAGAGAGAGAAAGAGAGAGAGAGAGACAAAGAGAGAGAGAGAGAGAGAGAGAGAGACAGAGAAAGACAGAGACAGAGAGAGACAGAGAGAGAGAGAGAGAGAGAAAGAGAGAGAGAAAATTACAGCTGGATGATATAGAAACATATTATTTTGTACAATTAAATGCATGTGTTTGGGTGTAATAGAAAATAAATACATTTATTATAACTCATTGGGAAGCAATATGCCAACACTCTGTTTATCCACCTGCATTTTGAACAGTGAATTGTGAAAAGCTAAGTAAGCCATAATGACCTTAAGGTAATTAAAACAGGAATGAAATGCTAATGTCAATGAAAAGAAATACACAGGGAGACTAATTAATGTTGGAATTTGACACTTAGACTTTTTTGACAATACCACTCAATTGCACTAATAACAGACTAATAACCATTTAATCAGTTAATATTGTAGGTGTGTTTCATTTCACAGATCATGGTATAGCAAATGAAACTGTTGTGCTAGCCTTGTGACACCTGGTCCCCATCACTGGCACTGTAAAATCATACAATATCCAATATTTTCTCTAGTAATTTCATTGTACAAACTTGTGTAACTCTCCTTTAAAAAGTGTGGTTTTATGCTACAGGCGCTGTCCAGGGTGCCTCCCATGAAACAGCCATAGAAACTGAAATTTAACAAAACATGAAGTCAGTGTACCATTAAACTCTTTAACAACAGCATTATTTGTCTAACATAGAGCCTGAGCATTTGGGGACAGTGTGTTACTCTGTGAGCCATTTGGGTTGGTGGACAATAGTGTCATTCTGTCCATTCTGTGCAAAATAGCTTTGAATGTGCAATAGAGGGAGAACAGCAGGTCGTTTGATGTTGATCATTTCGATTTAAAGCACTGTGTAAAACATTATAACCCACACTGGGCATATTTAGACATACAAATAAACTACAATGACACAAGCAATTATCTGTTAAAAGGATTTGAGAGATGTCCATGGTTTCTAACGAGAAGATGATGATATCCTAGTGTTTTTTTTATTTGAAGTCCTTATTC
>JBBKCR010000101.1:15719024-15731517 GCA_037577295.1 Ladigesia roloffi | reverse complement strand
CTCTCTCTCTCTCTCTCTCTCTCTCTCTCTCTCTCTCTCTCTCTCTCTCTCTCTCTCTCTCTCTCTCTCTCTCTTCCCTGCAACTTTTGCCTATGGCTGGGTGTGTCCAGCGCGCAGCATCAATCTTAACTCAGCTGGAGCTGAGTTCCAGCAGCTGGCTATAGCAGTGATGATTAGCGGAGAGCAGTTCTGTAATCTGTGTAATCTGAGGCCTGCCGAGCATGAGTGACTTCATGCCGCGAGCGTCACCATGGCTACAACGTTCTAGCCAGCTCCTCCAAACACAGAAAGGTCACACTATTCAATCAACACACACACAGATTTTTTCACACACTGCTTTTACACTTCAAAGTAGAATTAGCATATTTACACAGCCCACCCCCCATTATAAATATATTGAACGGTGTTTATACCTTAAAAACATTTAAAAAACTTTAAAAAGTGTAAAAAACTGGCAGTTATTTTTGTACTTGCATATGACCATAGCACCTGTCATTAAATATTCCATTGAACCCATTAAGGCTGGCTGTCTCGATCTAATCAGGTTTGTTTGCTTTTTCTTACTCAGTCTGAACTTTTAGTCTCGAATCATATGGGATCGAGTCACAAGTCAGTTAGGGTTGAGTGATGAGTCTCAAACATTCTTCTCTGTTTATTAAAAGGAGGAGGTCTGTCTGTAAGGTTAGATTCATTTCATTCATTTCATCAGAATGCCAGTGAATCAGGCATAATGTTTGAAAAACATTAATATTGCAAGGCAGATATCTAGCAACACAAAGATATGACACCACCATCTCCTGTGAAGGCAACACATACAATCCAATGAAATGTGTTGCCTCAATTGAATACACTAGTGTTCTTTTCTTACAGATTCATTATACAGCCAGCTAAAAATATGCCCAGAGAAAGAATGAAATTCATTGAACCAATTCCATCCTTTACAATAAAACATTCAGGGGGCAGAATTGAAAAAAATTGATGTAGTTACATAATTGGACTTATAATTGCACATTAACAATAGTAATGGCTCTAAGTATTCTACTGTAACTTTTTAAGATTTAACATTTGTAAAGTTAAATACAATGGTCCCTTATAGTCACAGGACAACACAACACAAAACACAGTGTGAAATTATTTTTCTGCATTTAAGCCATTCACCAAGTCACAAACTCCTGACACCCTAACTACTAGGATTATATAGTGTATATATTTATATCTCTGAATACTGAATGGAACTTTTGTAATGAGTGTGATGCTCCATTTGCCCTCTCAGACATAATTAATGGAAACATCTGCAGTCATAAAGGTGTGCAGAGTGCAGTGAGTGAAGGCCCCTTTGCACTATGGTTTCTGATTTGAAGTTAAAGTACAGAAGGCGCTCTGTCAGTGATCAGTAAAAAGAATGAGCTATCGCCCTCAACCAATCATTTCTGCCAGATGGGGTCCTGATGAGCTGTCTTAGCTCCTGCATGTTGTAAAAGCTTCCCATCCTTGACTCTAACAGTTATTTTCAGCTCTGGTGCTTTTCAGTTTGGATTATAAGATCTGGTACATATATATCATACCAAGATGCAATTCATACTAAGATGTTCAATTGAGGCAGCACAAATGTGTTACATAGTTACAGGGTAATAACCTTTGTTTCAAAGTCACACTTCTCATGATACTCTTCCAGCAGGCCTTAATGTTATTTTACATGATAATTAAATTAGCTTGAAGAAGCTAGACACTAACAGGAATAAAAGGCCTGACTCTTGGTGATTAAATTATCCCCAGGAATTCAAGTCACCTTCTATTCTGAGCCAATATCATTAACTGGTTTCTACATCTGTTTTTTAATGTACTTGTTGCTTGGAGAGTGGTGGTACAATTATCAGGTGTTATTGATGTAAATGTAATTAAGCTGTGTGCACTCTTAATACCTGAGAAGTAATGGCCTGTTTTGGTTTTATTTTTTGAAATATAAGACTGTTCATGAGATTGTATATAAACACATTCAGTATGCTTGTGTATTTGCTACCATTGACAGTTTAAGGTGCCTTCCTTTTGTGTGTAACTTTTAAAATATGTACCACAATGCCTTTTAGCAGTCCAGTTTCCAAACATAAACTACATGAAGTGGAGAATTATTAGAATGTTTTGGAACCGGAAATGGTTTAGACAGTTCTGTATTTTTTTAAAGGGAGTGTATAGAAAATACAGTATTTTTTTTTAAGTGAGTGTTAAGACAGTACAATTTTTTTTAAGGGAGTATTTCAACAATACAGATATTACTTAAAAACTGATTTTTCCAAATTGGACCTTTTAAAACTGTTGAATGTGAATGTATGCTATGATGTATGAAAAACTTTGAATACAAAACATTCTGTTTTTTATCTACTGAGGAGTAAATACTTTGACAGTCTAAAAATGATGCATGTCATGCGAACACTCATTTTAAAAAGTGAGAAAAAACATTTTAAAACCCGCATTAAATTGGCCCTTAAAAGATTGCTGGATTCTGATGTATGAATTCTAGTCATGGTGAAGTGATTTTTTGACTGACTGCCTCAAACCCCATGCAATAGTTCCCAGACTGGATCTTTCCATATATTTGCTCCAGCTACCATCCAGTTTATGACTAGTTATGTCTCAACTCACATATTTGCAGTCTTCTTAGGCAGATTTTTTACCAGTAAGGTAACACTCACAAACCCTAAGCAGAGTAAGTGGAAGGACTGTGCAGGGGTGACAAGAGGAGAAAAAGTGAGAACGGAGGTATAATTATCTCTCCTTCTCCCTCTGGGGGAGCTATTAGGTGATAAGTCTCAAGGCAATCCATCTCTTTTAGAAAACCAGTTGGCTGCTCAGAGAAAGTTCAGAAAAAGCAGTGAAGCATTTCAACCCACTCGAGCCTAGAAAAAGCTCACTCTGTCAAGTCATTCTAAATAATTATTTCACAATAAGCATGCCATGTGTACTTGAATGAGGGTTATTCATTAATTATTTGAATGAACAAAGAAACCAACTCTAAGCCTGAGATCTGTAGTGGAAAGAAAGGTTTTTTCCTCTTACAGGAAAAAGGGATTTTGTTCCTCAAAGCTATTGAACAAGGCTTTACTTCTGGGACTGAATGGAAATGGACAACAAGAAAGTCAAACCAGAAGTGCAAATGTGGACCAATCTGTGTATATAAGTTTCACATTTATAAGTCTAGAGTCATCCCCCTGTACTGTATTATTCTACAACTGATACACATATCGCAGTCATTATACTGATACTTTATTTTTATCAATCCCCATTCCAAATTGCTTTAAAAAGCCTTAAGCTATAAGCTTTGTGTTTAAGCTTTAGTTTAAATAATTTAAGTATTGGTAAAGAAAATAAAAACATAAATAAATGGAGTGTTTCCAATGCTTAAACATATAAACTTACAGATTCTCAGAACAAAATCAAGTTACTTTTATTGTGATAAGCTGTATTTACACAGTCAACCACAACATTAAAACCACTAAAAGGTGAGGTGAATAACATGGATTATGTCACTACAATGGTACCTGTCAGTTCGAGAGATATAAGAAAAAAGTCTTGAGCAGTTGATATATCAGGTGCAGGAACATAGGCAGGGATAAAGTGATGACTTAGTGATGCCTAGGATGAAATTTCATGAAGACTGACCCTTTTACATCGTAAGTTATTATGCACAGGCATGCCTGGGCCACTGTATTTCGGAGAGCCATTTTGTTGATGGCGCCAAGCTGAATGTAGTCAGGTGCATACTGCAGCACCTTCAGTGGGGAAATAAGAAAACCTTTATGACTTATCTTGACTCTGTATTTCAATGTGTTATTTTTTAGTTAGTTTTTAGTTTCATAAAAGAAAACTTCTCATAGTAGTTAATTTTTTTCCCTCTCTGTTCTCTGTGATATGTTCATGTATGGCAGTAGGTTTTGTGTTCAATGCTAATTTATCAAAACGCTTTTTTAAAAGATGCTTTAGGGTGATTCATCTCCAAAAATATCTCCAAAAATGTCTTTATTACTGGTATTTTGGTGTGATCATAGACAGGGGAAATAGCATAGATACCTTAGCCTTAGCTTTCAGTTTAGAGTGGCCGTATCAGTCCAGCGCGACCTCAGATACACTCTTGTATTATCATTCATCAAGAGGGAGGTTAGGTCCTCAATCCAAGTTGAGTCAAGGTGGCGTAGCCTTTATGCCAAGCCATGCCCTCCAAACCCCTTTCCTTCATCTATCATTCATATCAACTGACCCATCAGATACGATAAAAAACCTGATAGCTAATCTGTCAGGCCCGTGCTCTTCCAACACCCACATGACAGCTATATTATCTAATGACAGCTGTGTAAGGCGAGAAAAAAGGGGATATAAAGGTAAAGTGTTTTGTGTATGGCTCGATATATGTGTGTGTGTGTGTGTTGGTGTTTGTCTGTGTCTGTGAATGTTCCAGTGTGTGTTTTACACCCTGTGTTTGTGTGTTATCTGAGTCACCCAGCTGTGCCCCACTTCCTGCAGGAGGAGGAGAGGGCGACAGGAGCCATTTAGTTTGCGGTGTTTAAAATTAGCCGCCACATCCATCATTTCTGCCCGGTGAGGTGCGCCCGTGCCAGCGCCGAGCACTGGCCATCCGTCAGCCCGCACCCATCTACGCCAGAGAGACACATCATCAGTCTGGCCCACGACCCTGTCAGCATGCGACAAAAGAGCAGCCCCACGAGAGCGAGCCCAAACCCTTACACACACGCGAGAGCCGCGACAAATGCACAAACAAATGCTAACACACACACTGCAGCACACACAGATGAAAGCACTTTCCCATAAGCATAATGGAGGTAGACAAAGACAATGATGGAGTGACAAGTCATATTTGCAAGGAGCAGTGCAGTGGGTTTATGGGTGTTATTTTTTGCAGTTTCACAACTGTAACAGTCACATGCGCACTGACTGCTACACAGCTATTTGTAATGTAGACAGTAGACACATATATTATTTAAAGAGTTGAATTTGGGGTTTCTGGGGCCCTAAGCAAAGTTATGACTGGAGCTCAATCAAAGATTGGAATTTTTACGCAACTGTTTACCTTGTGGCGCTTCTTACTGCAGTCAAAGCTGAGCCTTCTTGGTTTTGCCTCTGTTAAAACTCCAAGTATGTTCTCCATATTGGTCAGTCAAAATTGTTTCAATTTTGATTATCACATTAGTTGCAGTTACCATTACTATCGTTTAACTGCTGTGATTGTGAAATTTCATAGAAGCCAGCAACAGATGCAGCTTATTTTTCTGAAAACCTAGCTATTGATACAGTCATTTCAGAGCTGATTATAAGAGAACTGATTAGATGCATTTCCTGATTTGTATAGTGGCAAATACAGCCTGCTACTGACAGTTAATATCATAACAAAGTTCAGATGTTTGGCCAGATGTTCGCTCACTCTTGAAGAGAAAAAATATGATATGCTAGTTTTTCAAAAATGTATTACAAAGAAAAGACTAGAAATTATTCAAATAAATCTTGCTGAGTGATTTTCCATATTTTATAGTCTGTTTCTAGAAAAGATGTTACTCTTTGTTACTGTCTTAAAGCAAGGGGTGGGTAATTTGATTTGATTTGAAACTTCAAAACCAGATAGTTACTTTTGTTTTATGTATTTGTAATGTTTTCTTGTAAAAAACCTTTGTCCTAAATTTTTATCCCATGGTGGACCCAAACATATTGAACACTTTATTCATCTGCACCGGAGACCATGCAATGTCCAAAACTATTATTATAACTGTTATTATCAGAGGCTCAGTGACATCCAGCACTGCTCTTTGTAATATTTATATTAATTTTTAGCTTTTTAAAAATACATTTTAATTCAAGAACAGCAAGAGGTAATTAACTGACCCAAAATATTATACAATTGCTCAATTATGATATCAAAATCTTATCCTAAACTTGAGACCAGTTTAATCTTGACTTGCATCCTATACACTTCAGCTGTGGTCTGTCCAGTCTATGCCACAAAGCTGCAGTGCTTCTCTACTTCTCCACCAGTGTGTGAAACTACTAACAGAATAATAGCAACCCAGATCTAATTCAAGCCCTGGTCTGTTTGATTGCTTTGAAATACATGGGGCAAATCACAGGCATAGGGGCATGAAATAATCCTTTTAATATTTGGAAGGGGAAGAACTGCCCCCATACACCACGTTCAGACTTTACTTTTCAACCACTTGATTGATTCTAATTTGTTAAATCTGGCTCAAAAGTATGGGCAAATACACTCTATAGAGCCTTCCACGGTACTTTACTGTAACAGACTGAACAGCTCCACTTTTCTAACATTAAAGTGTCATTCTAGCCTTGTCAAGCTCTGTCATTACTCTTTTCTCACTCAACTCTGTGTCTAATACTCAACTGAGCCCTATAATGAAGAAAAGAGCAGCCTGACATTACATCATCAAAGGCAAATTGTGATTGTATGGAAATGTTTTATCACAGAAAAAACATTCTTGGTTAACCCATTCAATGTCTTATAGAATTAAAGTGAGAAATACCAGCAGATGAAAATAAATGTAATGCCTAGTGTTGTATTTCATAAAGTGATATTAAAGTGCATGTAACACTCAGATTTATATTTAATTCTTTTAAGCCTGATGTAGTATTTAGTAAGCATTTTAATGACGTAAGTACAGAGGACATGGTATTACACTTAATTGTGAAAGGCTTTGCTGAGAGGAACATATTTTACTTAAATGTTATTATAGTTATTTGAAGTGTTGAAGGTAAGAATGGTTGGCTTACTGAACAAGCATTCAATGACACTCCAGATGTTGCTTATACTTAATGCTACCATTTAGCATAAAACACCAGGTGGGTGTTAAGAGTATTGACCAAAGTTGAAATGAAACCCATGCCATTAGGACAAATTATCACCTCCTTTCCATTAAAACGCTGCAAATATCCTTAACAGTGTCTTTGAAGTTTATGAATGAGTGGAGGATTAAGCTTAAGTTCATAAATATAGAACTGTATTTTGGATTAATAAAAGGGAAATGATTTGTAGTCCCAGATAACCAAAATGTGCCATGTGTTAAACTAGGCCAAATTTCTGGCTTGATACTAGAGCATAACACAGTGTATCATTTTCATGGACTCCTTTATCTTGTGCTGGAAAGAAATAAACCTTCATTTCTTTTTAGCATCTAACCTCTGCATCATTAGCATAGTAAAGGTGATGAAGAGGCCCCCAGGGCAGCGGTGTGATGAAGAGCCTGGAATATTCTGTCATTATTAAATAAAGCAGCTATGCATGAGGGTACAGCCATTACAGGTAAACAAAGCGGTTCATATACTTCCACTGTAAGTGATGGACACAACTAACTGTGTTAAGGACACTGTGAAAATGTCCATCTCTCCTTATTAGGTTCTAAGGTTTACTCTAAGGATTTTAGTTTGCATCATTGTAGAGCTGATTTTTTTTAATGATCACTGCTTTTAACTAAAATTTGACCAGAGATTCATTTGCGTTCCATTTTTAATCTTCATGATTCACACTGATGAACCACTTAATTAACTACACATATCATGTGCGTGTGTGTGTGTGTGTGTGTGTGTGTGCGCGTGCGTATGTGTGTGTGTATGTGCACATTGCCGATTTCAATGTGCACATACAGTGTTTTGTCAATTATTTCATCCTTCACCAAAGTGTATAATTTTAGAAACAGTGTTTATTGTTTTGTAGAATTGTAAACAATGGTTTTTGTCATTAAAATGTTGTTGTCCATTTCTTGTCCATTTCTTGCTATGTTCACACAAGGCTTTTGTTTTAGGTATTCTGCTTAAATAATTCAAGAAAACTGTCCAACAGATGGTGCTGAAGTTTTAACCTAGTTTAAGATACTAAGTAGTACTAGATTGACTTTTTAGGAATTTAAAAGCATTTTTAACCACCTCCAACTAGACTCTTATTTATTCCCTAACATTCTTCGGCATTATGAATACAATTACGCTAGAATGACAAAAATTCTGTCTATAAAAACGGTCCCCTTCCAGCAGTTCCATTCTATTGGTGTATGTGTGTGTGTGTGTGTGTACACATGTGTAGGTCCCTCCACTCTATCAAATATTTATGTCCATTGGAAAGAGAAAACAATCACTGGGTATTGATCTTACTGGCTGACAGAGTACTTAGAGCACTTTACAGAAGGTCTCTAGTGTGAATGTTTCAAATCTGCTCACACACTATGAGTAAATAAATAGAGCAATAAATATTTCCACAACTATCAACTGTACTTGAGACGTTTCAGACTAAAATGCTATGTGGCCATTCAGCACGTTAATGTAACTTGTAGGGAGTTCAGATTGCCTTTATCAATTGTTGATGTGGGGAATCTGTAGGGACCAGTCCCAGGTCAGTTTGGCCTGTTGAAGAATTTTGTTTCAAAGTTCTGTTATTTCGTTAGAAGTCCTGTATGTGTCTAATGCAGATTTTTTGTGTTAAATATATCACAGCCTACTATATTATACTGATCACCCCTGGACAAATTACATGATTTGTTGAAAAGTGGAAAGAATCTATTTCCACTTCTGTATGGATCACACTTAAATATGACATATTTGTGACAATTTTTTACACTGAATTTAACATACAGTAACATTTAAAAATGAAAAAAGAAACATTGTATAAGCTCAGGCAGGTTTTGTAAGACACACCTAACAGTCCTTGATTATGAATCTGTCCCCCTTTCCCCTGCAGAGTGCTTTTAGTTAAAATATGTCCTTAGGTACTTTACATGTACAGTACCTCTAAGGTCTAATAATAATACCAGATTTTCAGTTGTGAAGACAATTTCGAAACCCAGCTTTCTTGAAGTACATTGTGTAATGTAATATGTTTTAGATAAAAGTTTTGTTGTAATACCCAACTGTTTCAACCTCAAGGTGTGGAACATTAAGGAATTATTATATTGGTGATTTGCCTGTGTCACTGGCTACAACACAACCGCAAAAATGGTCGAGATTGCCTTTTATTGAAATACTCCTTTTCTCCTAACATACCATTTGTCTTTCAATGCATTTCAGATATTGAATTTGTAGTCATATTAAAATGTGCATAAAAAAAGTTCCATGACCTGAGTTTTTTAAGATCATTTATTTATATATACTGTAAGTAATTCAGCATCAAATGTCTCTGATTTAAAAATTCATAAATCAAATCTAGTTAACAATTGTGTTGAACTAAATTTCACTTTCCAAAGATTATGGCTTGCCATAAATCCCAATTTCTGAGGTGAACTACACTTCTAATGTTCTTTTATCTATTCCTTATGTATTATTTTACCCCTCTCATTCTCTTGTTTCATCTTTATCTATATTTTATTTATCCTTATTTTAATTTCCATTGTGGTAAGCACATCAAATGACCTTCAGTGTATGATAATGTATATAAATAAACTTGAACATAAATTAAATAGGACCTTTTATAGCAATGTGAAGTATGCTAAGAGGTCTAAAGCAGCACCACTCTGCAAAGTCAACAAAATGTCTGGAAGAGATAAGAAACAAATGGTTATATCCTGAAATGAACTACATCAAGAGCCATCTCTGAAACTAATTTGTAATGGTGGTTAATCTCCCCAGAAGTAGACGATCTACTAAAATTCTAACAAGGGCACAATGGTAATGTAACCAGACACTCAAAAGCAGAACACTCAGTATGAAATACCATTGAACAGGATTTACAGGCCTCATGCACCTGTGAGAAGGTCAATCTTCTGGATTTTATCATTAGAGAGAGGCTGAGAGAAATAGGTAATCCATGAGAGAGTTAAAAGGAAAATAACGTGAAAAAGAACAGAATAAAACATAAAGGAATACCTCACATGTTGCAAAAAAAAACAAAACGTCAAGACCATTAGCCTTTTGGATAACAGAGCATTGAAAAAAAAAGAACATTTTCCAGCAGTCTTACATTGTGATGGTGTGGGATGCTTTGCTTCTTCAGGGCCCGGCAACTTGCCATAACGATTGGAATAAGTTCTGCTTCCTATGAGACCATTCTGCAGGGGCATATTCTGTCATCAGATTTTAATCTTAAACTCAACTGGGTCTTGCACCAAGACAGCACAATTGCACAAAATGAAGGTCTTGGAGTGGCTTTGTCACTTGAACCCCATTGAAATGTTGGTGGTTAATACTCCAAAGCTCACCAGTGTGGCTGAAATTTCTGCAAATAGTTTGATTGTGATAATATTGTTTTAACACCTGTATGATGTCCTTCGTTCCTCCAGGCTGAGGACATGAAGGATGATCCTCTGCTGAATCGATCCATGCATACAGGTTTGTGGAAAGTGTAATGTCAGTCGATGAAGAACACGGTCAGGGTTAAAGGAAGGGTCAAGCTTTTCAATCACACCCCAGGATTTCCTACTGTCCCCGTGAGCGTCCGAATCAATATCTCATTACTGTGCACCTTCCTCACACACTCTCTTTCCCTCTCTCTTACACACACACACTATGTCCACAAAATAATCAGTGGAAATGAAAACGGTGGCCATCTTCACCTTATCATTTGACCACTCGAGGGAAGCTGACCAGACACATAAAATTACATTTACAATTTAACCACCATGCCAGACACATACTAATATAAATTATTTTTTCAATATTGTATAATGTACCTGTTCTAAAAACACAGTTTTAATAATTAAGATGGAATTTGATTATTGATTATTGATTATTTTTTATTGATTGATTTTCAATAATATATTTAAACTATATATTTAAAATTAGATTTTTAGAGATGGTGCTTAAAGTACAAAGACAAGTGTAAGAAAGTAATATAGTGGGACAGAATATTTGAAAATGAATCAATATCAAATGAACATCTTTTTAAAAGATTATAGGGAGTGTAAATAGGCACAAGGAAGCAAATCACTTATATAAAACTATATAAGAACACACTAATCCATTTCATATATTCTATTTTGTTCCCAATGACGAGCACATGCAGGGAGGGCTAGAACATTTCCTCACACGATGACATTTTTTGAAGACAATATAATTAAAAACCGTAGCGTGCTTGGAGGAACTACCCATTCTGTTACATCAGCTAATGGGTGCCCACATTGGTTTGCTTTGCACTGAATGATGGTGGAGAAGGTGGGTTATCCTGTCCACCCCGAAAATGAAGCAATTATACTACATGGCTGTGGCATCACTCAGGATCAAACTCCTGTTGACAGGACCAGCAGATGAAAAACTGCACCATTTAAGTTCCTCAAGGACATATGAGGTTTAATTATGCAGCATGATCCATAGACAGCCTAAAAATGTTGAGTAACATGACAACATGCAGAGTATATGCTTGAGCAAAGGAAATGTCTATTGCTGTGTGGAACAGCTGGAATAAAGCTGGTGTTCTACAGCAGCAAAGAACTTCCTCATAAATAGATAAACCTGACACAATTTGTTGTTAAAATTTCATAGATTATCCCATTTTCTGTTTTCAAGGAAATTTGTAGAGCCTGTGTTTGCTGAACTGCCTCAGTTGAATACCGGGAGAATATAAAACTCACATGTTCAGGGGCGTAGATTTTTAAGCATTGACTATGTTTGACTGCTATCTTCGTTATTGCAAATTGTACGTTTTAATTGATTTTTCACTCTTAACAAAATTAAATAAAAACCAATTTGTCATATAAGCTGTCTAGATAGCAGAATACCTCACACTCTGTGTGACTGCAGCTACTGGTAAAATCGAGTGCCACGAAGCTTTGGAATCAATTCTCAATTCCTGAATGACTGGGATTAAAGAATCAATTCTTTTTGGGATAAACTCCCAGCACTAGCAGCTACATGAAGAGCATGATGGTCTTATCTTTGCAGGGAAGGTGATATTTATCAATGTATTAACAAGGATACAGATGAATAATCAAAGACATCCATGACATGACATTGTGTTTGTCAGACAATTAACTTTATCTGTATACAATCAGTGTCACGTTGTTTTCTTTCAGACATTCAGTGCGCTGTGCAAAGGAGCAGAACACTGTTTTGCAGTCACATCACTGTCTCTTCTCGTGACATTTCAACTAATTAAACAGCAGCGAGGTGACTTGCAGAAATGCTTGGAATGCCAATATGTTGTGTCCTGTGCTCAATATACTGTTATACAAGCCTGTAAAATAGAGAAATGTGTGAGTGTGTGAGTGAGAGAGAGAGAGAGAGAGAGAGGGAGAGAGAGAGATGGAGAGAAAGAAAGAGGATGTCAACAGAAGCTTCATAATTGCTAATTTCTTATTATCTGCTGTCAGCAATTTCATTACAAGTAGGCCAGCTTTAGCCAATCATTTTATCTCAAATTAAAATCATAATTTTAAACAAGCATAAAATTGAAAACCTCCGGACAGGTGAAAAAGAGGGAGGGGGGGGAGAGAGAGAGAGAGAGAGAGAGAGAGAGAGAAAGAGAGAGAGAGAGAGAGAAAGAGAGAGAGAGAGAGAGAAAGAG
>JBBKCR010000101.1:15701553-15718924 GCA_037577295.1 Ladigesia roloffi | reverse complement strand
ACACACACACACACACACACACACACACACACACACACACACACACACACACACAAACACACACACACACACACATGTGAAATAAAAATACCATCATTCTGGCCCATTAAAATGTTCAACTAGTTAAATGGATCTACAGTCTACATTAATCTATGTAAATGTTGCTGCATAATTGATTTGTAGCTATCAGTCATCATCTTCAGAATATCAAAATTATTGACTTTTATTGTCTTTATATTGACACATTAGGCAGTGATGCATGAAATCTTCACAAACTGTATCCAATGTTGTAACTGATTATTTGTTGATCAGCTGAAATGAACAACTAGCATTTGCAGCCCCATACAGAGTAAAACATTTCTTTAACTAAGGCTAGGGTGAACAGTCTGGCAGACAAACAGCTTATCTTTTTGTAAAATAAAAGCCTGTCATTTAAGTTCAATTCTCAAAATGTCTTACAGAAAACTATCCAACTATCTAGGTCTCTTCATGTTGAATGCTAAGTGAGCTTTCCTATTGGTTAGGCTTCCAAGGAACTGTACTGAAATCTTATTGCAACCACCAACATAATGAAGTGACAGAGAACCCAACCATTTTTGGGAGCAAAATGTTACTCTTCCAGACATCCCACACCTACCACTGACTGGTAAAGAACTAAAGAACTGCAGAAATGCTACACAAAAGATAAATTAATATCTGTTACAAGCCTCAGTATTGCCTTATGTGCAATGCTGTTAGCACTAACTAGTTGACTCTCATAGGAGAAATAAACATTGCCCTGCTGGTGTTTTATTTCCTAATTTTTTGATTGTGTTTTAATTTTCATGGCCCAAAGTGATGGCCCGTCTCTAATATGCGTGCTTTGCCACCGTTCATAATAGCTTCACGCATTGCGGTCCTCAAATTCAAGTTTATTAAAGATCTCAGTGAGAAAGTGAATTGCCTTAAAAAGCATTTTTTACTTATGTCTGTAAAAGCCTTGCATTGTACAGTTTCCTATCACTTTCAAATTAACAACAGCAATAACTTTGCACCATTGTATGTTACAATACATTTAGTATTTTGCTGAAATTTCAAATCAAATTCCATGACAACAGTTCTCTATCATCCACACTGGCAAATATGCAGTGTTGAAAACCAGAAATAATGACTGAAGAGCATAGTACAACAGAACAACACCCCCACAGAGAAAATAGCTACCTTCGCCCATGTGTCAAGAGACAGGAAGGGATGTTATTCAAAGCTTCTTCCAGCTCTGAAACACACCTGTATGTAAATAAGAGTTGCTGGCCTCACTCTCAAAGAGACAGTAATTATTTTGTCAAGAGCACAATGGAGGAAAATCTCCAGCAAGTGAACCATTTAGCACCACTCTGTCAGCCTGCAATTCTCCAAGGTGGGAAAGCATACAAATAGAAGTCTGTGCAAATAGGACGGCTTGCGCTAGGACTTCAGTGTCGAGACGAGTCTCTCCAGTCCTCACTGCCAGGCTAACACCTATCTCTCCAGCTGAGACATGCATTGGTTCAGCCTCCCCATTGCATCAGGCATTTCGCCCACTGATCACAAACTATAGAAACTGGACCAGATGCCTTCATTCAAACGATGCAGAAAGCCTCCAGTGATATTCGTCACATTCACTTTGACACAAGCTAAATGAGCGCGGGCGGCAGAGTGCTGATAAGGCGTCTGGCAGTAAACGGCCGATCAGTGAACAGGTAGACAGATAAAGTAAATCAACAGCGAGAAGGAAGCGAGGCGTTTAATTGCTCTAAACAGATGTGTCATCACTGACTCCTTGTGTTTTTCAAGCTTGTCAGCTTCTCATTGTAAATCATTGTTTTGATATGTTAATTCGCTTCAGTTGTCAATTTACTGCCACATGCTCTGTGTTTCTTTTTTTGTTTGATTTGGGTGTGTGTTTTTGTAATGGTTTTTGAGACAAATTGTAAACTGCAAATTGTTGCATTAGCCATCTTGCTTGCTATAGCTAACAAAATCATGCTGACAAGTTATTGTGTCATGAGCTATAGTCTACCATGTGCAATTTCTATGTGGGATTTTATTATCAGGCGCTCGATCATTATCAGTATGTGCAATATGTTATTATTTTGTTTAATTGTCTTACCATGTACAAGATCATGTGTAATTTTCTTTGCTCCTACATTTGTGAATCACAGTGGGTTTTCTGCATACATTTTAATGGATTTTATTGAGAATTAATATTTTATATTGTTATTGTCTCTGTGTCTCTGTGTGTCTGTGCATCCGTAACATAAGCAATTTTCTCTGGGATAAATAAAGTTTCTGATAAATGAAGATTCTCATTCTGATAATTTTGTGAACTTCTTGCAATCACACAGTCACACAAATGTCTATAATGACAAAGAATCATGTGTAGAATCAATCAAGGCATATCATTTGTCTGAAGAGTAGCTTTTCCTAAGTAGTTCACCGTTGCAAACCATTTACAAAGTAGACATTCCATAAAATTACAATTTATAATTCAGCATGCCATTCTAGCTTACATTCTGCTTCACCTCTTAGTCATGCAATAGCGCTTAATAACTTTATCTTCATTTGGAAAAACATGAAAGGCAGAAGAGAACAGACTGTGCCAAGACCTGAGCAGGTACAATATTTCAATTAAAAAAAAAAAAAAAAACGTTAATTTTTACAGAGGTTTACCAGTATATTGTATTATGCATTGTACTATGGGATGTGTTTGGAGAAACCATTCTCATGCTCATTTTAACTACATTGATTTATGTTAAGGACATTGTGAAGTAACAATGTTGTTGGGAAAAAAAAACTTTTGTTAGCCTGAGTCTACCATTTCCACGTAAGCCAGGAATATGTTGCTGACTTATATTGAAATGCAAGCAATTTACATTTTATAGGTTAAAATGTTTCTTTAGCCATTTTAAGTTGAAAAAGTAGGGGCCTGCTTGTCAGCTAACCTGTTTCTCCCAAATGAATTTTGCCAACATACAATTTGTTACTGTACTGACAGACTACAAGTGTTAACTATGCTTTCTGAGAAATTTAAGAATTCAGCATATTTACCATCACATGTTACAAATTAAAATGTCTGTTGTCATAAGTACTCTGTGTGTTTATGCTATTGTGGTGCTGTCACCTTACATCTTAGTATACATGTGTAGATTTTGACCTGAAATATATGAGTAATGTGTTGAAAAATTGATGCCCAAAACACCCAAGTGCAGCTATCAACAAAGGAAGCCCTGTGTGTTATTATGCTGGTTGGTTTTTGAAGCAAAAAAAGTATTCTTCTAAAAAAGCACAAAGTAAGCTCTGGTGGTATAGATATTGGTAGATTATTTAATCATTTTGCATGTTGAATAAGTTATTATATCAAGACGATCTATCATTATTAGAAAGTCCAGTGGTAAGTAAAAGTTTATTAAAATATCTGCTGAAGGAGGGATAGATGTGTGTGTAAATATACACTAAATCTATGGGAATTTCCATAGATTACAAACACAGTAGTGTCTGTGAATGGAACAACACTGTAAATCTATTACATTTCCCATTTGGGGGTTCAAGGAATTATAGTGAAAATTGCACAAGTAATTTTCTGCCATACTTGTTTTCCACGTTTTCTATTGTGTAACTCCAAAGGTTTTGGTAAAGCTTGTAGGCAGTTGCTCATCTATCATTTCTTCCAGTATAAGGTTTATTCCCCCTTTGCTGTAGTAACAGACTCTATTGTTCTGGGAGGGTTTCACACACATTTTTAAAATGACATTGGATTTGACTGCATACAGCCCCAAAAGCATAAGTGTTCGCTGATTACCTCCAGAAAAAATCCACTTTTGTTCATCACAAAAGTACTGCATGAAATTTCGCTTCTCCAGAGAACACAGCCTAATGCGGGGGAACTTTATACCCATGATGAACGGAGGGTCATATTGCTCATGAGTATCTCATACTATTGTCAATGCATTTCTATGGTGACTAAATAAAGGTTTGTGAATATTTTGGACATGTAGTGTAGTAAGCCACTGCTATTTCAGTGACAAAGCCATATTTGTAGTCACAGTCAGTCAAAATTCCTGAATAACTGGTGCAACATTTAAGCACTGATAGCCACCTTTGCACAAGTAGGCAAAAAATCCCATACTCCTAAATACCTTATTTCTTCCTTCTAAGAACAAGGCTAATTAAATAACACTGAAAAAGAGGAAGGAAGAGAAGGCTGTTATCTTCAGGCACAGAAACAGAAGGACTGAGGCATTCTAATTGAAATTAGTAGAGCAGAACAAGAAAATTGGAGTTTGGATAAAACTGTGCTTTACAGGATTTCCTATGTGCAGCCCTACACAACATTTGTTATTTTATAACATTAATACTCATTAAATGATTTCATCAACATCAAAGCTCTGCTTGATCTCTTTGCAATTGCAAAGACTCTTTCATTAATAAAGGCTCAGCACCAGGTGTAAAAGAAAATCTCCAGGAGTCTAGAGTCAACCCTAATGTGGAAAACAAAATTACATCAACCCTTTCTGTCTTTGTGGCCTTAATGGTGATTAAATGTCAGGAGGATCTTGCCTACTTCATACATATTGTGCTGTATGATTTTTTCAGGTCTCAGTAAATAAATTACTATTGGATATAATGTAGTCTGTAGTCTGTTTGTGGTACCTTTTCCAGTGACTGTGACGTGCCAAAGAAGATCGGGATGAATGCCAGCCAGATGATGCAGGTAGTGTACATGGTGAAGCCAATCGGCTTTGCTTCGTTGAAGGTTTCTGGTACCCTGCGTGTTTTTATGGCGTAGACTGTACATGTGACCATCAGCAGCATGCTGTATCCTAGCAGGCAGATGAGTGATAAGTCTGAGATGTCACACTTAAGCACACCCCGCGCTAGCTCCGGGTTAGCCATGCGCTGGTCATCATAGTCAATGAAGGTTTGCGGAGGGTCCACCATAAACCATATACACACCCCTAAGAGCTGGACAGAGATCAGAATAAAGGTGATTACCAGCTGGGATGCTGGGCTAATGAACCTTGGGGCACTCACTGACATCTTCCCCTGCTCGAAAATACGATAAATACGGTTGGTTTTGGTTAGCAAAGCAGCATAGCTTATACTCATTCCAAGGCCCAGGAAAATGCGACGGAATGAACAAAGTCCAACACTAGGAGTGGCTATCATCAGGAATGTGGTGGCATAGCACAGAAAGATGCCCGTCAACAGTACATAACTCAGCTCCCGTCCGGATGCCTTTACAATCGGAGTGTCATTGTAGCGTACGAAGGTGACCACCACAAACGAGGTGGCCATAATGCCCACTACAGCAATGAGGACTGGTATGACCGCCCAAGGTGAACTCCACTCCAGCTGGATGATTGGGATTGGCTGGCAACCTGTGTGATTCTTGTTGGGCCTCAGGTCAAAGCGGCACATCTTGCAGTTAAATTGGTCGGCTTGGTACTGGTAGCCGTCGCAGCGCTCGCAGTGCCAGCAGCAGGGAATGCCCTTCACAACCTTCTTGCGCCAGCCTGGCTTGCAGGGTTGGCTGCAGATTGATAGGGGCACCTGCCGTACACCACCTGGCCACTGCACCACCGACATCTGGGGAACCATCAAAAATAATTTTTGCTATCATACGCACACATACATAATATACACAAAAATACCTTCTGTAAACAAATCTGATACAATGTTAAAACTGGCCTTTAGAGGCCAGTGTTTAATCATGTATCATTGCAGGCGTTAGGCTTAGATATTAACTTGGACTGAACTTGGTCAGAAAAAGAGACTTACATCAAGGTTGAGCTTATCTGTCCAACTGCCAATGATTTTGTACTCAGTCGTCTGGTTAGTTAGCTGGTACTGGAAGATATCATAACGGCCCGGGGCATCTCCATTCTCATTGAACTGCACTGGATTGCCAACTGTGACTGGAGATAGGAGCAGAGAGGTACAATTAGACAATCAGAAGATTCCCATGGCCTTTCCAGGAACAGCGTGGGCACATGAGCTTTTGTAGATTGAAAGAAAAACGGTGATATAATCCATGGTGTGAAAACATGCTGCACAAGAAATGTGGTTTGTAAGATTTCCAAGGAAATGCCAGTTTGTATGAATAACAATCTATTTTGGCTACAATCTAAACAATAGGTCTGAAGTAAGGCGATTGGCTTTAGGTGCAATTTTTAACTTTCAAAATCCTTTATCTGTTTTCAAATCATCTGGTCATGGTTTCAAGGCCCTTGCAAATGGAATTTTCACCAAGCAGGATTTTCTCATTGGAAAGCAGGGGCGATCAGAAAGGGTGGATTTGGGTTGATGAACATCCACTTCCTTTGTGCCGGGCTGGAAGATTCATGATGCCTAATCCACAACATGATGAGTCAGCCCGGCTGGATTAAAGGCTGAAAATATTCCTCAGCCATGGTATGACGACAGTACAGCACAACACAAAAACATACAACCAGACGTGAAGGATTATTGGATTCTGTGAGGGTGGAATATTTATTCAAATAGCGCTTCAAACACTTGCAGAGAATTATACCTTGGGAATTTCTATAATTACCTAAGTGCATTAAAAGACATGCCTTCTCAAAACAGTTTATCACTTCTATCATTCTCAGAAGATGCTAAGCAATTTGAAGTGATATTATCATTACAGGATCCCCTGAGGACTGTAGCATGGAAGAGCATTTTCTGCTAGAACACTTGTACCCTGCTCCTGCAATAACCCTGGACTCTAAACTCATATCATGAAGTGAAAGTTGAGTGTGTGCTTCAGAGCATTAAATGGTTGGCAGGTTGGATAACACTCATTTAGAGGGTCCTTAACATGACAACTTCTAGTCCTTAAACCAAGATGATAAGAGGAAAGCACATAGACTTTCTCACTGAGAGCTCAAAGGTCAACTGTTAACCGTACTTAACATAAAGTATTTACTCACCAAGACAATCAGCCAATCTGAATATGATAAATGGATGTCTTTATAATGGCATTAAATGCTGTATATCGTGCTGTGATTTAATTCTAGATAGTGTGTTGGCAACTGGAATGAATGAATGTTAAATATTTATCAGAATATGACAAATGAGATTCCTGGATACAAATACAAAACAAGGTCAAAACGTTTCAAACACATATTGTATTTTTAGCCCAGATAATGCTATGTAAGCACACTATTTGTTCCCAAAAACTGTGTTCCCTTGTTGTGGTCTTGGAGCAGCACAGCTCTGCACATTTAAATGTTTCCACTCTCTTAACACTTCCATGACAAAAGATTATTTATAAGCCAGTTAGTTGGGTCAGGCATGTTAGGTCCAAGACCAGGTTTGGGAAATATTGTGCTAAACAACCAATTAGTGAATGGCTCTTTAATAATTACTTTGTAAGTTAAATGTGAAATTACCTTTTAAAATGTTAAAGAACCTCCACATACTGGTTTCCCCAACGTAAATGCACATTTTTTTTTCTAGAAAGGTGCATCCAACAACTTTTTATTTTAGGGGAACTGAAAGACAGAACACTCAGTCAGCCATGACACTTATCTTGGCTATAGTGTGACTGGAGTTATTGCTCCATTTCATACTTGACATAAAATGTTTTCACTGGCACTAAAGGGGAAATAATAACAACATAGCCTTTGAATGAAAACACCAGTGGAGGAAAGCCAACCTTATGCTTTAGTAGTGCAACATCTACTAAAGTTTCTTGCAGCAATGGCACTTACAAAGACAGAAAACTGATGGGGTGTTTTGGGCCTGTTTTAATTTGCTCCTTATGCACTTTCGATGCTCGCCCCTGTCGCAAAAAATTATGGGACATAAACTTCAGTGGCAAGTTTCAGGATCTGCTTCTGTAGGGCTTTACAATCCCCAGTCCCTCACTGCTAATAGTTAAGGACATGCTCCAAAATTGCAGGCCTTCACTAGATTGCAGAAATGGAGGCGGAGTGGTTAAAGGGAAAGCTTCAGGGCAAACTGTGATGCACTGACGATTTCAGACTAATGAAATCACTAACGAACCTCACTCAAACACTCATCAAAAGGGGGCTGGTGTGTGCTGGTGAAACAGCTCATATGGTAAGTAGCTACAGAATGGATTAGAACAATATGAAATCTCCCAATCCTATGTGGGAAAAAAATATTCATATATTTTTATAACTTATAATTGAAGATAATGAAAAAGGAAGTCTGAGACATCATTATTAAATGATCCATTCATTATTAAATATGTTAAAATAATGTAAAGGTCAACTGCTGTTTAAATAACTTATAAAAATTAAAATGTTGTTAGAAGAGAGATAGATAGATAAATATGCAGTCAGACAGAGACAGACAGGCAGATTTAGATCTATATAGATCTATACACACCTGATCAGAGCACAAAAGCTTGCAAGTGTGCGGTAATCAAGACTATTACTGATAACCCTGGGTTGAAAATAACCACTGTGTATTTTTTTGTGTGTCATAAACAATGCATTTTCACCTATTTTATATGGAATGTTTCACTATGGTCTCCTTTAAGAATGCAACACAGTAAAGGGCAGCCAGTTACATTTACATATATCATTGTAAAAGACAGAGTAACATATATTGCCTATTTACATCTGTGGAATAACATGAGGTTGGAAAATGACCATGTAAAACCAAATTATGTTTTTGGTACATAAACCCAACATAAATGTTAAAGACTACCTCAGGAAAAAATGTAATAAGTTTGGCTATTAAATTAAAACAGGGGGTGGCATATTTTGCCAGCAGAGCTCACATGGATTTACTTCTGTTATTCTAATTTTTAGTGCAGAAGCTATTTCAATTCTTAGCACAGTTTTTCATTTTCAGTGTCATTGAAGGAGGAGGATTGGGCCATTCAAAGTGTTTGTTAGCCCCTTGAAAGCAACTTTAACCGAGACAGAAGCGGCTGGAAGAGAGGGTTTGGATGTGCTTTGCACATTTTCTACACTTTTTTGAGGAGCAGTCTGTTGTCCTTTGGGGATTTTTCAGCTCCACACAATTCAAACCCATCCCTGCAGCTAATCTTTGTAATTTTCTTTTATTTGCTCTGCCGTCTGTTGACAATTTACATCTGGAGGGAGAGGATTCAAGATAATTCGTTTATTTGTCACATACAGTTTATGTAGAATACAAAAGGCAAGCTATGGATCACTTTCAATCATGCCTTTAGTGTGTATGTGTTCTATTAATACCCTGCAAACCTGCAAACCACACTGAAGCCAAGAATAAATAACCAGAGAAATCCAATACATGTATTTTGTACCGAAACTTGTTAATTAAGAAGCATTTGCTTGAAAAGATGAAAGACGCTGACCTGTGACGTTGACTTTGCGGATGTACTTAAGCAGGAGGGTTCCATCAACAGGGTCCATTTTGGAGCAGAGTCCTACCTTGCCAGGACACAGTTCTCTGTGCATGTTATGGAGAGCATGGGCCATGGCATAAACAGCATTGATCACAAACATCACTTTGCCTTCTTGCTCATAGGATGAGTCCTTCCCGATACGCTCTTGATCTGAAAGACAACAGAGAAAAGCAATAATTGAAATTTTGTAAAATAACATTAAAAAAACATCTTCCCTGCTTTAAAAAGCATTTTAATTTGGAAATGTCCAAGGCCAGTCAGCAGATATGAGGTAAAGTGCACAGAATTATTAATGAATTAAGAAATACCAGTTTGTAAACTTGAAATGAAAATGGTCATAAAAATTACTTACTGAACAAAATCCAGTCAGACTGAATAGACTAATTTACTGTAATTACTGGAGAGTGCCTCTCATATTTTTTTATTCAATTCTGTGTTAAACAAATGAATATGTCATGACAAGCAAAAGAACCATGAAGAAATAATAAAATAAGAATAATTGTTTCAATAAATGCCCAGTGTGATTCACTGCAATTGTATATTATAATACAAGTGGAATATATTTAATAATTCCTTTGTAAATTTATAAACTGAACAGGCTTGAAACTGAAATGAAAGCAAATGACACTTGTTTACCGTATGTGAGTATTTGATTGTGCTTTTAACAGGACTTATTTTCAGCGATGACATGCCTTGTGCCATTACAGCTCAAGAGATTAAAGATCCAGAACAGCTCCACATTACGGCAAACATGATATCAGTAAAAAGATAAACAAATTGATGCATGAATTATCCACTCCACTGGATACTGTAAATACTAAATATCATTTCCTGGGGGAGGTAATCACTTTTTACCTTCATTAAATACTTTGCAGAGAAATTTGATAGTTGGAAAATAAGCATTTTTTTAAACAACAAGCAGAAGTGGCTCCTCAAAACTATTAGGTGCCTGATGCCCCTTTTTTTCTTCATGCCTTGGCGGATGAATGGAAGATTCTATCTAATCTATGATGGTGCTGTAATAGATTGTGAGAGTGAGCAAGATTAATTATCTCTTCATGCCCCTGTAATTGTTCCAGACAGCTGTATATTCATTACAGCTGGATTTGCTCTATGTTTTTTTTCATAAGTTCTTAATTACAAAGTACCAGCTATAATAATGACTGTGCCTAAGCAAACTAGGAGGGAGCAACGTATGTCAGAAAGACAGGATTAAATTACAGGTTACATATTTCAGAACAAAGCTTGAAATGGTCTGTGTCGACCTGGTCTTTTTCCACAAATTAAACGACTTTAAAAGTCATATATCTTTTATATATCTGGCTGGGGATGATAGCAGGCAAGCGCCTAATATAAATTCTGTATGTATGTGTGTGTGTGTGTGTATATACAGATATATAGATAGATAGATAGATAGATAGATAGATAGATAGATAGATAGATAGATAGATAGATAGATAGATAGATAGATATTAGGGGTGGAGACGAATCTGAATACAGTATTCTGAATATAACACGTTTATTACAATTACCATATTTGGACAAATACTTAAAAAAAATATTTGTAATCGGGGAACCACCAATCCCCACCCCCCAGACTTTTACTCATATACAACTGCAAATACAAATACGAATAATTTATCACTTTCAACAAATACAAATACTGATACGAATAGAGGCTGCTTGCACAAATATATATAAATATATGGTGCAATAATTATGGTGTATACTTTTGTTTGAACTTGTATATATTTATTGACCTGTATTACTGTCCTCTCCCAGGGTGAGTCCCTGTCTCGCGCTTGTAGACCCAGATATAGGCTCTGGGTACCCACACCCCTAGTAAGGTTAGGCAGCTACAGGAAATAAATACATTTGAAAGCCTCTGATCTAATGTCTAGTTTTGGCAAGTTGGAACAGAAATCACTAACTTTAGAATAACGTTTAAACTCTATTCAATGGGTTAGGTGATTGTTGATACATAGATCAATTGTCCCTAAACTTTATGTCATCATGACCCGGTTTAATATAAGAAATCTGGTCATCTTTTGAAAATAAAACATCGTTTAGTCTCTGATAGTAAATAAAAAGTAAATACTGTAATTTTTCCGTGAAGCCCGCGGACCGGTAACACGTGACCCACGGCCCAGGGGTTGGGGACCACTGACCTAAACTTAAAAATGTTGGTTTGTCTGGAGTTGTGCCTAAACCACTTTTTTCTTTTTTCCTTTTTAAAATAACTATCAAGAGCCTTCACATAAGTTAAATATTCTAAAGCAACAAAGATTTTTCAAAGGAAAAAAAAAACAGACATGTAAATCAATAACCATTTAGGGAGATCAAGTTTTAAGATTTAAAAGCTTTTCTATTTATAATAGTAAGGTATAGAACAGTGTGTGTAATCGTTTGCCACCAGGCACTAAACTGCTATTTTTCAGCACCATAGAGTAAACACAGAGCTGAGTGGAAGCAATAACTATAGTGATAACAGAGGAAGGCTGACCAGCCCACACACTTCGCTTCGTCTTAGTACACACACACACACGCTCCTCAAACAAGCATCTTTGTCTTGTCCACAAACACACGCTGTTCTCATACCAAGTCAGAGCACGCCCACACACACTCCACTACTCGGCTTTCAGCCTTTGGAGAAATCCATTCACATTAAAAGAGGCATCACAGAGGGGTTTTCTGCTGCCTGCTAGTGTCAGAGGTAGAGGCTGTGACTGAGTACCACACTCCTGACCCCATGCACCTCTCACCGCTCATGGGTTGTAAAGACCCGTGCTCGCTTCCTCTCAAGTCTCGGCTCCCCTTGGGACTAATGGCTCTGACTCTGTGCCAAGAAAGGCTCCAGAGGATTCTGTCATACTGCAGTGTGCCGCAGTTCTCGATTTGTTTCATCCTATTTTTTGTTTCTTCTATGTCATTGCATGTCCCTTTCTATGCCTTTAACGTCAAGGAAATTAGCTTATCCTCAAATAACAAGACCTCCCACCATTCCCTTTTCAAAGGGCTTTCTAGATTATGTCATAATACACTGAGCTACAATTTACACCTACCATATATGTGGACTTTGTGGATATCAATGATAAATCCATACAATGAGTAAGATCAGCTGACTCATCTCAGCAATAATAGCAGCAACACTCAGAGTGACTTGTCCAATATTAGCCAAATTATGACCTACATCCTGTTTTTCCAATAGGTCATGTTCTTCATCTTACTATACTTTCAAATTAACCAAATAATGCAATTAAAAAAGACAGCATGAGGCTACATCATCATAAAAGCAGCTATACAGCAGGGCCCTTTTATCATCTGTTCTCATTAGATTTGTTGCTAAATTGTTTGGCTATATTAAACAAGCCAGAAGCTGATAAGAAGTTTTATGAAAGGGATTTCTATCAGAGTTTGACATTTTAAGTAAACATGATTTATGATCAACGTATTTTACTTGTGTTAATTTCACACACCTTCATATTATAGTATACTGTTTTGAGTTACCAATTGTGCTTTACCTTTAGAATAGAGCTGGAACAGAGGTCTTAACTCTGAAACTGACATGTACCATTTATATGACATATAATTTATATGTATTATTGACAAGGGTGACTGGAATAAAATAGCTAGAATGGCTACATTCCTTATAAAAGAAAGATTAGCAAAGCTATACATTTGCCCAGTCTTTATTGCTTAATGTAAATTTTTTTTTAATGATTTCCACCATGGAAATAATCTCTAGTATCCCTAGTAGCTTTCTCAATTTATACCAATTGTGTCCTTTTTAAATAGCCAGTCTCACAGTAAACATAGCAATCAAACAGGACAAAAATACAGTAGTCTACAATATGAGACTACTGTGTAACCAGAATGAATATTCCTTTATAAAGAGAGCAGAATTAAGCCTATTTAATGAGACCAAGCACACTGCAGTGAGTGAAATATTGAATGAAAATTAGCTGCAGTGGTAGTATTGTTCGAATGTGGCCTTGTAGTTTTTTTGTGCTTTTGTTTGTTTGTCATGAATTAATTATTGAAGACTTTATTTAATTTGCTCCCTAGCTAGTTCTAAATGAGCAGACTTCAGGAAGGTTATTGGCATAATAAAACACATTAAGATTTCAACTCATACACACATGCCTGCAGTTTGCCATGTTTATACATACTCATATAATGTTAAACAAAGGTATAAGAAAATGGGAAAACCACTCATTGACTGTGTGAACACTGGTTAAGCAATATTGGGCTATACTTTGCAAGCTAGCTAACGTTATACAGGCATTAATGTGACGTCTCTCTACATCAATCGACAAATTCAAATGTTATCACCATCCACACTCTAAGATGTGAAAAATTGTTAAATATAATGCTGTTATGTATAAAATAATGAATTAAATGGTGTTAGGATAAGCATTTTTGTACAATTTGTAAAAAAAAGTGATGTATTTCTAGGAATGCATTTCAGTTTTCACTCAGATGACTTCCCAACATTCACCTGAGTCGATTTACTTGTGAATTATATTAATATTTTACTGACTGTAGCCAATGTATTGCTGAACAATTCATCAGCACCCCTCTAGCCCGCATTCGTCAGTGCAAAAGGCAAATAGGACCAAATGTCATTTTAATCGTGGCTTTGTACAAGAATGTTAAGCACAGTGGTGTTGCTCGCTTATTTAAACACATCAGTGTCATTCCTTATCCAGGGCGTGTCATGTTTCCAAGCATAAATATCAGCCCAGCAGCAATATTAGTCAGAATCTGACCTTTGATAAAGTCTTTGAGGTTGACTGACACAAAAGCTATGTGGAAATATAATTTGTGATCATGTCCCAGCTGGTCAAATCACACGAGACGCACTTGCATGAGCTCAGATAAGTTTATTATACACAATCGGGCAGGAAGAGGCACAGTAGCAGCAGAGTCCCAAAAACAGAGTTCATTCACGTTACTCAAGAAATACCACCTAATTGCTCTAAAGGGCAAGGGCAGACTAGATGTTAGTGACAAAATCTAAAGCTCCAGTCCAAAGCTTGAGGAGCCTGTTGTACCATTTTACAAAGTAGGATTGCTGCTGAAAATTCATACAAAATATACACAGGCAGACAAAATCAGCAGGTTGGTATGATGGAGAATGGGTGGCATTTCCAGGCTGGAAAGTGGTACATGTGATGCTGATGAGGGAGCATCCAAAATAAAAGTAACTCTGTGTGGAGAGGAAGGAGTCTCTTGCTCACTGTTCCAGTGACTCCATGGGACATCAGCTAGGTGCACCAATAAGGAATGTGTGTCTACCACAGTCTGAAAGTCTACACTGTGTTTACAAGCCTGTGTCTGACACCCAATTTCCCTCAGCTCCCTTTGTTACCTGACACCATGAACAACAACCACTGAAAAAAACTGTCAATGCATCTTTGAAACTGCTTTAATTAGTTCTGCAAAAATACTTAACGCTAACAACACTCACAGTAATAAGCAAAAATAACGAAGTGGTCTTTGCTGAAGGGTGTTTGTATCGCTCTCACAAAGCATGCCTGAAATGAGCTTAAAATGTCTCAAAATCGAACTTTTATAAAAGTCCTTTTAAAATGCATTTTAATCAAATTGTCAATTGTTGAGCCTCTTTCCAAAGGAATTTAATGAAGTAATCCATTAACTTTTGGCTGCAGAGGAAAAGCAATCAGAATGGACAGAACCATCATAATCAATTCAGAAAGAGCGTCGACTGCTCCAGATGCTGTGCGCATATCTTTGAATTTTAAACCATTAAATCCATCCAGTTATGAAAAAGTAATTGTTCTTTTAACAATAATTCAGGTGCCATAGCTTGGAGGGTTTTGTCTCTGACCTAGAAATAATCTTTTTAGGAGACATAATGCAATAATACATTCCTACAGACGGTTTTATTGGAATGGGCTTTCTTCTGCTTTCTTCTGTATTGGGAGCTACTCCAGTAAACAAAAACACTTATGTAATCGTGTAAAACTGTCTTTTTCATCTTGTTCAATGGATGAGTTATAAAACAGCTTAGCAACACCCATAAATCATAACCTGAATTGTATTCCTTGTCATAGAATAGCTTTATATAAATGAAAAGCACAATGACAAAGCTCCAAAGCTGCTCTCTTCTTGGCGACTCACAAGGTTGTTCCAGCCTGATAGAAACAGGGCAGAATGTTCACAGAGCAAAAGAAGAAACAGAGCCAGTTTAATGCAGAGGTTTCCAGCTCTTTAATCCTCCAGTAACCACAGGGCTTTTGTGCATGCTCAAAAATCACAGCATTGATGTTGCTCTGTGCTGGCTAACGCTGTTGAATCTTAGAGAATCCCAGGCTAAGACCAGAACCACCTAACATGAGCACACCAGCCTTCAAAACTGATTACAGTATACATATAAATACAGTCAGAAAAATGTTTGGCAAGGTGCTTACAAATCAAAATAAAAAACATGGTAATTTAGGCTACATGTTTCGGTCTGTTTTCTTCTTCTGTACATAATTCTGTAGTAATGTTAATAGTAATGAAAATCTTTTCTTAAAACCATTTAATTTGATCTTTCCAGTAACTGGATTGTCCTGTGTAAAATATCTACTATAAATTATGATAACTACAATTATAGTAATAGTAATTAAAATCATATTTATAATAACAATAGTAAAAATAATATGATGCCATTCCAATAACCCTACACTTGGCCTTCACCTAGCTAGACAACATGGACACTGGTGAGAATTATGTTCATAGACATCCATTCAGCATTCTAAACCATCATTCCTTAGCATTGAATATGTGCCTGAACATCTCAGTCAGTCAGGATTGGAAACAACATCTCTGCAGCAATACATAGCTGAAACAACATAATCAAGTTCTCTGATAACATGACTATGGCATTTAGTGCAGGAGGAAGTGTACAGAGAAGCATTACACCAGATCAGAAAAAATAATCAAATTTTTCTGTTAATTTCGGAAAAACAAAAAGATGGTTGATGATTTTAGGAGGCATACCATCAATGACTCCACCGTGAAGACCGTCTAGAAAAAAAACAAGTGTCTTGGGGTTTACATCATGTAGAACCCCTCATGGAGCTTCAACACCAGCTCGATCACAACAAAAGTCCAGACCCATCTCAGCAACATCCAGAGACTAATAATAGCACCCCTACATTACCATCACATTGTACAGAACGACTGTAGAGAGCAACAAGAGCAGCTGCATCATGGCCTATAAGGGAATTGCAACCCACTGGACCCTACAGCAGGTATTAAATACAGCTGGAAAGAACATCAGGGTCTTTCTTCCCTCTGTCACAGACATTTACACCACACACTGCATCCACAAAGCCACCAGCGTTGTGGATAACCCTTTCCACCCCTCCCACATTCTCCCTTCTTCAGGCAAAAAAAGTCTCTAAAATACAGGCCTTTACTGCCAGGATAAGAAACAGTGTTTTCCCCAGGCTAACAGACTCAAACCAGAACTAATTCAGAACTCTGCTTACTACACACAAACACACCACTGAACTGAACAGCTTTTATCTCTTAACGGAACTAGAGTTATTACACACAAACTCTCTTGAACTGAACTGTTTCTCAGTCCTTACACAAACACACACACATACACACACACACAGTTACCTCATAAACAAACAAGAACAACACTCAAATTCCAACCCCTCACAAACATCACTATCGCCTTACCATCCCTATTAATACACTGTTAAGTATCTTTATAGTGTTGTTGGTAATGTTTCCACACTAATTCTCCTTTGTTATTAATTAACCCATAAACCCTTGCATTACGTATTTAACTACCCGGCTGCTAGAATACAATCTTTTGCTTGTGTATAGTCTCAATACTGGTACAACTTTTGTTGGCAGCACATTGTTTTGGCCTGTGATGTTGAACACAGATAATAATAATAATAATAATAATAATAATAATAATAATAATAATAATAATAATAATAATAATAATAACAATAATAA
>JBBKCR010000101.1:15648416-15674371 GCA_037577295.1 Ladigesia roloffi | reverse complement strand
TGTGTGTGTGTGTGTGTGTGTGTGTGTGTGTGTGTGTGTGTGTGTGTGTGTGTGTGTGTGTGTGTGTGTGTACTGAGAAAATGTATGGAATGTTCAGAAATGGAAATGTTCAAAGGCTGAAGCATCATAAGCAGCCTGCAATCCATGGTAGAATTCTTGTCTTCATTAGAAGGCCACTGCTGAGAATCGTCCATCAAACATGTACCATGCTGCCTATAAAGTCACACTGCATAGCCTAATGAGACCATTCACATTACTGATGAACCCTTCCTGACATCCACAGAAGCTTTCAGACACAGAATGTGTCTAACTTCAAGTTGTGAAGCAATTAAATTGATCTGTCAGAATAATGGCAAGCCATTGCACACTGACTGACAGGAACTCTCACCATGTGTTTCTACAATAAGGATGTATAGAATGCTTTGGTGCCACCAAATTGTCCTCTTTGAATGGTTTCCATTTTTCCATTTCCATTTTTTAGAGAAACACACTAGCGGTTAACAGAGGTTAAGCTTCAGTTATTCATTATATACAAACCCTGCTTTTATTGCGAAATAGTAACTGTCCTTAATATTTACAGCTAAAATATTTAATATTTACAGCTGAAGTCATCCCTTACAAACAAAATCAAAATAATATACTCTCATAGCATTCACTGAATGTTTTATAACATATTTTCCACTCACAATTGACCTTTGAAAATGTAGCAGTGCATCACACCATGGAAAGGGTATCTACTCATATTTATCCAAATGCAGTGTCTCTCCGATATAAGCAGTCATGCTGTCGTCACTGTAACCCACAGTCTTGTATTCAGAATGGATTCCAAGGCTCTGGACGATGGGAAATGTGGGATGAAAATAAGGATTCTAGAAGGTTCACTTTAATAAGCTAATAGTCTCATCTGTGTAGCTCAAAATGCCCTTTCAGATGTCAGAATGTGGCATGTTGTGTGACAAAAGACTGTTCACTTGCACTGATTTTGAAGCAGAATCAATCAGAAACCTAGAGCAGGCTGGGCACAAAGGGACAATGCCCTTTGCATGGCAACCTACCCTTTAAACTTCACTCACAGGAATGACATGGGTTTCTTATCTGAGGGAGATATTCAGTCACTTTGGTCAGGACTGCCAGGCATGTTTTCAATTTCTGTGATCATTCAAACAAGTTTTTACAGTGTTCCAAGGGGAAAACCATCCACCCCTAGTCAACGCAGTAGTAAATAACACTCACCACAAAAGGATGACTTTTGCTGAACCTCACAGTTTTACAATAACAGAGTTGCCGTAGTAAACACATTTGAAAAGTTTTTTCTTTCATGGGAGGCTCCATTTTCATAGTGCCACACAGGTCTGGGATTTAATGGAACACGTTCAGAAAACATAAGTAATGTGTTGAGTTTGGAAAGATAATATTCAGAAAAAATCATTTTTTATGTAACAAATTTTTGGGGAAAATACTAAGGCTGGTCCTAACTTGAATGTTGTTCACGTCACTGGTATTGGACACGAATATAAACACGGACACGTTTCAGTTCTTGAATGATATTCACTTGGCTGACTTCACTTTACTCTCAGTTAGAGTCAATATGTTGCCCTGAGATACCACAGTAATCATTTCTTTTCTAGTGCTGCTGACAATATACAGTAGTGATCCAATATTTATTCTTTAAAAATTACTCATCTTTAAAATGAGCGGTAGTTGTAGCTGTAATTGAAGCACTTCATTGACAATGAGTGTCTCAAAGTAATTTTTCACACTGCTCAAACACTCCACCACCTCACAAGAAGAAATGCACAAATTTGATATTGTGAGGACGGCAGGATTGGCATTATTCATTTCCCCCTCCAGTATCCAAATTTAGAATTTTCTACTCAGAGAAGTACCTGTTGAGGAGCAGTGGACCAAAAAAGATGATACTGACAATCCTAGGAATATTTCTTCATTCAAACCACATGTTGCAATTAGTTATTTATTAAAATTAGACAACCAGTCAAAAATGGCATAATTTCCATGATGAATGGACCAGTGGATATAGTACAAATGTAGTTCAGTCCCATTATAGTAATTCTTTTCTAAAATGTCAATTTCAGAGACACAACATTTTGTTAAATTTTGTTCAATTACGATGTAAAAACAGCTGTTCATTCCATGTCTCATTTAGCTGAGAGTCATTTTCAAAAGAAGGGCAGATTCATGACGCATGCACATTCATTATTTGTCACATTATGAGATAAATCATGTTTATACCTAAGACCATCATTTGAATATACTTTAATTAGTGAAGATGTTCTTGGGCATCATTGCAAGGTTTTTAAAGGAAATTTACAATTTTATTACAGCTCTGGATAATGTTTGTAATATCCTCGCTGGCTTCAAACTTAAAACTTCCGGCAAGATGCCAGCCAGTGGAGAGGGAGCGACTGTCTGGGCTGCCTGTGTTATTGAAGACAAAAGCAGGTCAGATGAAAGAAAATGAACTGCAGGTGTGAAAATACCCTATAATGAAATATACACTCACCTAGTATACGTACATGATAGCGTATTTCATGTGTCTGTGTGTGTGTGTGTGTGTGTGCTTGTGTTTAGAAGGATATAGCACTTTATGGTCTTGAGGTCCAGGGTCAAGTAATCACCCTGCGGCACATCTATACATTGCTTTAGCTGTGGAGCCTCACTTCTGGCAATGCCCAAAGAAAATTCGGACCTCATTCCGTGAAAGTGATGAATGAGAAATCTTTAAGGTCAGACTAGTGATCAGAGGTAATATGTAGGGGTTAGACAGGGCTGAAAAGGAAGGGAAGTATTTGTCGGTTCATTATCTGCTCTGAACAGCACGGTTCCAGCAGGCAGCATGGCAGGAGAGGAGCTTATCGAGTGTCAGGGTCAGAGGGGTATAGATATAATCACTACAGCAGCCTCGAGGCCACCATGCAGCCGGCTGAAGCCCGAGGCAAGCAGGGACCACAACTCACACCTGGAGCTTCAGCCCACTTTTCCTTGACTAAATAAATATAGGCCCGTCAAAATAATAAAGTCCGCCAACCTTGCTGACAATAGGTTAGCGAAAGAGAACAAAGGAGAATAAATAAATTACGGGGGATGCAGGGGTTTTTCCGTCAACTAAGTGGTTATTCATTTTCTGCATCTCGTTGTCTTTCTGGGAGAAGTCCAATTCATTTCCAAGAGACTGTCTCTGACAATCTATGCACAGTTTCCTACTCAATTATTGCCATTTCTGAAATATTTTGAGATATTTCAGTTATCAGAGTGTTTATATGGTCTATCACCTGCCTAGGATATATGTACCAGCTTCATATTTACACATTTTATTAGGCTAGAATATTGTTGTAGGATTAATGTTGTGGATGATTACAGCTGGCACAAATGTTTTATTCCTTTGCCAACATCAACAAATTCTGAATGTTCAGTTTGTTCAGTTCGATTTACACAACTCGCACATCTTATTTACAAAAATGAAAATGGTTTTCCCCTGAAACCAGCAGTGCTTTCTAGGATATCACTCTACAGAAAATGTTTGGGTCTTAATTTAAAGCAGTGTAGACAAATCAAGCAACCAATCAGATGCGTTATAGTAGCTGTGAGTAGGATCTGATCATTGTGGTTTGAGTGTGACAAACAAACAGTTTTTTAATGTTTCTGGAGAATTTTATTTAGACTTTTTTGACATATTTGAGTATATTGTATAATGTTAATTGGTCTTTGTGTCAGAGCAGTAATAGTATAAGTAGTTCCCTCTAGGTTCAAGAAAGTTTTCTGATTCTCTCACACTTACTCACATTCTGTAACCTCTTAATCCTCAGGAGGGTCGTAGATACCTGCAGCCTGTCCTGGGGCACGAGGGCACGAGACTGGGACTCACCCTTGGCCCACTTCAGGGCTTTTTCTCATTCTTTTTACTGAACTTCTACTCAACACTTTCTTATGCAAAAAATAGGCTGTGATTGACACACGAAGTAGTTTCATGTGAGATTTTTGTTTTAGACTATGCTCACAAATATATCAGGAGCCTAATGAAGCAGTCCATTACTGCAGTGCAGGGCTAACCATGCAGGTCTGGTAATTACAGGTGAAGGGATAATAAAGCTGGTTCTCTTCACCCTTACATAATTTTTCTAATGTTTTTTTGAGTGATGTAACTCTATGAAATCTCCAAATCTTTGTAAAAAAATATTTTGGTACTTTAGGGAACCAATTTTTTTCTTCCATTTAAAAAGTCCTTTTTAGCACCCTTTCTGTGTGTATAAAAGAGAACTCTGACATGAATTTGTTGAACATACAACACTGACAGGATCTTACCAGGTACATTATCATACAATTGCTAAAGCATAATGTTACTTGCACTGTACTTATAGCTCTACACACCATGAGCAGCCTATTCCAGCTGTGCAGATTAAATACACCAACATAACTCAGTGGAAAATACATTTGTGTTGTCCTTTTATTGCCTGTTTGTTAAACTGTGCCAAGACGAGTTGACATTCAGATCTTCAAGTTAAGACTGACACACAGTCTTTTTCTACCTGGGCATTGCATTTGCTACAAACAGAAATCCTTGTAAGTAAACAAATCCCAAATCAGCCCCTCTGTGCTATATTGGGTGTTTTTTTCCCCATGACCACATAGATTCGTATATCACTAACATTTTCTTAATGATAAATCACCATATGGCTCGTCTGATCCCCAGCTGCAGCGTCATAACAGATACAGCACTGCTGTCTTTAACACAGAGCTATTTTTGCGACTAGAAATGTTATTGCATTCTTTCACACTTTTTTTTATTTTGCACTCCATTTTCTCCAAGTAAAAGGTGAGGAATGTATGCCAAGAGACAGCACCCTAAATTAGGTTTCAGGGGATTTTTTTTCCAGTTTTTCCTCACTGCTCACAATCAAAATTTTACCCCAAATTTGGCTGAGTGTGAGACCTAATTTGCACTCTCTCTCTCTCTCTGTCGCTGTCTCCCTCTCCCTCTCTCAATTTCTTTCTCTCGCTCTCTCTTTCTCTCTCTCTCTCTGTCTCTCTCTCGCTCTCTCTCTGTCTCTGTGTTTCTGTCTCCCACTCTCTCTTTTTTCTCTCTCTCTCGCTCTCTCTCTCTCTCTCTCTCTCTCTCTCTCTCGCTCTGTAGGGCCGACCTGCCACCACCGGCCTGCAAACAGCCTATCGGGAATGTTCCTGGTGCTCCAGATGGCCAGTCTGCTATTGGCTCCAGTTATTGATTTATTTCTCACCCTCCTGTGTAAGACAGCTAACAGTCTGTACTTGGCAGAAGAAGCATTTGATAGCTTGATGAGTCTTGGAGCAGCTGTTACTGAGGGACTGTTACTTGTAATATAAATATGAATGAAGTAATTCTTGGAATGAACACATTATATTTATTAGTTACATGAGCTGTTGTGTTCATTGTGTCATAGAAGACGCTCTTATATTATATTGTATATTTGTAATCATCGTATTGCATATGGAATTGGCCCTTAAGTCTACAATGGTCGAAAGTAAAGATAATACATATTTCTCTTTTTTGAATATGTTAGGTGTTTTCATTCCAGTCCTGCACTAACATACTGATCTGGAAATGGATTCTATATAACATCAATTTATCCTGTGATGTTTGGTTTTCTCATCACAAATCTGTGCTCATCACCAATGTGTTCAGAGCAGTTTCAGAATGGTTCCTGAGTCGACGAAGACTAAATTGAGAGCCTTGTGTTGGATGACGTGAAAGCTTTGTTTCATGTGACACTTTAATAAGATCCCAGTGGAATACAGGCTGGCACTCTCATGGTGGAATATTACTGGTGGCAAAATCCTTTTTCAAGACATGTCTGGATGACAGGATTTAAACAGAACGATTCATCTTAATTTAACACAGAAATAAAAACATTGAACGCAGAATGCCAAACCAGTCTTTGTCCAAAAATGTTAAACTTATAATATAGACAGAATTCAAGCACTGTAAGCATATATAAAGTAAAAATAGGTAAAAGGTGTCAGGGTTCTATGAAACATTGGAGACGTGACTTCAATGCAAATGCATTCATGATGCTAAACAAAAAAAAAAACATAAATACATATGTGAAGTCATTACATGTAATAGATATGTTGTTTTTATGAGTGCTGAATTATTAACATAATGCCCTGTAGTTTTCATTACACATTATGTTCTTAGTGCCAAAGAAACTCCCAGCACACAGTGATTTATGACTAACACACCTACTCAGACATAAACACATGCTGAGCCAGGTTATAATAATTTAGAGCCATTTTTAATGCATTGAGGGTTGCCTTTACAAGTTTCAAGTGGCAGAATTTATATCTGTCATTGTGTGTAGATTGTTATTAATTGACTCATGAGATTATAATAAAATGTTGTATTTGTGAGATCTACAAATGGTTTGCATGGATAAAACAAGGACATGAGGCCTCATGAGGTCAGATTTTATGACACATTATAATATAAATGTATAATATAATTGTATAAGATAATGATAAAATGCACTGGAATACACTATAGCAAGAGCAAATAGAATGTTACCTGAATGTTTTACAAATAAAGATCAAATTTGTGCAAGTATACAGTGCATTTATCCAACGTAAACTGAACCTAGTTTACAACCAGTGAAAAATACATAATGGACAATAAATATACTACCACCAATCCTCTCCTTTTGAACATGCCACCTAATTCCCTTCTTTCCAAGCTGATGTGTGTCATAATTGCCCATTATTTTACTTTCATTTAAAAGATTCAAGTCGCTTGCACACTTCAATCAGCCAGTGACACATTTATCTCAGCCACTGACATGTTTACATTATTTTCTAGCATATTGCACTCAGACAATGGCTTATTTATCTCATTTACTAGAACATTTCACTCTGACAATGGCACATTTATCTCAGCTCCTAACCTCATAAAAATCTACAAAGCTCAAATTTCATCTCTGCTTTTCTGTTCCTTTCAATTTTGGATCTGTTTTCACATTAGATACTGTTACTATTCAAGTGACATTTTTAATCTCATTTAATGTCTTGGAACAGAATGAGTTTACAATTAGCTGATAAAAAAAACATTATCAATTCAAAAAAGCTTTATTTAATTGCATTTATGTCCATAAAATATAAGCTTGATCTTGAATGTAATGGATGTGTCTGCAAAGCTGAAAGAAACTTCCCTTACCATCTTTTTCGCACTATACTTAACGCCTGTAAGAACATACAGAACACTCGTGCTTTGTATATTACTTTCCAAGGAAAATGTAAAGAGAACACTTAATCTGAATCATGTAAATTATCATAATATTCTATAGTGCACTGTATATTATTGTCTATAATGTACTCACAAACAGATATTATGTGTTATAATTATAATTACATAAACTTTCGCCAAGTATTATACGATGTTATGTATGCTGTATAATACCTAATAAAATCATTATGGATGTACTATGAACATGTTATGTGTTTTATAAATATTTAGAGCCAAGTTTACAATGTCTTTTGAATGTGTTTATAGTTTTTTTATGGCATGGCATTCATAAAGAGTTCCTGAAAAATGCAACACCTATGGAAAGGATAGCAGATTGCGATCGCATAATATGTAGAATATATTCACTGCTAAACAATTCCTCAATGGGACTTGGCTTGTTGCTTCCTCAAATATTTAATGAACAGAGGCCTGAATTATAGATGCTTAAGACGAACATTAATTATTCATAGTTGTCTTTGCGGTCTAGAGCTCCCTTTGACTGCTGTGGGTAAAATATTGGCAAAGGAAATACCACCTGCATAATTGCGATGATTATCGTGGGGTCTTAACTACCATAAATCTTTATTTATCTATGGACAGATCCAGGCTGAAGATAAAATAGTTTAGCTGTGATAACTGTGAGAGAAGACTGATGCCTGGTAGCAACATGTTACTGCAGTTGGAAGGTAGTAAAAACGCACATAAAATCTGTTAGCCAAACAAACACATTTGGTTTAGGGACCAGTAAAACATGTTAAAATTTATTTTCTTCTTCTGTCTCGATGCAAAATCTCTTGCAAACTATTGCACTGCAGTTCCTCGTAAAAACATAGTGTTCCCAGCTCTGTTTTTGGATTAAAAAAAAAAAACTGCTAATTACTTCAAAATCATAATGGGTATTGACAAAAAGCACATTTCTTCCGCAAATGAAGGAAAACCTGTCTCTACATCTGTATGACTGATTGACCTCCAACTAAGATGTTTTGTCTAATACCTGTGTATTTTTAGTTGCTTTATTAAAAATTAGCTTTTTTGTTGCATAAACGAGCAATCAAACATGCATATTAGGTTTGTCGTCAAAGTCAGCGTCAATTTTCATGACGAGGGGCCGTTAAATGTCAAGCACATCACAAGGGCTCTACATTTGCAAACAAAATTGCACTCCATTTGATTTATTGCCCACAAGGCACTGCTGTACTGTTGTTTTCAAAGCCTGTCCGAAAGGCCACATCAGTGTTAAGGGTGCAGATTGAGGATTTCCTGAGCCGTCAGATCCCTGCCACTACTTCCTTCATCACCAGAGAGGGCATCAGTGGCATCCAGAGAGTGACAGTTCACAACTTCCCTGAGGGGCTGGAGGCCTCTACTTAAGAGTCCGCCTGACAGGCTTTAACACAGTGTCACACAGTGCCCTTAGTCATTCTCCCTCACGAAATTACCCATGATTCATTTTCTCTCTTTCTCTCACTCTCTCTCTCTCTCTCTCTGTCTCTCCCTCTCTTCCCCTCCCACCCTCCACCTCTCTGTCTTACACGCACACACATACAACTGCATGCACGAACAGATTTCATGATGCATGACTGCTAGTTGAAAGTGAGATAAACCGCCTCTCAATTTGCTCTGTCCCAAGCAGACTATTTATAGGCATTAAAACAATTTGCAGTTCTCAGCATTCAGATCCGTCAAGGGTGCAGTAAAATAAACCATGTGGTGCATCATTAACAAAACTCATTTGTAAAAGTAGTGCAAAACCATTATAGTCATATACAAAATAACAAAATAATTTTTACTACCTGTAAATTGAGCTCTTTAGGTCAGTTTTCACAATTGAGTTGTCAACGGGTTTGTGCCAGCACATGATAGATGGAAACAGAGCCAAGAATCTGCTTCTGCCGTAACAGAGCATTTAGTACACATGAGGAGGAAAGTGTAGCTGTAAATTTTGAATTTAACTCTTTAAGTTCAGCTGCGGGTATATTTATTAAGAAGCGAAAGCAGTTTTCTCTCCAGTTCTGAATTTTGATATAGGCTTATCGTTATCATGTTACAGTCACAGAACACAAGAGGTGGTTAGTCATTATTATCTTACACAGCTGTGCTTTTAAATAGGAACATGTTCATTAAAAATGCCTTTGCATGCAAACTCATTTATATTCTGACCACAAATTAATGCTAAAAAAAATCTAGTTATGCGCTGAAAGAGAATGGAGACTGCAAGAATGCCTCATGGGCAAACTTTTCCTGTTTCATCTACAAGAATATGAAAGCTGGCACACTGTGTTGCCTCATTTGAAGGTTTTCTTCCTGGCTGATAACTAGTGTGTGTACACGTGCATTTTAATTTGTAAGAGTAGGATGTAGGCCTGTTCTCACAATGCAGGAAAGGACTTTGATTAATAATGTAATTTAAAATATAGCTAATTGTACTGTAAAATGCTGATGAATTGTAGAGTACAAGACAAAAAATATTGACAGTAGATAGTAAGTCTTTAAGTTAATTTGTAGTTTTGTTCTGAGGCACTCATTGAGGACATTACTTGAGAACCACCTCTTTAAATGAAAGGCTGTTCTTAATGGGTGCTTTTCCGGCATTTGGACAGTTACTCAAAGCTTTAATTGTCTTTGTTGCATATCAAACAAGCGTATGTCATTTCTTCTGTCCTATATCTGTGTGTACTAAAAACCTTTATGTACAAATATATACCACCTGATAAGATAAAGAGCCTCACCCACAAACACCACAAAAGACTGCAAGCTGTCACTGGTGTTAAAGGGGGCAATACACAGTACTGGTGTATGCAAACGTTTGATCTTTGTCATTTGGGTCATTTGTGTTGTGTTTATGATCTAAAAAGAGTAAAATAGTGGTTTGACAATAAATGGCTTCAGCCAGCCACTAACCAAGAGTGAAATAATTTTTTCATTCATATTCTTTGGAAAATGGTTAAGAAATCATAAAATCTGCCAGGGTATGTAAACTTATGAGCACAACTGTGAGTATTTGCGGTTTTGGTGGAGGGGGGAGGTCTAAAAACCTGATTAAAACTGATTAAAGCTAGTAGCCTGGTTGTTAGGGATTTGCCCTTGTTATCAGAAGGTGATAGATTTGAATGCCAGGACTGTTAGGGGCACCACTGGTGTTCCCTCGAGCGAGGTACCGTCTCCACACACGCTGCCCCCGGGGCGCTGTGTTCCAGGCTGCCTGCTGCTTCACTTGGTGAATGGGTTAAATGCCGAGAAAGAATTTCACACTGTTTCACACTGTCTAAGGTGTGTTCACGCGTGACTATAAGGGACCACTTTACTTTTGATCTGAGATACAATCCCTTTTTTGATGATACTGAAGCAGAAACAGAAAGAATTCTTTAACACGCATCAGCTCAAAAATCCCAGTTGGTTGTGGATCATCATGCTTTAGTATTGCTGTTGTCATGGCACTGGCTGTAATCTCAGGGTTGTCTGCTAGAGACAATATATTTGTTGGGCCTCTACAAAAGCCCCCCCACCCACACACACACACACACACACACACACCACCACCACTCCACCCCCTTTTGCTCGGTCAGACATGAGCTTCGATGTTGTACATCAGAGGCCACTTTTTTTGCTGTACAAGCATATGAAAAGCTTTGAAGCCATTAAGACTTCATGAAGTACATATTCTGCAAAAACAATATCAAGAGCCTCATCATAATCATAACATTGATTAAGCTTTCTTTTTGTCCAGTCATTTTTTACCAATTTAGAGCAAAACAGGAACATAATAGAGCTGCTAATTTACTGGATGATGTGGATGGTTTGTTTACGGTGTACTGTGACAAGGATTATGACCCAGCATGCCAATCCCTTTTTCACATACATGAAGCCATTAATTAGCTCCCTCCTTCACTGAAAGCAATGTTGGACCTGTAAAGCCTAGATGGACCTAAGCTGGGCATGTAGAGTTAGAAGCAGAATGTTTTATTACAGAAAATATATTTTTTCTTGATTGAAATTGAAATGTAGTCATTATTCCTGCTTATTTATGCTTAAATGTTAGCATCATGTTTAATTTAATTGATCATTTTAATTTAATTGTTCAATAAAATCCTTGAACTCAGTAGTTTGGAGATTTATTTTTGGACAGCATCTAGGCATATATATTAGGCCCACCAGCCATTTTATCAAAAATACACTTCTAATAAGCAATGTATGATATAGTTTATGAAAATCAAGGGATCCCCCAGCACGAGGGTTGGGAGTTTGGGCTGTAGTTTTTTTGATGGGAATCGTCTGCTCAAACCTGACACACACACTTGCATGTTGCATTTTGCAATTTAAATCAAGTTTTTTTTACTCTCACATTGTCTGTTTAGCACTGTTCGTTTTAACCATAAGCAGTTCTACACGTGGCCCCCCTAGAATTGCTTCTGGCCCCTCTTATGACCCCCCTGCACTGAATAGCCAAAGATTTAACTATAAAATTCTTATCGCAACATGCTCTGGCTCAAAGAACAGAACTAATGCTCTGTGTGTTCTAGACAGACTACAGTGCTACACATGTGCACTGACACACACGAGCAACACCCCCCCCACTACTGGACCTGATGTACTTGTATAAATGCACCATCCAATATCACACCATTGCAAAATTAGTTCAGCCACTGTGCTGAAAAAGGTCCATGACCCAAATAATATCCTGTCAACTGCAGAAATGTCCAGTGATATATATGTTAGAAGGTGACTGATGTGTTGAGCATGACAACAGTGTGTGGGTGAGCTTGCTTTCATTGATCGGATCTCAGCAGCATACAAAGGCTGTTTAGATGCAAACAGCAAACATGCAGAAATCTATAAAGGAAACTGTTCAAATGATTCGAAACACTGGCTGCATTTTGAAAGAATGCTTTCTCAATAAGAAAATGGCTGCCTTGGAATGTTCAGATCAAAATACATTTTGAAGCATAGCCCAAATATTTACAGTTTTTGAGAGCCACTGTATAGGGCACATGAGCAGTGGACATGTGTATATGTGGACAGTGAGTGTACATGCATCATATGTGATATGTGTCAAACAAAATGGATGGTGGGATGAGTGTTTAAGATCTCATAAAATATAGTAACAAAAAATATAGGGACAAAAAATTATTGCTCTGTATAAATGGACCATAGCATTCTATGAAAATCAAATTGTATATTCTGCCAACATAGCTGATGCTTTAATCTAATGTGGGGTGAATAGGTGTGTGATTATCATTAGCTGTAGTTCTGTGCCTTGTGTGAGCCAGCTTTAGCAATATAAAATGGATTTAGCATGCTTCTCTTTTCATTATACAAGGACCCACGTTTAAAGTGATGTTTCCAAATTAGGGTATATAAAAGAAGAACTAAGAATGAACTAACTGACTTAGGAGGCTTAACACCCCACATCCTTCATCTATATCCTTGATCTGACTTTAACATTCAGGATGTAGTTCAGAGATAACTGAGCCACACCCCTACTGTTTCAGTCAAGATGAAACCCCCCACACCTCCATTTCATTCACGTGTATCTGCACATTGTGTTAATGAGATTGCTGCATCTTGCTTTTCTCCCTCTGTTTAGGACAGTCAAACACACTTTCTCACTCTCAAAGAACACTGCTGTAGTGACTGCTATTTGTAAAGAGCCTAAAGCAATACCATTCTCTTTAAGGATTATCTTGAAAGTTGAGAACGCTTGTATGTGAAATCTGGTTCTCTAATGGTTTTATTCAGACAGCATGAGTCACAAGTTGGCAACTAAGATTTCATTATCTCAGAGCCTCTGGTGGTTTGCTAAATGTAATAGGCTTCCTGGCACTGTCCCACAGTATACAAGAGTAATCGATTCATTCCCCTCAGCCGGCCTTATTTCTTATATTAGCATGGAATTTTTTAATGTGATCCCAATTTGCAATATTACATCCGTGTATGTTAAGACTGGCTGCTATGAGTTACAGTGAATTGGAATTTGAGTGGAAAGTTCTGAAAAATGTTCAGAAAGACTGGCTTCAGCGATTTAGGGAGGGTTCAGGAACCTATCAGCATTCTACTTTGAACAAACCAAAGCAATTTCTGGCTACTGGATACTGTATCTTTGGTGAAGCCTTCCAGAGAAGTATCCTTTGTGGTTATTTGTATGTTCATACATATTCAAATATTCCAAAACCAATCAAATCTTCCTCCAGGTATACACAGAAGAGGAGAAAACAGGAGTTGCCTTTTCCAGCAGCAGGGAAGATAAAGTCTATAAGTAAGTTTGATAGGCAGGAGAATTAGGCAGCAGTCTGGCACAGTGGGAATGGGACTGCGACTGATTTCAGTATCAGGCCTGCTCTCCCTGATAGGGAACATTATCACAGTGACCACTGGGGTTGGTCAGGTGAAATGAACTCGGCCTTTAACTGTGTGCCAGCCCTAGTCACGTCCTCTGCTAGTCCTTACACTGATTAACGGCCCCAAGTCTAATTTAAGGGAACATGTTCCTTTTATATTTTATTTAACACAGCTCTATTACGGTCTTTCATAATCGATGTTACAGAGAGTCATAGAGGTCTGATTATAATGGAAAGGTGTCGGTGGAAGCTTTTAAAAAGAATTAATGAATGTTTTTAAGATGACCAGTAGTACTAAAATCCCTTAGCAGCAGAAATTATAAATGATCAGTCTTTCTTTAGCTTTGATAAAAACTTGATCATATTACGTTTTTCAGATATATTACAGATATCTGAATGTATAATATTTGATATAAAGTATTCATATTATATTAAAGGACCATTACTTTTAATGTTGTATGTAAATATTTTTACGTCTAAGAATACCATGGATTTACAAAATGTACCATTTGCTGCCTGGTTCCTATAGTCCATATATAGAAACTAAGGTACAGACGTGGCCAACATGTAATTTAGAGCTCATAAAACCATGGATATTTTCATGTATGATTCATATATTCAGTCCACATCAGCTAACAGCTGGATGTCTTTTCAAACAGGCCACAATACTGGGCAGCCAATCAGAAATTATTTACATATGTCATATATCACTTCTGTGTTTCATGTACTAAGTACAAATGACAAATTTACATTTACAATTCTCACATTTTCATTTATTTATAATGTATTTGTTATTATTTTCTACAATATAAAAAACAAATAACAGGATGAAGGAACACATGGAATTATGCAGTAAACTAAAAGAGAATTAAACAAATCAGAATTTGTTTTGAAATAAGGTTTATTTTTACTTAGTTAAGTGGTCCTTGCCATAATGTGTAGTAGAACCATAGTGGAATAGGATTACTAACGTTGTACTGTGTATCAACTGTGTACCAACACGACCATCACATAACAAAACCCAGAAATTCCACTAATGAACACCTGTTAAGTAAATAGCATTCCAGGTTGTTACCTCATGAATCCACATGAAAAAATGCATGCAAAGCTATCATCATAGCCTTAGGGGATGTTTTCAATAATAATCTATAACCTAGCAAATAATAAAAACAAAGGTTGAATGAGAAGGTGTGTCCAAACTTTTGACTGGTAGTGTATTTATGCTGGATATGAGGTTTCAGACATACAGGAACATCTACAGGCATCCACACTGTCCTCCCTAAGAGAAAGAAGGCGGAGTCAACTGAAAATTTTAAAATCTGTAGCACAGAGCCCATCACAACTTTGAAGAGCTGTAAAATGGGCTTTGAAGAGCTGTAAAATCAATTCCTTTCCGTTCATGAGCAGGGTTAGACACCCACAGTAAGAGACGAAAGCAGTTAGAGCATCAGTGATTCTCTGGCACATAAATTGTGCTGAACTAATGCCAATCTCAGTTGAAGGAGGGCTGCGATTAGCTGGATTCCACTATCTCCTGTTTCCCCGTACTCAAACTGGTAAAGCATTCTGCTGCCGGGTAACAGTCCCAGGTTGAGCAGCTCGGTCTGATAAAGTGGGCCAAATGAATTAACGAGGCACAAACATTACCTGCACCAGCTCACGCAGACACAGCCTAGACAGCAGATAAATTCTATAAAATTAGCTTGAATAGAAAAAATTAGCATATTCCTCTACAATTCTGAAAATAATTACCCTACAACTTCAAAAACCATTTCTTTATTCAAACACCCTGGACACAGAAAGACAGCTGCATACAACAGTATCATACGATTTTTTTCAAGAGAAAAATGGTCAGTGGAGCTCTTTTCGTGACAAAAATATAAAAGGTGAGAGTGAACATATTGTAGACAGCTTATGTCATGTATGACAATGAGTCACAATCCAGACAAAACATGCTGAAGCAACTCTGCACACCTTCCTGGCATTGAATTATTTACGATGGTAGAATCAACATGTTGTATAAAGAAGAAGTGGAACAGTCCGGGCATAAAGGTAATCATAAAGATTAAGTACCATTATCTGCAACACTGGACTAATTATTTTGAATTCTATCCTCAATAACCAGTTGTCCACTGTCAGAAGCTAGAATAGTTCAGAAGAAGAAGCATGTCGTTTGTAATCTTAAACTGAATTTAAGATACCAGAAGGAAAAAAGTACCAGGTGTTCCTCCTGTGTTTTCATTTTTGTATCTTTCCTAGCTGTTGGCTGGGCTGATGCCTGCTGTGTTCCTTCAGGTTTCTTGGATGTCAGGCTGTACTCCAATAGGAACTTTGATCACTGGCATGGAAGGAGGAGCCCGGAGCTAAACAAAGCTGCTGGAAGATCAATGCAGGAAAGACTAGTGAATGGGAAAGAATCATGAGAATGGAAATGCGGCTTTTCTATGGTTTAGTTTCAAATCAAGTCATGTTTTAGTCATATTGTGGTGCTTTGGTTGGATTTACTTCTAAGGGCTGTAAGTGTTAAGTCTAGCATTTTTAAAACAATAAACACAAAGAAATCAAAAGAAAATATAGAATATGCATAAACATCCAAACAGCAAAGCTGCAATATAAATAGGGCAAACAAACAACAGGCCTTACAGCACACCGAGAAGGATTGACACAAACATATGGGCAAATATATATGATGAATAATGGATGGCAACACCTGGGCAAGTATGGAGAAAAGAACAAGGCGCAGGAGAACATGAGGGCAGGGGAGAACGACAGGGAAGAGCGTAGACCCACATGGACCGGGAACATATGGCAGAGTTTAACAATAACAAACACAGAGAGGACATAAGAGCATGGTAGGGGCATATATTACACTGATGTTGAGTCACTGCCCACTTGCCATAAAGAGGACATAAGGACAAGGTTGGGGCACACAATACACTTATGTGGTGCCACTGCCCACTTGACCGATGAAGCTTTGACTGCTTTTGTACCAAGCAGGGAGTAAGAGCAGATCTGTGCACTCACATGTCTTACAGAAATCCCATTATGTATATACACACTGGGTTAAAGGGCAGGATTTAGAGCAGGAGTGCCTGTATCTGGTCTTAGAGAGTCGAGGTTCAGTGCAGTTTCCTAATTCCCCAACTCAAACACACCTGATTAATATAATCTCTTTATTTCTGTGTTTAGTGAATGTGTTTGGGGAGCGGAATAACCTAGCTGTGCTGGGCAGGACTGGATTTGGGCACCTCTGCACCAGTCAGAGAAGGTTTATATAAGTTTTGTTTTGTTGTTTTGTTGTTTTGTTTTTTGGTACTAGCTCAAAAACACTCAGCACAGGGTAACTTGCTTTTGTTTTGCTTTTCACTGATATTGTCTCTTTTTCTCCCACAGGTATATGCCCTCTATTTCTGGTAGGAAAATAGTGTGAATATCGACTATATTGAAGTAAATGTAAATGACTTTCAGTGTCTATTTATCTTCACTCACTGTTTTCCCCCTCAAAAATATTTTACACACAGCACCACATGCTACATATTATCTCCCTATGCTGAGTGACAGCCTGTCATCTTTAGTCGAGTACATGTAAAAGGATAGTGGTTTCTTGAAATACGGTCATGTTTTCCTATTAAGGCTGTGTTATTCCAGAGACGACATAAATGAAGAAATTACAGCTTGGAGGTGCTTCGGCACTTACAAATAATGGGAGCAAATTGAACCTGGTAGCCTAAAGGAAACACATACACCATGTGTGATTGCTTCTGTTAATATATTCAGAATTCATATAAAACCTATAGCATTCCTGTGTTGAAATGCATTACCAGTCCTTCACAGAACCATCCCTAATATGGTGTTTCACCTGGAAAATCATCTGGAAGGAAAACGTGGAAGAATGGCTTGCAGAGAATGACCAAACTAAACTATTTTCATCTTCTTTGCAAAGAATCCAAGGAAATGCAACACATCCAGTACAGGCCAATAGTTTGGACACACCTTCTCATTCAATTCAATGCTAGTTTCTTCAAAATAACCAACCTTTGCTTTGATTGCTGCTTTGCACAGGTGTTTACTGCTAAAATCCTCTGAGAACTCCTTCAAGACTGTTGGAAAACCATTTCAGGTGACGACTTCTTGAAGCTCATCGAGAGAATGCCAAGAGTGTGCAAAGCAGTAATCAGAGCAAAGGGTGGCTATTTTGAAGAAACTAGAATATAAAATATGTTTTCAGTTATTTCACCCTTTTTTGTTAAGTAAATAGATTTGATGCCTTCAGTGAGAATCTACTAATGTAAATGGTCATGAAAATAAAGAAATCACAATGAATGAGAAGGTGGTGTCTCCAAACTTTTGGCCACTACTGTATGTTTTTGGATATTATAAAATGATAACTAAGTTGCCAAAGAGGTGACATTCTTATTTATGGCTTGTGTATAGGTGATAAATGTTCTCCTTTAGGGGCGCTTTAAAGTGGTCACTTGGAACAGAGCTATTACAGAGTTCATTGGTCTATATGCCTAACAGCATTGCATTGAATCTGGCTTGATTGACTCCAAATGGAATCAATACAATCTCTCACAACATTCAGCCTTCAGTGTTGGGAAGCATGCAGCAACCTGCCCAGTATCTAGCTGGCTATTTATGCATTAATCCAACATTATTGTGGGAGTGAAATGAGGTGGGTTTTGCACAGAGCCATTAGCATGCTTCTTCTCCTCTCATCCATGATAGAAAATTATACATTATTACCCAGCCCCAGCTAAGTTCACATTCATCATAAAACTGCACAGCTGAGCATTTTAGAAAATTGTTTTAGGTGTTTACTAAATCATCTCATATATGATGTATGGTCTTATTGTGTATGTGTGTATGATTACTCTGTTCACAAACACAATTAAGCCTTTAATTTTTTATCAGTAGCAAAAAAAAAAAGGTTTACACATAATACATGTTGATGTTTCAGTGTTTCTGCAGGATTTGCTTTTCTAGAGTTTCATTTGGAACATTTACCAGTCAGTAATTAGACTGGATGTGGCCATGCAAAGACACAGAGAGAGGCGCGGGACTGGCCGGTGCACAGGAGCAGCTATGTGGAAGACCACGAGCAGATTCTGGCTGTGGAAACGAGGCTCAGGAGGATTATTTACGAGCTCCTCATCATTTACAATGCTCCAGATTCATGTGTAATCGGCTCTCCTTCGGCCCGCTGCCCAGGCATCAGCGCTGGGATTACTCCACACCAAATTAGACAGCATCTGAAGGGAGTGAGCAGACACCTCAGGCTCAATGGCCCTCAGTGATAGACAGCTATCTATTTACTGCGATTTCCCAAAGGGCTCATGGGCACATTTTATTATATAACCAGGTTTGTTGATCAGTGCTGCAAACAGGGACCATTGGTGAAATGAAACTTTAAGTTAGAGTGAATCAAGGAGACAACATACTCGATTTAACAACACCGTCTGAGGACAAAGAAAGAAGGAAAGAAAAGCAAGAAAAAGACCATAATAGACCATCTTGTGTGGATGATTCTTTTAATACGAATCATGCCCTCTCTCACTCTCAGTCCTAGTGTCTGGTTACAGAAGCACCATGGAATCAGCGTCTCTGGATAATGAGCTGTAACAGAAGACAGCCTCATCCATCCCCAGACGGTCATTTGGCTGGACAAAAAGCAGCCAGGCATGGGGCATTCTGGATGATCAATTCACCTGCTTAAGTGCCTCATTCTCCTTGCATTTGTAATGTCTGCCAGGCGCGACTTTTAGACAGGTGGTCAGGCGTAAGATATTTGGAACTCAGCCATATTTCACAAATAATTCACAACATCGCAAAGAAATCACAACTTATAGCAGTTATTTAAAAGACTACTAACTAGTTTTGGTCAGGTTTCTCAATAGGAGTTTGCCAATTTGGCGTTTTAGCATTTTTTCCACTTTCCTCGCAAAACACATAAAGAGTAAAAAGTTTGCATCCTGGACCACTCGCCACTGAATTGATTTCTTCAGTTCCATCAACAACTGATTGCATTTAATGAAGCACTGAGTAGTTGAACCAAATCCTGCCTTAAGAAGAGCTTTGGAAACAATTATTACACACATACCCCAATTAATTGTACAAATGTTTTTCATAATTACGTAAGTATGTTCTGTATAGCAGTATAAAGTGTCAAGTTGTGGCATTGTGGTTAAGGTCTACAACTTCTGCGTAGTCCGGGTCATGGTATTTGGGCCTTTTGCTTATACTAAGGCAACAAACTCAAATTTAACTACTAAAATTTCACACACATTCCAGTGGGTCCAGACTGCCATATTTAATAATACCTCAATCAGTTTATATTGCTTTCCGATCCAGTAAAAAGATAATATGTCTTATGATGTTCACAAACCTCCATATGGCTTAAGGGATTTACACATTTGAAAAGTGAAAAGTGAATTGATCTATTGTGTCAGAACCAAAGTGTTCTAGTTCTCTTGCTTGACAGGGTGTTAAATCTGCTGAACATAAGCAGAAAATGAGAACCAAAATCTACCCATTGGGAAGATGTCTTTTGGATGTGTGGTTAGGGAGTGTGCGGCACAGACCACTTCTCTTACTACCAGGAACACAATGGATGATTCATGAGGCTATAACCATTGTACGTGAAATACTGCAGCCAGCTTTGCTTTAATCAATGCAGAGAAACTGGAGTAAGTACATTAACACAACATTTGGCTGTTGTATGCAGAAATATCTCAACTTGATGCATAGAATAAAACATTTATAGGCTTTAATATTCTTTGATAAAGGTTTAGTGATTACCATATGCTTACTTTGGCCTCAAATAACCTTTATTGAGATTGGAGATTCATTGGAGATTCAAACTCAAAATACCAGCTATTCTGTACTGAAAAGTGTAAGCATAGGGTATACAGCCAGTGTAAATAGGTTTACTTGTATTTATTATATAATAGACTTATTTTCATTGCATCTGCACAATGACAGACACTAGAGGGCTTTACTCACCGGGCTTAGAGGATGTTCTGTCAGTAGCTTGTTTACTGCAAGGCCAGAGGAATGCTATACGATTCCACTGGTTACAAATAATGTCAGCATACACAAAGCAATTTCTGTTTTATTATTGTCATTTTCAGGTTAGTGGCTATTGGTCGAATCATTTCAATCTCTACAGCCCCAATTCAGCCTCTCAGCTTTGTACTGCAACTTCATACTAGTAATATGGTGCTTTGGGTTATGATCCCATAGAGGTTTGACTGTAAATAAGGAATGAAAATGTGTTAACACAAAGGTGGAAGGGAATTTACACTCTGTGTGAAATTATACTTTTGATGCTGTTCTCAAGTGTTTAAGGAAACACAGGTAGATTTATTCACAGTATGTAAACCATTTCAGTACATGTTTTATAAATGATATGTGTGTCAGCCTGCAGAAACTTTTCAAAATGGAACATTTAGAATTTAGACAACTATGAGGCCATTACTACTGTTCATCCCTATAAGGTATTTTAGTTTGTTTTTTAACTTTGTACATCCTAAAAACAAATGTGACCAATCAGATATTTGAATGTCTTTATGATGGTTTTGATGTTTTTATTTGGTTTTTACTACTGTGCTCTGGCACATCAGTTGGTGATGCAGCAACCCCCACCCACATACACACACAAACACACAAACACATGGGTTTACTGCAACAGGTACTTTAAATCTCTGAAGGATTTCATTCAATGATAATCATCTTTGTTCTTATTAATTAGCAGTAAAATTAGAAGATAAATGATAGTATCGCAAATGCTAACTAGCTTCATCTGTGTCCTAAAACAAGCACCAAATAAAAAATGAAATGCTTTGACTAAAAATAGATGTCTATATAAATTGTTTAGTAAAGGGAAAATCAACATTATTGCCTGAATGCTTGATACTTAGATTTAAATCTTTGAAACTTGGTTTGTAGCAAACACTGTTACCATAGTTTCACTGTTTTTGATAGCTTCAAATATGGTGATTATACAAAATTAAAGAATGTCTTTACTAAAAAAGAATTTACTCCAATGGAGAGAAGTCACAGAAAAGTTCTGTCAGATAAATGTTTTGTTATGATTATCTTTAAACAGGAGATAACAGTGTGAATAAAATCTAAGGATCTATGCCTGTTCAAAGCTGAGATGATAGAAACACCATAGTTCTGAAATCATGGCCCATGTTCAGGATTTCGGGAGTGAAATTTCAGTCCTCTCTGTTAGACTTAAGAGGAGCTTAGGTTTAAAAGGATGCTTTAGGGAAACACGGCCCAGGCTATATTTTTTAAAACCATCCTGTCTATGCTGCTCCTGTTATGTGGTGTCCTACCTGGCAGTCGGTAATCCCAGTGAGGAACATTACAATCCAGGTGATGCCCTTCCTGAACCCATTCTGGAGTCCCTCTGTGGGTATTATAAGGCAACTACTGTTTTGCAGTGGTGCACAATAATGCTAAAAACCAGCACAAAAAAGGCATGGCCTGTCAAGATCTATCATGTAATAAACACTTCCAACTCAGGGAGCTCCTTTTAACGGGCATTCTAAGTAAAAGCTTAACAAACAGTTCTACACTCTAACTGTCTGAGTCTGCAGTTTGAGAGTTCAGATCTTTCCCCAAACAAGCAAACATCAGCATGTTGGATGTTTTCAGAATTGCTTCTGCTGTATTGGCTCACATGATATGACCACAGATAAACACCCTTATCTGGTGAAGTTATAGAGTCGTCCATCTTAGTTTTCCCCAAACAAACGCATGCATGCTTTTAGTACCATTGGGAACGCTCAGTACAACAGGGCTGTCTTTATTTGCTGAGCTGCAGGCGCGGGTATAGTTTTTAGATAGAAAAACTCAAAACTCTGCCCTGGATCATTTGTCTCCACAGAGATCTAAGAGAGAGGAAGAGTATGAGGGCGAAGACCTTCCTTGAAAAGCTTTGTTGGAGAAAATTATGCGGTAAAGTGTTTCTCAGGTCAGTCTGTACACTTTGATATAATGCTGTTCCATTTGGTGACCGGGGAGAAATGTGTGAAGAACGTGATACCTTTGTGAGGAAGGCTCTGATGGGATTAGATTCAAAGAAAGAAAACTTATATGAGATTCTCTAAGGCCAGAAATTAAACGAGAACAGGGAAAAGGCTTCAGTTACTCCATGAAATGAGTAGCATCACAGTCCTTTCATGACTAGTCCCCATTATTTAGCCTCCATGGATGAAACTGTCCCCTTTAAAAAATAAAGTTGATGAGTAGTAGGCGACCTGATGTGTAACTAATGATTTACGGTTATGTACACAGTAGAAAATATGGATGGTGAACACATTCCTTGAAAACAATATTCATCAATGACAAATCCAGGAAGAAAAACACGCCTTCATTATGCATCAAGTGCATGCCACTGATGCTTGTCAGTGTAAACAGGACACAGTGAGCTTGGCTTTCACAACTCAACTAATGGGGTTGAAGAGAAATGGGTGCTCCAAGTAGATGCTGAACAGGAACGTTAATCTTGATTCAGCTGTCCTTTCCCCAATGAGGTGTTTAATCATGACAGATATAGCTCCCCGGGCCTGCTCTTTAATTCTATGCAATGTGCAGCAAAAGAAAGCCCAGGCATTAATGAGGGACATGTTAGCTATTTGCTCCAACTCTTCATCAGTCTGTGTACTTAGTTAATCAAAGGGGGTCTTTAAAGCACCTCCCCATAACACACCTGTAATGTTCCTCCCTTATTAGCCACACTGACAGATAAAGCATATGGTAGGAAAGGAAGGAGGTAAACTAAGGAAAAAAACTTTGTGATATTTGTGATGCATAAATTTGTAAGGAGAGTTCAGTGCAATTTGTTCGCGTGCAAATAAACAGTACAACAACCAAATCTGAAAACAGCAGGCTTGTCCCAGCAGGCTGCGCATCTCACAGACAGCGTTCTATATACTTTCACACTGCTGCATTCAACTTGGCAATCAAGCATATTCACATCAAAAGAAATTCTCAGAGTTTAACAAAAGAAATGAAGGAAAACTACAGCTGAAATTACAGAGAGGCCACAGACCTGGTATTCAAAAGCATTTACTGTTTACACTGGAAACCAAAACCACATTTAAGCAATTTAAAGGTGCTATAATAATGTAATATAATAAACCAGAGGTGCCACAGTCCCTCACTGCAAAAAAGTACAATAAATACACCTTTTTCGGTACTGTGTGCACCCTTTCCTGTTATAAGACATAAAAGACCAATGAAGGGCATCTGAGAACAATGAGGTCCTTATGCTTTAACTTTCATTAAATGCATTTTTTAAATTTGTGTGTTTACCTACCAATGATAGTATCAATATTATTACATTGTAAGTATTCCCAAAGCAGATATATTTCCAGACTATGTCCAAGTTTCATGAAGCTTGACATCACCATTAATTTTGATATAACAATGAATTTAATGTAGCCACTAGCATCATGTTTTCCCTGCTGTGCCATACCTGATTCACCTCAACAGGATCCAAAAATGAGCAAATATTTTAATTCAGCTTTGCTAGAGTGAAAGATACACTGAATATTGCTACAGGGACTCTAAGACTCTTTTGTGCAAAATCATGAATGACATTTAAAAACATTCTCCCAAGTGTACAGCATGATGTTGGCACATCATCCAGTCAGAAGGAAATATGTTTGTGTAGAAGACAACCTTCCTTCAGCTAACATTATACAAAAAGCTCTATACAGTTAGCTCTGATTAAATCTACAGTCATTATGAGATTTCCATTGGCTTTCAAGTGATCAAGGTACTTTAAACTAATTTAAAATATAAAAATCAGGTTTTTTTCTGCATACAGCTCTATTGGTCTTGTTTTAGAGGCTCACAGCCACATCTTTGGGTCGTTTGGTTCAAAGTGCTGCTGACAGTCAATAACAGCTCATTTTTATATGAACTTTCTTTTTCATATTTTACCCTTTGCTTACAAAATATGGAACATGGGGGCAGTTTCAGTTATAAATATTTATCTGAGGTAGCTAATAGATAATTGGCATATTCTAGTGAAACGAAGAATCTTTGTCTAAATGGAATCATTTCTAAAGCGGCTGAAAAAGGAGGTCACAGTTTTTCACAAGTAACCACAGGGAAACGGTGTTGTTCATATTTGAACAGTATTTTCTGGGATTCGAAGGGTACAAAGAGCCGAGGAAACTTTTTTTGACCCAGTTTCGTGGGATATGAGTCCTTTAAATAATAAAGCAAGTGTGGAAGGAAAAAAGGAAACGCAAATCTTCATGTACTTTCCCTGAATTTCACATCTGTGTATGAGGTTTGAGGTAGAAGTTTTATAATAAACCACATGAATTATACCTTTAGGTGCTGCTATCCCTGAATCCGAACTGCTTTTAATGAAACTTGAGATATCACTTATTTGCCTGAATTGACTATTTAAACACAAGCAGTGAGAATGTTTTATAGCCTGAGATTTCATACTGACATTTTAATTTCCAGACCACTGAGTCACACAAGTGCTTATTCACCCTCTAGCTTGTTTTCTAGTCACAGATGACATGTGGTGAATCTCAATAAGAAGTTTTTTTGTTCACTCCTCCCTCCATTTTCTACTCTCCTGCAGGGGAGTCCCTAGCTATTTTTGCAGTGGGCAGAAAAGTTATCGTGGCCTGGTTTCACCCGCGCAAAATAAAGAGACATAGACTTCAGCAGTGACACACCCAGCTTCTAGAAGTTGTACTCAAATGTCATTCCCTCCTTTAACTCAATCATTCCTCACTCCAAATGTTACTTGTGTTTGATAAAATATCAAAAGTAATTCCACCTCATCAATTGATGAACCAGTGTTTCAGAACATTCATCACACATGTCCTGCTAATGAGAAATGCAGTACAGTGACTTTAGAAAATGAGCTTTACTTAGTCATAGGATCAGCTTCTCAACATCTGCATTACAGATCAAGATGACTTGCCATCCTGAGCTGCAAGCTGTTGCATATGTATTAGTCTAATTGCCCATACCCTGCACCTGTGGGTGAAAAGGAACATTTGAAAAGGAAATGCATAAAGATAACAAATTATCTGTCAGCACAGGGGAATAACTTAACCTGATTATTTAAAACAACTTAAAAAAAACTTAAAAACTAATTACCTATGGATGAATGCACTGCACAAATATCGTATATGAGATAATTATATGAGATTGTTGTAGCAAGACATGATTCTTTCATTTGAAATTGTCTTATTAAGTGAAAGTACTGCACAGATTCCTACTTTGTAGTGCATGTGGTCATCCAGCACTTTGGAACTGTATGCATGAATATCTGTTACATTTACAAGACTAAAGGTGCAGGTCAG
>JBBKCR010000101.1:15550886-15625714 GCA_037577295.1 Ladigesia roloffi | reverse complement strand
CCAGCTCTCTTCAAGTCATTGACCAGCTCCTCCTGTGTAGTTCTGGGCTGATTCCTCACCTTTCTTATCATCCGTGACACCCCACGAGATGAGATCTGGCATGGAGCCCAAGTCCGAGGGAGACTGACAGTCGTCTTTAGCCTTTTCCATTTTCTGACAATTGCTCCAACAGTTGATCTATTTTCAACAAGCTCCTTGGCAATTTCCCCGTAGCCCTTTCCAGTCTTGTGGAGGTCCACGGTTTTGTCTTTGGTGTCCTTTGACAGCTCTTTGGTCTTGCCCATGGTAGAGGTTGGTGTCTGACTGCCTGTGGGGTGGATAGGTGTCTTTAAAGAGCTCAGACAGGTGCTACTAATTAAGATTACTAAGATGTGGACTTCTTAAAGGCAGAGTAACAGTAGCCACAGACCAAAGATGTGGCTACAATGAAGCTGTAGCTCAGTGTTCCCACACTGCTTTACCTATAGATCTACCATCCTGAAAAATTGCACAACCCTGGTCAAAAATATCTGACCCCCCTTATGATTTGCATTAGAAGTTCAATCTCTAGGAGGAGAGTTGGTGACCACTTTGATGATCTGTATCTAATATAATATGATTCATAACTGAAAAGTAATAATCGCATATTTAGAAAACAAATGACCATTAAATGATGATTACATTATATTAAGTTGTGGGCTTTTTTAAACCAATGTCACCATAACTCACAGGGCGAGCTAGCCAGTCACAAACAGAAACTGCTGTAAATGTATCATTTTAGAGATACTTAATTTTTATTTGTATGTTTATGTTTTGTTTATTTGTTTGATTATAGACAGCAAAATGTATCAAAATTGTTTACATATACGTGCTGTTTGCTTAAAAAAATACATTGCTCTTGCCAAATATTATTTTTAATTATTCAGCAAAATCTAAAATATCTTCCCAATCCACCTTAAAGGTATTATGTTATTACTAAATAGAATAACAGAAATGTAACGAGTGATTCCATATGTTAAATGGTATAGTTTATAAGCTCAATAAGTTTGGTGATTAAGGAAAACAAGTGGACTGAATATCCCAAATTCTCCTATTGATAAATGCTGAATAGGACATGGTACATTGTGACAGAGTTGATATGGCTATTGGATGAGGAGTGACTAAACAAGCTATCAGTTTAGAATTGGTCTATAATGGCAGAATTAGTTCTGGGAACAAGAGAGCAAATGAATGATGGTAGTGCTCCATTAGGCAATTTTTTATAACCTGAGAAATATTCAAGGTGGAGAACACGTGACAGCACCGTGTGGACAGAAGAAAGCCCAGGAGAGAAAACACACTCAAGCTGAAGAAATGAAGACAACTCTTCTCCACTCTTTACTGAATTACAGTCACAACAAAATTGTTGTAATTTACTGGCAGTAATAGGTTCTTTTCAGAAAGCATCATACTCACTGTGAAAGCACAGCACACTAGGCTTACACTCTGAATTCTGAGGTTTTAATTCCTAAGCTGTTGGGACTCGAGGCCATCGCTTGACATTGGTGGCAAGCAGGAGCACATTTACACGTAATATTTAGCTATACCTACGCTCATTGTGCCCTTGAGCAAAGAACACAGCCCCCTCGATCTCAGTGGGGACTGAAGTGTGGATCACCCTTGCTGCTGCCATCGACATCCAGCTGTGCACTTCTGGCCGTGAGGTGTGCTAAATGTCCTTTATAGCCCCCGTCAACAAAAAAAAAAGGAAAAAAGAAAGAAAGAAATGCTGTGGGATTTCTAGCCATGAATGACACTTCATGAATAATACCCTGGCCGGCTGTTATCATTAATATCCAAATCTCAAGAAATATGTTGTTAATCATGGTTCTAAAAAATTAAACTACTTATAAAATACTTATACTTTTATTAAATGCTACTATGTAAAAATATTTACAGTAACAAATGTGTTGCCTACCAGTTACACCAAAAGAAATGTTTATGAACTTACATTCAAATACATAGACTTTCATATGAAGCTGGTCCCCACTTTGCAGCTATAAGAGCTTTTCTGTGGGAATTTGTGCCCATTTTATTCTGTAGAGCATTTATGGGATCAGACACTGATTTCAGATGAGAAGTCCTGGCTCACAGTCTGGTCTCCATTCCAGTTCATCCCAAAGGTGCTGGATGTGGTTGAGGTCAGAGGTCTGTTTTGGCCCGGCAAGGTCTTCCATGCCGAACTAATCCAATCATTTATGGACTTTCCTTTGTGCACTGGGACTCAATCATAGTGAAAAAGAAAATGGCCCAAACTGTCTACAAAGCAAGGTATTGTCCAAAATGTCTTGACATGCTGAAGTACTAAAATTGCCATTTATTAATTATAAGGGAATACCTGAATTAAATTATTAAGAGATGTGTCCTAATACTTTTGTCCCAATAGTGTATATGCTTTACTCAATAATTATTCAAACTGTACTTTTACTTAATATATTTAGATTTAAGTCCTTACATTTTAATTTTAAAATTTAAATGCCAAGAGTTTTTCATATGTTCTGCCGTGAATTTAAATACATAGTTTTTTATTTAAGTTAAAATATTGCCCTAAATGAGCACTTCCTTCCTTCTCTTTCTCTCTTGTTCCCAGAACAATTATAGAGCATTTCAAAGTTGAAAGCTTATTTATTAGCAGTGTTTATACAATTGAAATATCGACTCTGTCATCCTCTAGTCAACATTTTTCAGTGAAATCATTCGGGATTGTGCCTACAGCACATAAAGTGAATGTTATCTGCCTTTCCAAAATGTAGCAAGAATACCTAATGGCCAAAAATCAGTGAATCAATGAATCAGCAATGTCAGAAAAATGGGGAAAAAATATTTATTTTGTGAATTCTGATTAAGCCAGTGGGTCTGATATGTCAAGAGGCATCAGCAGTTTTTTTAAGAGTATGACCGTTAGAGGCATTTCAAAAAGTATGAATATTACTGAAAAAAACGCAGACATGTAACAGCACCTACAAGAAGTCAAAGAATTAAAGCACCAACTTCAGTAAGAGCAGAACATGTTTACTCATATCAGCAGTCCAAGAGAGGGAGCTGCGAATGCAAGCTTTAGGAAAGCACAGGAAAAAGCAAGAGCAATCAAGCCATTCGCAGCAAGAGAGTCCATTGCAAATCACATTGATAAAGTATGTGGTTTTGTGTACCCTGACATACCATAGCTAGTCAGGTAGCCTCCGAATTATAGATCCAGCAACAAACCAGAGTCAGGGGATTTACTCCATATTCACTGGCTGCAGATTAGAGTACAGACATGAGAGTATGGACACTGGCCAGTTTTTCACATTCTTCTAGATAGGCGGATGCTCAGTTTTTAGGAACATTTTTAAAAAACTGGTTCAACTGAACACCCTTAAAGCAAAATTCTACAGGAGATTCGGAGCCCCTTGATCTGTGCGATGCTGACACTTGCAGCTGGAACTCACTGAACTGCGATCTAACTGCTCTGTACCCAGGACCAGTCAGCTGGAGCTGCTGCGATTGCACCTCTACTCCCCAAATCAATGCCACACCTTCTCCTTTACACATCATGTCTATGTTTGGAAGCATCTATTCTTGTGAACAGATGTTCTCCATAATGAAACTAAGCAAAACATCCTACCAAATCCTACGCATAGACCAGCATCTGTTCTCGCTATTGAAAGTGGCCTTGGCAAATGTCATTAATCCTAGAACAAACAAGATGATTTCTAAGAAAAGGTGCACAGTGTCTGGTGTGAGTTTAATTAAAAATACTTCCCATTTTAGGTGCCATTCTTTCAAGTTTGCCATCCTTTTCTGTGCTTATTTTAATGATGCAGTCATCCTTCATTCAAAAAACTGTGAAGCACACATTATATGCTGGTTCATTAATCAGATTTTTAAATATATTTTGATTTAAACAAGTACAGTGATTCAAATGTGTTTTGATCAGTACAGACATGCTGTATTTTTTTTAATTGCTACATTACTTGGCTCCTTTGATAGCAAAATGATCATTTTAGTAAATGTTTAGCTGACTTTATTCATAGACCTCAATGTGGTACATTTAACAACACTGTTCCCTGGCAACACTACAAACCAGCCTTTTTGTCCTCAGTTTTGGGAGTTAAAGTTAGACTTGGACCTAAATTAATCACTGCCGTTTCTGGTGAGGCACTGTACAAAGATAAGCTGTGAAGGTGGAAAATATTTCATCAGAAGTCTTGTGGTTCGGTGGGTAGCAGGGGACACACATCTAGCCTGAAGAAAAACATGGATCTTTGAAGTTTGGGATGTCACAATATAAAATATGTCTTAAAAAATCAGCAGAGCAAGAAAAGGTCGATATCCAGCTGCACCGGGGAGTAACCTTTCACAGCTCTGCAACCAAGTGTGCACGGATGGATTCATCTGAATGCTGAAAATTTGGCCTGGAGTAAATCAAAAGCTCAGTGCAGCCGCTGTCTTAATATAAAGTTACAAATGTTTGCAACGTAATGTATTCAGATGACTACATCATCTGAATGTGAGAGCTGTTCAGACATCCCCATCCATTAGGAAGTACATGTTTTCTGACTCTTTGCTATTATGCTTTGTGATGCAAGAAGGCATTTAGTTTGAAAGAACACTGCATTCCAGGAAGAACACAAAATTATTTTCCAGCTTGCGTAGCAGAATGAATATTTTAAGAAACCATACTGAAGCTGTATGTCCTAAAAAGACATTTACATTTGAAGTGGAATGCATTACATTGAAGAAAATGTTGATCTAAATCATGTTGCTTGGGCTGGATGTATGTTCTAAAAATGGAGGAAATGAAAAGGCACATTAGAGCTGTAGCCCTTTAAGAGATATCGATAAAATGCAACAAAGGCTGTGTTTGAATGATACATTCTGGAAAAATAAACCTCTGTGAGAGGATGATCGTTTGTGCATTTATTTTCAACCACTGAGCACTACAGCGTTGTACACTGAACAGAAAATGGGGACATTCTTTGAGAAGACCCTTCAATGCTGGCCCACTTTCCCCAGCTCATTTTTCATCCTGCAGTTATCATAACCAACATGCCTTTGAGCCTTTTATGGGACCGAAATGCTGCAGGACCAAAGCATACATCTTGTTGAACGTATCGCAAAAGCAGAAAGGAAAATTCCCTTTGTGAACATGGTGAGGCTTTGTAGTATGTACTTTAAGACAGTATAAAATAAATGCTGTGATGCATTTTTTAAAGTAGCCCTACAACCAGCTTCCCTCATGGTAATTTCATGGCAAAAGATGTACTCGCCGCACACTGCCAGCTCTAAAAGAGGGGAACCATCAACATCTATTTAAACTTCAAAAGGAGACAGTGTGAGCTCTCTGATCCCAGCACTTTGGCACGATGTTTGGAAAAAAAAATGTAAATGAGGACAAGAGGCAACATCAAGCATATCTCTGCCTCTCTCTGGCTCTCTCCCGCTCTGCTGCAGGAGCATTAGCCTTCATCTGCCCCCAGACGTGAAGGAGGAGCTCAGTAATTCACATTGCCACACGGTGATGCTTGGTGGGAAAAGAACAGAGAAAGAGAAGCAGAGCAAACCTCGACAAGCATCATCACATTCGCTACACAGCCACGACTGCACTCTAGTCTTGCTGCAGTGCGATCCCCAAGAATATCTTTTGCAATATAGACACGGAACACATAACCATCACGTCATTCGTACGCATCATTCATGAACACCTCCAGGTTGCTGGGGGCTTGAATTGATTTGAGATTTCATATTATTCCCTCAGCAGTGTCCTGGCTACAAGTATAACCATCTTTTTCATCACATGAGATGTTCATTCAATATGACAAAAGACCTAATTCCTAGAGTTTTGCATAAGATGTAGCCATGGCTGCAATAAATGAGCTAAGAGGGCTAAGCCCTCCCTATCTTTTTAAGAACAAAATGTATCAAAATTAGATTTATTGTTGGTCTCCACATGGTTTTATTTACAGCCTATCGGTGAAATGCACTATGACATATTAGATGGAGTGAAACACCCCTATACTGGCCTACCTTTGGGCCTAATAACATCCAGCTTCACCTTCCGACAGCCTGCAGGTCAAGTTAGATTGAGTGAATGGCATTTAGTCAATTCCAGGCAATCCATCCTAGCCAGAGTAGAGAGAACAAAATCCAAGTCTTTGGAAGTGTCGGTGGGTGGAAAAAGAGGCTTATGAAGCTGTTAACAAATTTGAGGCATTATGGTGTGTGGGTAGTTAATAACGTAGAATTTACTGTTGCAGTGTTGTCTTTATCATAAATTGATTCATTTTTCTAGTCTTATCATGTGAGTGAAATTATTAGATTAACTTGTAATGCTTAGCTTACTACCTATAGCTCGCCAGATGACGAGATACATCCGTTTTTGTTATTGTAGTTCTTACATTTCTTTATGTTACATTGGTTTGCAAACATGACACTTGCTAAAATGCTAACTAACTAATTTTGCATGTACCCACTTTAATTGTTAATTCACTGTTCCCTATATTAATGATGTATCATTGGTTATTTCAACACTACTCTTTCATTTCTGCAAATTTTCAGCAGAGCAGCATGTTAAATTTTATTCAGCATAATACCAAGAACACTGAGGACTTCTTTATACTTCTTTTAATGAACCATTTTGGTATAACAGGAACAACATAGGCTAAACATTTGGTGACGAAGAGTGAAATGCGGGGCTTTTGAGCTTCAAGCTTTTGCGTACATGAGCGCATTCAAATGTAAACACTTGCCTAACTGAATTGCATTTTTTCCTAACTTCATTCTTACAAATTAAAAGAGCCACTTTTGGGTCGTTAAATTAAAGAACCATCCACTGAATCACCCACCATAAATGGAAAGCGTGGGAGTGGAAAAAAACGTAATGCTGAATAAACCTGCACGAAATGCTGAAGTTCCAGAAAGAAACTTTACACTGGTGAAACATGTTTATGTGAAGCATCCTTATACGAAGCCTTTGAAAGGTTCTTCGCAATCACAAATCTCTTTTTTCACATAATGTTTGAAGGAATTCTTTGTGGCACCTCTTTTTAAAAAGTGGAACCAAAACATATTTTCAAGAAGATAAACAAATCCCTTATCAAGCCTTGACATGCAGAAATGGCTCCCAGCAGGTATCCGAATGCTTCCCCTAAAAATAACTAGCTGCGAGATTGAAAAGGAATTTTCAGTGGTACTGGAAATATATATCAGGTACATGAGCCAGATAATAAAAAATTATATTTACTGTGAATTTAAAAAGAAAAACATTCATGGGTTTGAATAGACTTTCTGTTGTTCATGTTACTTAACAAGTCCATGTCACTGATTGAAACTGACTCAGCTGTGTTTTACAGATACATTGTAAATATATTTGAATAAAATTGTCTCCTGGTCTTATCGATTTGCATATTATTTTACTTTTGTTATTCATCCTCTTTGTGTGCTAGATGCCCCTAGCATGCCTTCCTTTGAGCCTGATTTTTTACTCCTTGGTTAACTGCTGCTGGCTGTAAGAGTAAGTAGTTATGCATTCAGCTGTGTGTGATTCTGCCACAGATGGTAGCAAGCTTCTGATGCTTCTAATTTTGCTGGATATAATCACTTTATATCACAAGTTAGATGTAGATGTATTGCATGTAATGAACATTTAATTTAAGGTTGCCTGAGTGCAGTTTATATTAAGTGAGCAGATATTACTCAATCAAGTCCAGCATTTCATGTTTTTTAAGTGTGGTGTACTCAGAAAAAATAAGGGCTCCTTAATGGTCATTGGCTAGACTGTACAGCTGTTGAAGCAAAAACTTTTAATTGATATGAATGCAAAGTGTATTGTTAAAGGCTGCCTTTTCTTTTTGCCATTTCATTCTTGTCAAGAGACTAGTCATCTTTAAACCGGGAGACCTGGAACTTTTCCCTGCTGCCTATTAGCTGCTGTAAACTCTGTATTTCTCTTCTTTTATAATGTTATAAACAATGTAAACCATCAATTATTCAGTTGGACCAATCTTTACATTTCTGTTTCACATAACTATCCAGTCAATACAGTGTAGTAAAATGCCACAACACCTGGATTAATCAATACATTTTACTTCAGGAATCTCAATTGCATGGACATAAAGTGCACTTGTAATACATTAACTTGGCCAATAATTACATTAAGAAGAACAAATTGCTGGAAGGTGCAGAGACATGGCTTTCATTAAGAAGAAAGGCATCTAATCAGGGAACAAGTACAGGGAGCACAGAGGAGCCTTCAGAATCAAAAGGATGAGCAAAATAAGAGCAAAGAAATCTGAGTGTTATGCACTAAGTTGTGTTATGATAATAGCCCTAACTCATGTGAAAACTCTCAGAAATATTAAAAACCTAATAACTGCTTAGAAGTATTGACTCCAAATTTCTATAGGAAAAACACAAATTAAGATTATTTCTCATTAAATCACAAATGTGTGCACCCATTATAGATAAAATCATGTAAAAATATTAATAGGTTATTTGTCATGAACAGAACAGAAAAGACAAAATACTGATTAGTTTAGTACAGCAGTCAAACAGACAGGGGACGGCAAGAATCAAAGTAGAGAAAATCAGGCAATGGAAACAATAACCAGGACATGAGAAAATAAGCAAATACTCAGAATGTAGGGAAGAACACTAAAAATACTTTTCACATTTGTACTAGAACACTGGGTTTTTGTTTTGGAGAATTTGAGTCATGTGGTTAGAATTCAGGTGGACCTAGATGAACTCTTAATGGTCTTTGCAGAGAATGGAGAGAGTGAATCTCTCAGGGAGAGTGAATCTCTCAGGGAGAGTGAATCTCCGGACTGGAGCCTGGTTGTAACCTAACAGAACTGGTGTTTATAAGGAATAGGGAATCTATTTGAACATTATGAATCTTAGTTATGTTCAATTTTGTACCAGAGCCACTAAAGTGAGGTTGAGCACTTTATATACTAATTCAGCCAAATCCTGGACCAAATTTTCCTTTCAGTGAAGAATGGTCCAGGACCAGTGTTGGGGTGATTACCCCTTAAAACAGTAGATTATGACAAATGACTAACAACTTCTCTCAAGATATAATAATAATGTTACTCAGGTGTGTTGTAAGAGCTTGGTGACCAAGGCTACCATCCTATATATTTTCTGAACAGCCCTGGATTACCTTTTCTGAACAGCCCTCGATTACTCTGTAAAAAAACCTGACGATGGAAAAAAGTCACTAATCTGGAAAAAAGTCATTAATTATTACCTTACTTCTGCGTTAATCTGTAAAACTCACTTATATTTCACACATCCCCAGAAAGCTGCTGCTGGAGCCCGCTGTTTCAGTTTTCTGTAAAGCATTTTTAGTTTGACTGGGGTGTGGTCTCTTCTTTGGCAGATGGTAAAAATAAGGGCTCTGAGCTGCCAGGGATGAGACCAGAGGCGCATCCTGTCAGCAGGCAGAGCAGGCAGCTGCTTGGGACCCCCAAGCCACTAGATGGCGAACGAGAGCTGACACCTTAAATTACAATAAAAACTGGTTAGAGGGGGGGGCCCTAGTGAATTTTTGCTTGGAGCCCCAAACAGACCCTAGGATCGCCTCTGGATGAGACTGATGTGTACCATGTGTTTTGTTTTGTGTTTCTCCCTAAATAGGGGTCACCTGTGTTTCTCCATTGTCAGTTCACCATCACAGTTTGCCTGAGTTGTGTTCTGTTTTTGCCAGTTTCTCCTACCTTGTTTGAATTTTGGCCCCCATGGAAAAAGTTGCTTTTTATTATGAATAAAGACTGAGAAACCAAGGAAGTCTGCTCCTGTGCCTCCTTTCCAAATGGGCACAGCCTGGACGTGACAATACCAAACCAAACCCAATAAGAAAAGCAAGTTTTACTTTGGAATTTAGATAGAAAGTTATAGTCACTCACCTCAAACAGATACCATTGAAAAGATATAAAGCTTTTCAAGCTATTTGTAAATGGAAATAGATTCTGATCTGTTTGGGTGAGGTTGAGTCTCTCTCACTACCTTTTTCAGCCCATAACTGTTTTCCATAAGTTTCAGATGGTTAGATGCTTAAAAAGAATGTCCGATAAATTCACAGCACTTCCCCCACTGTTGCTGTGCTGCTTATATTCACTATCAAAGCCTCACAATCAGCTGTGGTGTGCATACAAATTACACAGTATAACAGGATAACATAGATAAAATGTTTTTCAACTGCTTCTCATTAATTGTTCTCTTAAAAACACATCAGCATAGTTCTTGTGAAGTCAAAACTTATATGTGTAACTGCGCAGTTACTGTAATTGATTCCAAGAAAAAATGTAATGACATTCCATTTAGGTGTTACTTCGTGCTGCGACTGTTCAGTTAGACCTGATGCCTGCTGGGAAAACCTAGCATGAATGGGATTTTCATTAAGAATCTGGACAGGTTCTCCAACCATATAACCTTCTAACAGCATAAAGAGGTAAATTCCTGCTTTCTTATCCCACAGTTCCTTTCAACAGAAAATTCACAGGAACACTGAGAAAAATATCTTTCTAGTTTCCTGTAATGGTGGACAGATGGACAAAATAAAGGGTGAGGCTACCCCAAATATTCTGTTGTCAAAACCCAGATTTGACTGAGATTTTGGAAATGAAACTCAGGAAGTGTCTACAAAGGCAGAATGAAGAGTGAGGGCACTGGGAATCTGCTTGTCGGTTCAGGAGGGTTTCAATGTTTTATTTCAGACTTGCTGCCATTTGTTGGAGACACTAGGATCTCAATGTAAAAGTTCTGTCCTGTTAGCGCATTGACCTCGTGAATGGGGTTATCTGTTTGGCTTTAGGGAATATTGCTGATCAGCGAAAAAAAGATGTGGTATTATGCATAGTGTGTCTTGCTGTGGTTGTTTGATCTGCCCCGCGTCTCAACCCAGAGCAGTGCTAATAGGATTTGTCTCAAAAATATACAACTTGCAGACATCTACTGTATATTAGAGCACTTTCTCAACGCTTTCCAGTCAACCCAACATCTCTACGTAATAAATGCTCTCCTTATTAAAGTAGAGTTCTCAACTGGGCTACACTGCTGACAGTGAGCTGTGTTATTCTGGGAGGTTGTGGATTTTGACTTCATGCTAGAAAGCACCCCTGACAAAAAGAAAATGGGACCGTGACAAATACCCTAAGTCTATTTTTTTCTGCTAATCAGCTTCTTACTTAAAAAAAAATCAGTCTACCACATCACCTCATTCAGTCTCTCAGTCTAAATCTTGGCGGTTGTGTGAATCAGAAAAGGATGTGTGTAGGGACAGAGGGGATGGGGCAGAAGGAAAGCCCTGGCCCAGTTTCATCTCCGATACTTTGCCGCAGAGACGAGTATCTGCAGGCCTGAGGGGGGAATTATGGTCTGCAGATGGGAAAGGAGTTACTGGCTGACAGATGCAGAGCTAGGAGGTCCCCTGAGTTCCTCCATATTCACTGATGAATCCAACATCATCCTCTTCCTGACTCCTCACCTAGCCTCTGACAGGGGTACTGCTGCTTGGCACAACAGCCTCACAGAAACACCAGCTGAGCTTCCAGCGGAGCACTTTTTGTGAAAAGGGCACAATAAAAATACAGCAAGTCTAACGTTGTTCAAAATGAACTCTCCTAATTTGAAAAATCCTGCACTACAATGTCAATGTGACTTACCTAATTGTACTCCATTACTGATGTAAGGTTTCCATAAAGGTCCTTTGAACATGATGTGAAAAAGCCTTGGAAAGCAACCTTTACATAAAATCTTTAGATTTACCTTCACATGACTCATTTAATGTGCTTCTTAAAAATACAGTTGAAAGGCTCATAAGGGAATAAAAGGGTGTACTCTATGTTATCACTCTAAAGGACTCTTTTTGACACTTTTATTTTTGAGATTGGAGTGGTATTGCTTTCATTAAAGACTGTCATTATATCACTACGACCTGTCATTCCGAATGACATTATCATGAAAATTATGCCTCGGTGAGCAGAGGTATGCGAATTACTGATATAAACCAATTAAAATGGTCAGCAAGGAGCAAGGTCTAATCATGCTGTGAAGGTGTTCCTGACAAACCATTCCCCTGCACTATTTGAGACTGGTGATCAAAGTGAAATGGTTAATTATTTCAGGCTCCTATGATGCTGAATTGGAAATGATTTTGGAAAGGGAGCTTTACATGCATTGTTGACACATGGTGTTGTATGTGTTGTTGCAGTTAGATCAAATCCTAGTATCTCAATTTTTGTCAATTCTTATTTTTACATAATTTGCGAACACCAGCTGCTCTTTACATGTGAAAGAAATCACAACAGGAGCTCCTGAGTGGTACAACTGTCAAGTCGTTGATTCTATCATCAGGTGATTCTACAGCCACCCATGGCTGGGAAATCGAAACAACACATTTGGTTTCACTGTCTCTGGGTGGGTTTGGATGGCCTTTCCTGACATGGTTTGATGCAAATCAGCAGGGGCATCTCTTAGCATATGCACTAAAACACTCTCTGCCAAGCGTGCTGAGCTGTCCAATGATATTGCATTGGAGAAAACTGGAAAGAAGCTGTGCTGCTTCACGTGAGGAAAAGGGTGCTAGCGTTCACCCTCCCAGTGCTGGTGGTATCATATAACTGGGAGAGTCCAAGATGGTAGGAACTGTGACACTAGAATTGTAGTGGAATTGGACATGACTAAATTAAAGACAAAATCATAAAATAATTGAATGAAACAAAAGAACTAGTCCACGAATACCAAAAATATATGAAGGGTTGAATTCCAAAAAAAAAAAATATGGACACCTAATATTTGATGTAAAACACATTTTCATTTCTCTAACATGGATGATATTTTATATTATATTTACAATGAATATTGATTCTGTGTAATTAAATTAAATTATGTGTAATTAAAAGACCCCGACAGCCCCCACTTTTAAAGATTTTCATGATTAGCTGAAAATATTAAAAATACAAAAAAAACCCCATTGCAGTCAATTGAGTATAGCAAATATTAATTTGGGCTTGTTTTATGGTAGAGTTTGCAGTTATTACTTTGTATTTTTATTGTTTGCAGTAGTAAGCTGCCGCCTACATTAATTAGTGTGCATTTAAGAGCTAAATAAACAGTCTGCTTTGTTGTGTTTTGGATCATTTGCATTAAGTTTGTCCAGAAGGACAGAGCAGATTGATCAGGGTGTGAATCAGCAATTGTTTTGTCTGTTATTTAAGTCCTACTATATCTCATTACTATTATGCATATACGCACCTTGTCACATGTTATTTTTTATATAAATCATCAAAAATTCAAATAACTGTATACAAACATACTGCTTTTTGGGGGGTTTGCCGCTTTTCCACCTTGAAATGCCTGAGTATATATACATAGATGCTGTTGTTTGTCCATTTTAATGTTCTCTTCTTTTAAAATTGATTTAAATCTTTAAAGTAGTCACTTAGATAATATCAATAGTGACAGTCCTGTTCTGCAAAGGTACATATATTCTCTCAGCTGTTTTAAGACTTTCAGACTCTTATCTTTGGTTAATGCCTTGTGTAAGTCTTGTGTAAGCTCTTGTTGAAACGAATCAGGTGATCCCAACTCCACTGCTCTGCTATCGACTTCTCATTAATGGCCTAAACACAGGGAGCTTAGCTAATGATCCACGATACAGTGATGGAAAGAGAGTCCTCTAGCTTCATCTGACTCGCAGAATGACTCCAATATCATTAGCGGATGTGATTGAATATATCCACCTCTTCCCCATACCCCACATACAGAGACTAATGTGGATATACAGCACCCATTAGAATGGCATATTTTATATGGTTTGTTTTTCACTATTTGGCTCAATCATTTGTTACAGACCATCAGAAGCTGCCCCAATTGACTGAAGCCATAAGCACAGAGCTTCACACTATTGGAAGCTTTTCTCTCTGAAATCCTTTCTTGAATGTGCCGGCGTGTCCAATCTCTTTTGGTATAAGCAAGTCAAAACTGCACAGCTCCCTTTGTACTGGTGCCGCCCTCTAGACTGGGATTCGTCAAAAGAATCTGTGATAATTTCACACTTCAGGAACCATAAACGCCCCCGTGTCCATGCTTTTGTGTCGGTGCCCGTCAGACCTATCATCTTTTGATGAGTTGTTACGCTGAGACTAATCGGCGCCTGGCGACTCAGGCTGCATCTCTTATCTGAGTGGTCTTTCTAAATGTAAGACCCTCTGTCAGTAGTGATGACAAGACATTGCAGTCTCACTCACAGTTTTAAGGAGACTGGGTTCCAGCATATGTCAGGATTACAGAATACTTTAGCACAAGCTAACATGGGTAAGCTAGTTTTAACTGCCACCACATATGACATTAGCTGATGTTGAGCTGGCCTTTATCCTAGATGAGCATGGAGTGATGCCTGCTGAGATATCACTTCTGGAGGCTGCTTCAAAGACAGAGAGAGAAGCATCAAAGGAAAATGCGTGTAGAGGACTAGGGCTACTATACATCCACAGACAAGACTACACCTCATTTAAAGACCAATAATACTCCTTGCATTACTTTGTGGGTTTGAGCCATGGTCAAGGTCGATCACATGTACAGATAGTGGTCCTTTGCTTTTGAAAAACAATTCACATGAAAACTAGCCAGGATTCTATTTCACAGAGAGTGTCTCTACATCAATTTTCAAAAGCTGGTTTGGGAGTAGCCTGAAAAATAATGTCTTAAAACAAAATCGAAGGGGTAGAAGTCACTCATTTTTCAGAAAAGTAGCCCAAATTTACACGTTGTTATACGATTGATTGCATTAATCAGCCCTCTGTCTCTCAAGCCTATACTAAATCAGTTTTTGAAGATCCATGCTCTTATCATGGTAATGAGAAGGACCATTTCCGAGGACCTGATTTTGTCATTCTTCAGTTCGTCTTATTTTTCCTCGCTCTCTCTATCTCTCTTTTTCTCTATCTCTTCCCTTTGTCTCTCTCTCTCTTTCTCCCACTCTCTTTCTCATTTTTCATCAGATGAATGTTTTGTGTTTCAGACATATATTTCTGAAGATTACTGTATATATTAATCATTTTTTTGTTTGATTCGCATGGACCCTACACTCTGATTAGAGGTGCTCATTGCACTGTAGTGTCTCTCCATCAGTCTCTCTCTCTCTCGTGCTCTCTCGCACATTCTCTCTTGTACTCTCCGTCCCACTCTCTGTCTCTCTCACCACCTTACTCACTGCTGTCGCCCATTAACCTTTACCTTATGCACTCTCATTATATTCTCTATTAGATGTCACAATTTTCCACTTAATCAACTGCTAATTAAAATAACTTCAGAACCCCTTCTGGGTTATATTTCCTCAGAAAACCCACACAGATTTGTGTATTATGTCTAATGAAGGTCTAATCAGTGGACTCAATTGGTGTATAAACCCATTTGGTCCAATTTAACGTCTGGAGTGTCAGCCTCAGTGGAAATGTCTTTGTGTGAGGATGAAGCTGCTGTGTGCTCGCATCTCCCCAGCCAAGCCCCTGCTTTCTAAAGCTTTCCGCAGAGAGCCTTGTTTTTTTCAGGGTCGCACTGTGAATAGAGAATTTCTTTACTATAAGCAATTTTCAGTGCATCAGTAACACCACGCCTTACTCTATATCGGTTGTATAGTGTAGGCAAATATTGCATACAGGATCAAAACACAGTCTACATTTCCATATCAGTTACATGCCTTAAGATACATCATACATCGTCAAGTCTCCTTGTGAGTTGCATGATGTGTTGAATGCATAATTAATTTTATGTGAGCTGAGCTGCTACAGCATCAAGATTTCTAAATTGCGGGGTAGGCCTACATTGTAGGGTGGTGGATCACAATGCTAGTCTCTGGTCCCACGTTGTCATGGAGATGGGTATGAATGGCTGGATTTTCAGCATTTGATGAAGGCTTATCAGAAACAGTGCATGGGTGGAACGCCAATTCATCCATAAACATTTACAAAGAATAGAGTTTAAGTGCTCCAGTAATTTCAACTCATTTATCCCATTTACTTCAGTTTGCATCATTTTACATAACTCTTCTGCAGAAATGAACATAACAGTGGTGTGAGAAAGCTTTAGAATATAATTTTTTATCTTTTTTTTTCACCATGTGATGCAGTAAAAATAACTGTGTATATTAGCATACGTTTTACACAGTGTTTTGGAGAAGGTCTGAAAATGTGAAAATTATATGAAAATCATTTCCAAACACTTCATGTTTTAAAGTCAAGACAAGATTTGAATGAAACATTTCTGAACATTTTGCTTACACAATGATTCAGAATGCAAAACAAAACTCTTAAATCACAGAACCTTCAGAAAACATGGTCTGGCACAGGACTAATGATGCACTGTTTTGTTTTCAAACATCATCTAGGTCAGGGGTATTCAATTAAAAGTCACAGAGGTCCAGTTATTACATTTCGTACTAGTAGAAGGTCAGAACTGAAGTCTATCTTTTGTCTTATAGTCTTCCCCTATGTCTACATTTTCATATAGTTTACTCACAATGTATTGTTCATTTCCTATGCAGGAAATGAACTGAGTGCACAACTAACTCTTTTACCACAAATAGAAGGAGTCCAGTTGTGAGCCGAAAGAACAGGTGTTGTGCCAAAAAGTGATCATCTGCCAGAACTTTATTGCCGTCCACGGGAGCACGCTCAGCTGCTTAAAGCCCAGATTAATTTACTAAATATCATTCAGCAGGGTTATACTCGACACATAAGACTGCAAACAGACCCTTATAACTGTTAAATACATTGAAAAGGAACATTAAAAATGGTAATATGCGGTTTTCAAGCTGCCAAAAAGTGAATACAGATTCTAACTTGTGACTGAAATACAGTTTCTACTTCAAACTTGCTAGATATCATTCAGGAGGGTTAAATGTGACACATTATAATGCAAACAGTCCCTTATAACTGTGGAAATACCTTTAAAGGAACATTAAATCTGAGAACGTGGAGTTTTCAAGCTGCCAAAAAGTGATTGCAGCTCATAACCTGTGACAGTCAAAAGTTATATGCTGTAATCACTTTTTAGCAGCTTGAAAACCCCATATTATTATTTTAATGTTCCCTTTCAATGTATTTTAGCAGTTATAATGGTCTGTTTGCAGGATAATGTGTCCTGAATTATATCAAGCAAGTTAATCGAGGCGCTACACTTTAAGCAGCTCCCGCGGATGGCAATCAAGTTCTGGCAGACGATCACTTTTTGGCACAACACGTGGCTCCTTTCTGAAATAAGCCGAACTTTCAATCACTAGTAAACTAACGAGTGAAGCTGTTGTTGTATTAACGGGAGTAACAGCACCCACTGTCAATAGCCACGACTGCCCAAAATAAATGTTCCATGAAAATTACTCATTCTCGTGAATTGACTGGTCACAGGTCCGGACAGAACATTCACTCAGTCCGGATGCAGACCGCGGTCCGCCATTTGCTGATGCCTGATCTAGGTAAAGGGAAACTTTGCTATGATTTAATTAATAAGACAAACAACACTTCGATAAACCAGGGACATTTAAGAGACAAGCGCTGAGGTCTTAAGAAAAATGGACTACTTGTTTATGATCAATAAAAGTTTGTGTGAGAAAATAAAGAAGTTTTTAACAGAAGAACACAATGCCAGCTTTGAGATATGGGTCCTATCTCCTATGCTTTGTTTTTCTGTGGCATCAATTGGCATGGGAACTGCTGTGGGGAAAGAACAATTTCCTAAAAATCCCCAAAACTAACTGGAAGGATTATACGTATTTCAACAGTACAACAGACACTGATCCAGACCATACAAAATCAGCACCGACCCACTTCAAGAATTTAAAGATGTTTGGGGAATGGTCTTTACCAATCTGCCCAGACATTCACATACAACTGTAAACTTATACACTTCTCTTTTATTGTGCATTTTGATCAGGTATAGGACATAGATCTGTATCTGATCAGGGATTTCAGTGTTATTCAGCATTGCCAGCCTTTTATGAAAGTTTGATGATATGCCCATTATAAACCCGCTATCCTTGAGACACGAAAAGTTCTGGAGCTTTCAAGCTGGGGCTTTTGCCATCTAGCTTGATGATTACCAGGCAGGGATCCAAATGTTCCAAGATCGTATCTCAGAAAGAACAAGCAAAGTCACAGAACAAAGCAGATTACATTACGTGAACACGTGTAAGCCTGTGAGAAGTAGGGTAGTCACAGGCTTGTTCTTTCTGGTGCCTGGTAGGCAGTGGATCTACTTTTATGCTGTATTATCTTATACCTTAACTATTGCCATCCCTGGGGCACAGGCACAGAGCACTGCAGAAACATACTAGGACCAACACACTTGCACTCGCATAACCATCTGTGTTACTCCATGCAGGATTTTGACCAGAAACGTTTGTGGTTGACTCACTAAATCATGCAATCACAAACACTTAAATAATGTTGTGAATGCTGTTATCATAATGGCAGGCAAATTGAGTTGTGAGAAGAACATAGATCGGTCAATTACTCCACTAGTTCAAGTGCCTGTGTGTCAAAGAAGGTATAATGATGCTTCTATTACTACTAGCTATATCACACATTGTAATTCATTCTGTACCGGAAATTATTGCAGAATATATATTAAAGTAAACAAATTCCTGAAGTGCTCATATAATTGGGGTGTTGGCAATGTTTTTCACAGAGTGTTATTGAACTGGACAGTGAAAGCCTGCCCTGAGGACCCCTGTGTGTAAACACACTGATGCTGTCATTAGAATACTCTGAGACAGTCTGTTTACATGACCAGCAACTTCACAAGGAAAAACAACAGAAGGCTCTGTTTCAGATTCACTGTCTGGAATCAAGAGTTGGAACGAGTGACTCCACTGCCACTGATCTCTGTGTGTGCCAGTCTTGCTTGAACAGGCTTTGGATGAGCTAATAATTACACAACCTTTACTGTGTCTTTTCTTTTATAATTCAGCATGTAGTAAATGAGAAAGGCATAAAAGTGCTCAGACCCGAAATTTGGATGAATGTGGTGATGCAGTCATGTTTAATCATTGCGTTATTGTAGAAACAACGCCTCTGTGTGTCAAAGCCTCCTCCACTCTGGCACTCTCTGGCACTTAGGCCTGCCAGCCATTTTAATCCCTGTTTTGATCTCCTAAATTCTCTGATGCCTGGCACATCGAGAGCCCCCGAGTTCAGCAGTGCAGCCCAGAGGAAGCCTAGAGTTCAGCACAGCAGGAGGTGTAACTCCAAACATCATCGCTCTGTCAAGGGGAATGCCACTAAGAAGAGAATGGCCTAGTCTAACCACATAGACCAAAAATTGGCCTGTCTTGGTTAGAAAGAGATTGATTAAAAAACTGAATTTACAGTTTTTCATACCCAAATCATGTGTGGGGTTAAAATATTAAACAGCAGCTTAATCATACCAAGCATGTCTTGACTGGCTGTTTTTGTTGTAAAGGGAAAACTGCAAACACAGTTTTTTGTCAAGCGATCATTATTGCTATATTCTTTTTTAATGAAATAAGTACAAGTTTCCTTTGATATTACTAGAAATGTATGAGAAGAAACACAAATTCCATTAGTTTAATATTTGCCAAAAATTAAGACAATAACAGGGATAGCCCCAAATAACAAAAATTAACAATGTCAGTAGCGGGTGTTTCCAATATTTGCCGCAATGACAACTTGACAGTGACATCTTATGCTCCTCACCAGCCTCACGATGCTTTGAGGCAAAGCGTTCCGCTCTTCAGGTAGTAGTGGGGTACAATCATTCAGTCTCTGCTTCAACTGGTCCCAGGCATGCTCTATGGGAATCAGGACAGGGGACATTGATGGACATACCATATGAGGCACTCCAACTTCCTGATGTCAAGCTGTGACATTTCTGCCACATTGTGGTGGAGCATTATTATCCATGTGCTGGCGGAATTGGGGGATGATGATGGGTTCTATGATGTATCTAAGGTATGAACGTGCAGTGACATATACAATAACCAAATCTGTTTTGCGCTGACTGAAGATGCCTGCCCAGACTGTTGCACCTCCTCCACCATAGCAAACACTGGGGACCATGTTAATCTCAGGGTATTGCTCACCTCGCCTTCTCCATCAACGCCGACGACCATCATGTCTGCGCAAGGTGACCTGACAATCATCAGTGAACAGGACGGTAATCCACTGCTGCATTGTCCAGGTCACATGGTCTTGTGCAAACTGCAAATGCTCACAGCAGTGTCTTGGTGTCAGTGGAGTCACCTGCAACAGTCACGAGGCATTCAAGCCAAAGTGGTGGATTCGGTTACGAATGGATTTCTGGAAACCCTAGTACCCCTCGCACCTTGTAAATGGGCCTGCAGCTGTGTGGCAGTTGCATTACAATGTCTGAGTGAATAGGTCCTTAGGCACTGGTCACCGATGGGATCTGTCACTCATGGGGCTCCACTCCTGGGTCTGTTATAAATTCTGCCAGTAGTTCTGTGTCTTAATGCAAGTCTGCTGATGACACTTTGAGACACACCATGTTCACGAGGAACATCTGACTGCCTGTTTCTTCCAGAATTTCTACATTTATATACAGGTAGGCCTGGCCTACAGTATGGAAATAAAACCATAGCACTGTTAATGACCCAGAACGGAAGAACTTCCTCATACCCCTTGGCCTTTATTAAAATTTTAACAATTATTAGTGTGCTAGCTCTATTGTTCTTCTTAAGTTTTATTCTTCTTATTCTTATTATTCTGTTCACCCTACTTCTCCCAGAGCTTTGGAGATAGAGACAACCTTCCAGTTCTGACACGTCGAGAGATGCCCATGATGTAAGGAATGTTTAGGCAGCTCAAAAACCCCGACCGGACACAATTTCCAGGTCTCAAAAAGAGTGTGCAGAGGGACTGAGCAGACTGTGCTTCCTTCCCTTGTCATTGATGCGCACCATCACTGGCGTGCCTTTGAGAATACGTCTGCATGCCAACAGTGGGATGGATGGAATCGCCTTTCAGCAAAAATGGGTGTGGTGAAACCCCCCGCCCCCAACTCCCCACCCCCGTGTGCTACGCCCCTGCCTCAGTCTAACCAAATTTAATGGAATGTCACAACTATAACCTGTTCAGCATGCCCCCAGATAAATGGTTTCGCCATGTTCTCTGACCCCTGAAACCAGTGAATACATATCTCAGGCTTTAGCTTCCCATCAGAACGTGTGCTGCAGATGATCCATGACAACCAATCTCCTGTTCTACATCAGGGTCCTCTCTGAGGGCTCTATAGGTCAAAGGGTCTGAACCCAACCACTCCTTCACCAGCCCTATCAGTGAGCGCCTCTGTTCTGCTCTAGTTCCCCAAGCTCCCACAGCCCCACGCCTCTGTGTCTGGAGTTACCATAATGTCTGCTGACGGACTGACAAGCAGGTGATTGCTGTGAGCCCGAGGAGGGAGCACTCAGTCGTTGCTCCTTTAACGGCCTGTTTAAAAGCCCACAGAAAGACTCGTGAGCAAAAGCACTGGAGGCTGCAGAAAACTGCTGACCAAGCAGCGCGGGGACAATGAAAGTACAGTCTGCTTCCTGGAAAGCTGCTATTTGCCCAACCATGTTCATATGAGCTGTGACCCTGAAGCAATCTCTCCAAACTGTCCGGGTAATCTGTGCGGTTTTCAAGTAATCAATAATTGACCGTGAACAAATCCTAATATAATTGTTTGCTCAGGGGTAAGAGACTGTCCTGTTCAGTCAAAGTCTTGGAGTTTTGGAGCTTTATGTTCTTCATTAAGCACTGGCAGTCTATTGTGAGTGTTCCTGTAAATAATTTGGCCATTTTCCTCATTACAGTCAATGGCTTCCACTTTATCAGTAACTTCAAAATAAAGGTGCCAAAGAGGCTCTTTTAAGCAATACCATTACAGAAGCATATTTGATTCCCCAAGGATGTCTAAATTATATATTTTCAAGGAATACCTTAACATTTTCAATCTAATATCTGCACCATCTGTAACATGCACTCAGTCTAGTTTTCTTACAGATAGCTGGTTCTAAGTGGACAGTACTCGTTTAAAAGTGACAGCCAATGAAAAAAAGAAATTGGAATTGCCCCATAGAACCCTTTTTGCCATCTAGGACTGTAACAGCTGTCATGTGTTTAGCTGACTAGCCTAGACCTGTTAAGAGAACCTTAGGGCATACAACCTTACCCACTGGGTCTGTTCTATTCATATTATCTCCTCTAATGGTTCATCACGGCTGTTCTGGGGCCATTACAGGTTTCATTCTCAAAGTGGGTGAGCAATACCTGGATATTCTATTCTGATGGGTCTGCTGTCTTCCCACCCCAGTGCTAACTGTGCAGCACTATAGCTAAATTATTGACCGTGATTGTAGGGCTGTTGCCGCAGGCTTTCTCATGAATTTTTAACCAACTCAGTCCTTAATCTCAAACTGATTAGACAGGTTCTGTATGCTGCTGTTGATGTAAGAAACTGTCAGAAGCTGGAGTCTGAATTCATCTCCACTCACAGGAGATCTGCTGGTCACATTTAAAGGTTCTGTTTTCCCCTTCCCGTTCAATAAGCATTATTAGTTCTTTTCAAAGGCATTTTAGCCATAAATGTTCAGAAAATGTTAGAAATGTCAAGACTTTGTGCCTGCATATACATATGGGACCCTGCCTGAGTTATAATGAATTCAGTGATGTCTAATTGCCCTTCCGTTACAGCCTTCTACATGTGTAGACTGATATGCACTAATCTAAGCTGAGCACATCATTTAGACTGGATAAACAACAAAATATTGCTTTCAGTGTCACACATAATCAAGCACAATCACACCGTAAAAATTAATCAATGGCTTAAATAAAATAAGAAAAAAATAAGAGGAAAAATATAATAGATCTCAATAAACTCATCCTCTGTCCTTCCGAGGTACTTATCCTAAAAGGGCCACTATGGGTGGAATCTATCACAGCACTCGTAGAGCAAAAGGCAAATAAACTACCAGGAGGTCACCAGTATATCACAGGTCAAACAAACGGCTAAAGACACACACACAGTCACATCCTGGACAGTTTAGCATCCCCACGTCAACTTATGCACGTGTAATCAATGTGAACAAAGTTTAAAAACAAGCAAGCAGTTATTTCAAAATTTCATAACTATTGCTTTTAAATTATATTACATATTCTTTGAGTTTTAGATATAGCTCTGCTTCAGTCCTTGATGATTTTGTATAAATGGTTTTAAGCCTGAAACAACCTTATTATTAAATGGATATGAAGCTTGAAATGAGAGTAAAATTAGAAGCACTATATAGATATTATATAGATATTATGATTAAAACAACAACAATAATAATAATAATAATAATAATAATAATGATAATAATAATAATAATCATAATAATAATAATAATAATAATAATAATAATAATAATAATAATAATAATAATAATAATAATAATAATAATAATATAAGAGCAGCTCCAGACATTTGCAATTGCATGAAGTCATAAAAAACTTTCTGTGGAGAATTCACATAGTGCATTTCCATGTTAGAAATCCAGCTTTGTCTAATGGATTCTAAAAATGTATTTTTTTCCATTCCGGGCATGTCGTTGACACTTTTTTAACTTTTTTATCCACCTCTGCTTTTCACATGGTGCAACAAGTATTTGCAAATGTGTGTGTCTGTGATGAATGTAGCGGCTTTACTAGGAATAGGAAGAGGCAAAGTGCCCAAGGCCATTTCGGGATCTTTCAGGAGGAAATCTCAGCGGCTTTGCATGCATGAGTGCACGCAAGCCGAAGTCACCAGCAAGCCGCTGGCATGCATGATGCAGAATAGATTGAGAGAATGCATTTTTTCCGGCCAAAGATTGTGGTTTTCATTAATCTCAATGTTGAACCTTCCCCGGCAACACAACAATAGCATCCCCCACGGGATACACAATGAAAGAACACCCACATAGCTCTGACGAGCTACAAACGCATTCAAACAGCACTCATCCTACCGCCTCACCACCCTTTGTGTTGTACAAGGTCTCTGTGAGCCTTCCTTAAAGGGCCCATATCATGGACATAAAAGAGTGAGAGATAATATACAAAATAGTCATCTTGTGAAACAAGAGTTTTATTTGATGTCAGCGTTGTTTCAAAAACATGCCATTCACACCCCAGTCCACACAGACCACAAGTAAACAAAGAAGCAAAACTGCCCTTTTGAAATACGCTACTTTAGTGATGTCACAACATATTTCCACATCAGTGGCGGCTGCTAATCTTTTAAACAGGGGAAGCTCATTTTTAGCATACATCATGAAATTTGTTACATTATTTGCGCATAAAATCTGGCCTCTGTCCCGTTTTTTGAAAATGTCTTTTGACCCTGTCGTATTTCATCTACCAGGGAGCAGTCTCAAACGGAAAAGCCTTTACACTTCCTGTCAGCCAGTTCACCTAGTCATACTGGGAGAGCTGAAAAGAGCTGCTATTTTTCCCTGATTCAGTCTTTGGCGTTGCTCGGCCATGTTGTTTACTTTTGAGTCTCTCGTCATGAGGAGGATTATTAAATGGCTTTGCCAAAATATCAATATTACAATAACAATAATGTCAACAATATTACGCACAGTTTGCTAGCTGGCTGGTTTCCCCCTCCAATAGCTCCTTTAATGACAGGAAACAAGGAGCAAAATCAAGTACGTTGTAATTAAGTTTTTGTTTAAAGAATTATGTGTACAAATATATATGGTTTAAATCACCAGCAAAAAACACACTACATGCAACAGGTTGCCTCACTGGGAGTGAGCATGAATCTCCAAACTAAAACATGCTGTCAATCAAAACGATTTTGGTGAATTTATCCAATCACTGTCCAGCTTTTCTGCATTGAGACACGCCCCTCTGGGAGCGTCAGTACTGTTACAGTCAGGCTGCACTTCAGAAGGTTTAATGCTCTGTGCTGCACAGAAAATTATGACAAGAAAGTCGTGTCAAACAATCTACAATAAATACCTGATTCTGAACAAGCTAGTCATGAAGTTTAACTCAATTTAAAGCAATATAAATATGACATGTTTGTACATTTATTTTCTAAAATATTAGAGGAAGTAGAGCTTCCCTTGTAGTGTAAGAGTAGCCGCCACTGTTCTATATGCTCCAAACTGAGTTCTGCTCATTCATATTTAAGACATAAGGAATGATTCAGCCCAGATTTTTGAATGAACACTCAGAGAGAAACAATATCAAATATCAAATATCAAAGAAATGTCAAAGAAAATCTCTGCAGAAATTTGATGAATACCTGAAAGTTAAGTGATTAACTAGCTGCACAATTAGTGCTTAGGAGTTCAGAATAAGTGAAACTGCACCTGTTCAATAAATAAAAAAGAGAGGTTGGAAAATGTCCATGTAAAAACGAATGATTTTAGTCTAGACAATACAGGAGGGAAATATAATATGAGAACAAGTAGCATATGGGCTGTTTAAATGAAAAATATCAGTACAGATTCTTACATGTAGCTGATTATCAGTGACCAGTCAGGAGTGTTTGAGACTGCGAGCCTGTGCTTACAGTGTGCAGAAGCCCTAAATCTGAACCGACCACCCGCTGTGCTCAACCCAGCCACCTGCAGAGCACGGTAATGTGTGTGCTGAGGCACCACCTCCAAATCTATGGCTCCCTCTACTCAGGTGTGACATAGAAATCTGGAAAATATCAGAGAGCGGGCCCTGGAGCTCCTACAGAGCTAGCCATAAAAAAGAAGAGAGTGAGTTGTATGTAGCTGTGAGGCTATATGAAATAACCCCCCTGGACGCAATAGAACCCCTGTGCTATTTTGAAGTGAGAATATGATATAGCATCAATCATGATATTGCTCTAGTGCTGAGTTATTGCCCCTGGAAATAGGGTTAAGAGTAATCTCATCAAGTCTGCAATCGGTCACTTCATCCTAAGATGTCAGCCCGCCTTTCCCTTACCTGCAGCTCACTGCTGCTAGTTGGACTAGCTGAAGATTTATTCTGCACAAGTTAGAACTTTTCACTAGGTAGGTAACAGCCTAGTAACTTACTGTGCCACAAACTGTGTAGTGCAATAGAATAACAGCACCGTCAAATGTATTTTCACTGTAGTATCACTGTTGTAGAAGAAGATACCATGTTCTTGAATTAACATGATATTAACAAGTATTAATTCCAGGTCATATTTAGATCATTTGTATCCATCCATTCATTAATGGAATGGAAAAGATTGCTACCATATAATAAAAGGTTTATACGGCTGTAATTGTTTGGTTTATAAAACAAAATTTAATTACTAATCGTGGTAAACAGTAAAATAAAAAAAATAAAAAAAACGGATTACATACTCATTCTCCACTTATTCTGAAAGCCTGACCATAAGTGGCAGAAACACAATGGTTAAGAGAACATGCTGGAGGACATCCTTGGGCCAGTAACTATAAATGACCTCGTCTTGAAAAGGGTACTTGTCATTTCCGCATGGCAGTGAACTTTAACACAACATTTTAATTCACATCTTAAAATGTAACGGTATAAAATAAATCCTCGACTAAATTTTAGCCACAAAAGAATAACTACTGTAAGTATCAGTGGAGAGAAACGGGGATCAAAATTTCAGGTAAGAGCACACTCTTAGAACAGCCCAGCGAAATGAGATTGATTATCTAAGCCCCTGAGCAGCTGGGTTATGTACCATCTTTTCACTCTGCATTTAATTGCAAGCATGTACCATAAGATATATGATGCTGTATATCCAGACACTCCTTCTAATTAGTTCTAATGAATAAATTCACTGCCTTGACATTCACTGACTTCTCAATTGCACACAAACAGCTTGTATAATCTTCATGGAAAAACATTGGCAATAGAAGAGAACGTGGGGTACTGAGCCCCACAGCACTGTACTGTGGAACAGTAGAACAGTGAAATAGTGGAAATGTGTTCTCTGAAGTGATGGAGCTCCATCCAATACCTTTATGGAGTAACATTTATGATCCAGACCTAATCATCAAACATCAGACTCTGACCTCACAAATTCTCCTGAGACTAGCAAGCAAATACACACAGTAATGTACCAACACCTAATACATCTGATATATTTGCTGCTACTGCGCCTTTAAATATGTCTGTTTACACAGCTTGTGTGTATTTCGTATTACCACCAATAACAATATAAAAGGTTCATATTAACAACCATGTGTACATTAGCTAATATAGGGATCTGGATTTTGTTTGTTTTTATGTATTCTAGTTTGAATAATTTTATTAAGCCATTCAATTGAAAGATCTATAGCATCTTTTCATTTTGCATTTGGGAAATGCCTGTATTATAGTTCACATTACTTTCCATTTTATTATGTAATCAATAACAATAGGAGGAGTTCAGACCAGTGCAGAGTTTGGAACTCCACTCGGCTCTTTAAGCGTTTTCCCCCAGTTTCTAAACCATCCAGAGATTAGGCGGCTCTGAGTTCACCTACTGTGCAGCGAACTGTTCAAGCCAGAAGGCTGGTCACTTTATCTCACTCCCCAAAGGCCATGTCCTTCTAAATATACAATAAAAGGCCAGCCTATATGAAGCCTCTGACAACAATAAAATGCCAGAGACAAATATTTTATTACTTTGAACAGAGATGTGTTTTTGCATTTTTACCAATGTATAAGACTGTTTTTGATTCATACTTTTTCTATATTATTGGAGAGCAATGTAATAATATAGGTAGTTTACGCTCCAGAATAAAACTCTACTCCCTGATGGACTTCTTCCTCACTATATCGAAGGTTATCAGCCATTCTGCTTAACACAGTGCTAAGTTTTGTCCTTCTATATTTTCTGCAAAACACGCTGTCCGAATTATTAGGGCCTTTTTATAAAGAAGTTTATATATATTATACCTCTTTTTAAACAAGTTATAATAGGTTTATAGGCTATACAAAACATGTTCATGAAGTTCTTTGCACAATATCACTCTCACATTAAAGAGATCTCACCCACACTATTCTTCAGAATAAGCCATTTATGGGCTCTGTCATTTTCTGGCCACGCCCCACCCATCCCATGCTTATGCTGTGTGTTTACCACACATGAAAATAGCAGAAAACTATCCAGCCCTACATGTTTGACCCCGAGTCGGACACAGAGTAAGGTTAAGAGGAGCCTGCACAAACACCTTCACAAATGTAGCAAGCAGTTTCAGTTGTCTTATACACATGCTTGTAAAACCAGTAGACAAAAATAGTAGATTTCCAACTAATCTAGAGGGTGGGGCTCCATAGGTGAGGGGTGGTTCTATGCAAATTCCCTTATACTGACATCAGGATAAGGGAGCCGTCCAAATGGCTCATAGAAAACAAATGGATGTTTTTTCTATTTTTATATGAACAGTAGAAACGCAAATGGAAATACAAAACGATGCAAAAAGTGAGTTATGCATAATCTGTCCCCTTTAAATCTGCTTACATGTAGAGGCATGTCCTCTGCGTCAGATGGATGAAACTCCCTCTAATGTTCAAAAGTGCTCACTGCATAATTACCATTTTTGGGTGGGGAGGAGAGTTGAAAGCTTGTGTGACAGCCTGTTATTAGAGGACATTCTTAGTGAAGAAACAATTATCTGAATAACTGAGAAGGTGACACCAAATGAGAACAAAAAACAGAAAACATCAGGGTTCAGGCAGGTACAATAGATTCATGATATTAGGCGGGTAATTACCCACCGAATAATCGCCCCATACTACGAGCAGATCCCAATCACACATCTGTGCACACTGCACCCTGAAGAAGAGGTTGAGAGGCCCATCATTAATATCTCTGCAGTCTTCTCTCCCTCGCCGAGTTATCAGTCAGTTCGCATGCTTCCTGGTATAGTTATAGATGAGGAGCGCTGCGTGGCATGCCCCTCTCCGCAGGTTGCAGCCTGTGCATTATTAATTGGGAAGTTCAAAGTAAATAATTACATCCCTTTATCAAAGCTTGAAAATCTATAGGCTCTCCCGCTCTCTTGCTTTCTCCTGCTCCCACTCTCTTTTTCACTCTCAATCCCTCTCTCGCTCTCTATCTATCTCTTTCACTATTTTTTTTCCCAACAATGAGTCTTCATGTTTTTTCCCCATTAGACCTGTTTGAATGAAATGACTTCTCCCTGAATGTAGAGAGCTCTGCGGTGAAATCAGATGAGGTCAAAGTGGAACAAACTGCAGCCATTAGTATTGAGCCCTGTTCCTTTTTCCACAACCAGCTTTTTATTCAAGGGCTGAAATTTCATTATTCTGCCCTATTTTACTCTGTTCCATAATGTGACCAATTCATGGAATTGCCTTTACTTCTGGGTTCATGAGAACCCAGAATCTCTGTCAACCGTAGGTCTTCATCTTGTACAAACCATGGTCAGTTCTCTCTCATGAGCAGAATGATTTTTTTTTTTTTCATTTAGACAGTGAAACAGATTAGTGATGGTAAATCTAGATGGTAAACCAAGTGACTTTGTGAGATGAGAAGGCACCTGACTACTGTCTATACAGGATGCTTTGTAGTTTACCATTACAGACTGTAGCCCATCTGTTTCACTGCATTATGATTAATGCCATTAGCAGGTCAGAGTTACTGCTGTCCTGAAAATTATTCACCGTCTAAATGATACCTGCTCACTGGTAGTCCTATGGGGGTCCTAACAGCAGAGAGGTGTTAACAAATAATGCTAAAGTGCATCTTCACATATTACATGGCTTATTTTCATTTTAATCAGAATCAGAATCAGAATCAGAATCAGTTTTATTGGCCAAGTATACGTGCATATACAAGGAATTTGACTTCGGTAGTGTTTTAGCTCTCTGTACACATAACAATAGACATTTAGTGGAATCCGTACAGTGAAGGAACCATAGACATATACTGTACAATAAATAAACACAACACACACATGTGGGCACAATTAAAAGTGAAAATAAATACACATCAATAGAGATCAAACTTATATAGCATTTTTGTCATTAAATGATTTCTACCATAACTGTTACTTTCTCATGGTCTACATTTCTATATGTCTATATTTATTAGTATTTCCCAACATGGAGTTCAAGTGAGAGAATAATTCATAAACAAATGCAGCAGACAATTGCACCAACTGGGATTTTGCTTGATATTTTTTAATACAGTTGTGCATGGAGCACATTACTCAAGTTTCATGTCTGTGGGCAGGCCTGCCTTCTAGTGCCATGTATAAGTATGAAATATTTAATCCTAAGTGCCTACTGAGGATAGAGGCTTGATTTGATGGGCCTTGATGTCTGCAAGCTGAATTCAGCTGTAGGTAAATGAAAGTGTATATGTGTGCATGATGCCGATGACTCCGGTAAAGTGCACTCTTTCACACTCTCTTTTTCAGAGGAGCTGGCCATCACATGCTGCTCACAGCATACAGAGAATCTATAAGCCACTCCATACAGCCTAGAATGAAATGGCTTTATAGTGGAAAGAATGGAGGAAAACATGATTCCGATAGTGAGACCAGTTTGTGTGCCTTAATATAACGGAAAGAATGTTGCCTACAATCCACTGAGTCAAAAAAGACACACCAGATGATGCAAAAGTATGAAAGATACAGAGATGCCTCCCTTCAAAAACAAGACGCTTGTGTCCAAATGATGCGCACAGTAAAATCAATGTTTTTATTTTGGAGTTTTTTTCATATTACTAAGCAACACACTAGCTAATCAGCTGGCTGCATTAACATGATCAGAGAGGCTAGTGGTCTCCTCTGAACGTGTCACACAGCAAGTGCTGCATGGTTGGATTACTGCATATAAGAGGAGGCATGTGGAATAACTTAGTTGGCTGGAAACTGCAAGTAGAAAGAGATATGGTTGCATATCAATAAATTATTGTACCACAATATAACATTTATAGATGTGTTCGGCATTTCCTATCCCAAATCTAAAATACCAGATCTAGAACTTGAGTATTTTCGTGCCTGATCACAAACAATTAAGGTACAGCATGTGGCACATGGCCCATTTTTATCACGTGTTTGTCAATCCACTGCCAGCTCACTGCTATGCCATGTAACTCATCATTCAGCGCAGAGGATTTCCTAAAATATCCCTTTGCTTGTCAAGCACGTTCTAAATCAAACACGAGGTGCAGCCGAGCAAACAAGCCCTATTTGCAAGAGGAGAGCTTAAGATATCCTGTAAAAACAAAGCCTCTGTTTTGCATTCTGAAGGTAATACAGAAGCAGGCTTAATGGATAGGGTCAAGCCTAATGCGTTCAGGACCAGAAGCCATCATACCAGCAAACCATCAGCAAAACCTTAAAATGAGCATGCCAGAAGCGTGGCACGGGCGCTGGAAAAAAGTAATGCACTGAATGTACTTGCTTCAAGTGTGTACATAATTTACACATAAAAATACAGCACAGTGCACAGTTACAGCCTCAAGTAAGTAAACTGTATTACATAAAAGTGTTGATTTAAATGTATAAAGCTTGTTTACACCCCCCCACTTTTTTTTCTATTGTGTTTTTATCTTTTTGTTGAGGTTTGCCTAAGAGGTTTGGCAGACCATGTTAAAAACAAAATATTTGAATTAGGATTATAATTTAAAACATTTTCAGATCAAATTCGAAGTCGAGTCATATAGTCATTTGATGATGTCACACAGACGGGGAACCCGGGTGTCCCACACTGAGCAACTTTAATTAAGTTCTTTGTAACATTAAAAGTCAACACGACAATTAAACAAAACAAAACAAAATGCACAACAGAAAGTGAGAACCTTTTAAGGCACAGCGTCACTCTGCTTTCTCTGGACTGGACAACTCTCCTTCGGGATAAATAAAGTTTTCTGATTCTGATTCTGATTCTTTGTAGTGCTAGCATTAGCCATGTTGGCTAGCGGTGCCATTTAACATGCCGAGCAGAATGCCGGTTCTGATAATGTAGTTTAACTCTGACTTGCAGATTGTACAGGTCTCCACGTGTTTGTGTGTCTAGAGTGAAGTATCTCCATGCATGTGATGTGTGTCTGTCTCCTCTGCTGCTGTGTCTCTCGTCTTGTTGTGGTTTGTGTTTAGATTCCCCTCGCACCAACAGTACCACCCTTTTTATGAAGGCACTGTAATAAATGGTCACGGAACGCATGTCAGCGTAAGCCAGTCAAAGGTGGAGATTGCCTTGTGTACACAAGGGCACGCACAAGTCAACTTCTCTCAGGGGGCGCTGACTTGTGCCTCTGACATCAACGTGTGGACTAATCGGCTTTTCTGTTAATGCACTAATTTGAATGCATTATTTTGAAGTCCCTGTTGGTGTAATGGTAAATACTTTTGTCCATCAATACTTTTCATCTAATTTTGTTTTCACATTACAAAACAGTGAGTTCAAAATCTTTCAAGAGAGAATTGTTTTTGTTTGTCTAACAATGTTCATACAGCAAATTCGTATTTCAACACAAGAGTTTTTCTACACAATGGGCCCTTTAATGCATCATGTTGTTTCACATTACATTCAAGAGCACTCCTTTTTCCCTTCCTTTCATCACTCTGTACACTTGGCTTTACTTACAATCTTTCACTCAGTCTCCACACCAGTTGTTTAAAATAACCAACTGCATTACCAGTTAAATATTGAGGCTTTGTTTTGTGTTTACAGATGGATTGAGGAACTGTCAAGCCCTGATGGATTGTGGGGCAGCAGGCGGGACACACTCCTTACTCTAGCTCAGCCCTCAGGGCCTTCATGGCTCCGACATGTCACTGTTTCTTTAACCAAACATCTGTCTTAGCTCTACTTCTGCACACAACTAGAGAAAACATGAAGGCAAGGACAGTTCGATACTCAATGGCTTTGTTTAAAAGAAGCCCATGAAAACACAAATGAATATATGTATTTTCATGTCCTGAGATTAACCACATGCAGGATGGAAATGATCCCACTGTGACCAGTCTGAACACCGCTGGTTTTTAATCACACCTTAAATCTTTATGAACTGCTCAGTGTTGATATTCACTCCAGTGTTTGTAATCTAGTTTCTGGCTAGTTCTGAGTTATTAAACTGTTTGTTGAGCACAGGGTACCATTAATCAGACAGAGTCTACTGTAAACACTCACTCTTTCTTCCACTCCTGTATGTGTGTGTGTGTATGTGTGTGTGTGTGTGTGTCGTGGAGAACAGGGAAGAGACTGTTCATGGAGATAATGACTTCAAAGCAACATTGTCTGAGATAATCAGCGAAACCAGCAAACCACTCGAGAGGAAAAAAGTCTTCACAAGCTGCAGGTTTGACGCACACCGAATCATCATCTTTGATTGCTACATCAAGTCTTCTTATTTACGATGACATCGAATGAAAAGGGTTCATTGTAGAAATGATTTCATGTGGAAAACAAGTTATCTTGTGAGCTAAAAGTCAATTTAAGTTTGCATGGCTAGTTCTACAAGCAGGTGTAAAAAATAGATTTCTTTAGAGGTGTAACGAAAAGGAGCTAGAGACACAGAAGCATGAGAGCAACATTTTTTGGAGCAGTGCAATGAATATCCAGCTTTGGTTCCCTAAAAGAACCATGTGTTGTGCATTTTAAAGAAACATTTCGAGAGGTATTTAGGGAACCAAAAGTCAGGGGAAACGGAAGGTCATTTTCCTTTCACTAAGCAACATAGCAGGAATCTGCTGGCTGCATGGACCTGGTCAGGAAGGAGGAGAATTATTCTTCTCGAAATGTGCTTGAACACAGCCGGTTGAAGCAGGGCTGAATAGATGCTCAAGCAGGATTAATGCACATCAAAGGAGGCATGCTTTTCCTCAGAGGAGGTGTGTTTATGGCATCATTCCAAGGAACCCTTCTCTGGCACCTTTTATTTTAAGAGATCACAAGCTTGAGAGAACCAAGGCATCTGCAGTACTGAATAATGCTGGAGTGTCAAAATCCAGCCCTGATTGGCCACAGCGCAGCATTATATTCACGTGTTATAGTTCAGCTTTTTACTCAGTTTGAACCCATTAGCTAGATACAAAGACCTTCAGGAGTTAAAGGTAAATGCAGAAAGTAGTTTTGTTTGTCTTCATTTTTAAAGCCATGTCCCATTCCACACACATACACACACACACACACACACACACACACACACACACACACACACACACACACACACTCAGGGACCCAAATTCACAAACATGTCAATGTGCTGTTGTATAACATTATCGTTAAAAGAAAAACATGCAACTTCAGTTTGTTCCATTTCCAAGCATTTCAAAACAACAGCTGCCCTTTACATTATTTGAACATATAAATGTTCAAAATAAAAGCATGTAAAAACATCCCTTTTTCCAATCCAGTGTATTCCATCTCTAAATTTGTGGATTTAATGTTTTCTAATAACAGAGAGAGTATTTACCTCTTTGTCCATTTTGTTGTAGTTTTAGAGTTACAATTGCTAAGTGATTCTGTGGCCAAATCCTACACAGAGCAGATGGTTCCAGCCAGGGGGGAAAGCAGCGGAGACTAGCTGGAGGGAAGACGCTCTATTTGACCAATGATGTCCCATCTCAAATGCATGTAGACACACACAAACAAAAACGCTGTGCACATTACGGTCACTGATCTAATTTGCGAGCAGAAACTGACCCTAAGAATCTGCAGGCTAATGGTGCTTGAAGGATCTGGAAGAGTTCCTGGTTTATTTGAGCTCATCTAATAAGTGTAGACAGGCCTACCTTGCATCTTATACTTGTCTGAGCTTTTCAGATTTCAGTGTCAGAGCTGGTCCAACAGTAGTTCTGGAGTAAGTCAGAGGATGACAGAAGAAAACCGTGCATATTTTTTATTTTACAAAAGTGAACCATCTGGAGTGCCTTGAGGGCCAGTTTGACCACAACTGAAACAGAGGATGCATGACAATTGTACAGCAGCAGATGGGCTACAGCCAGTAACTGTAACCCTTTAAAGTGCACATATAGCAGGTTGTTCTGGGTGTAGGTTCAAGGCAGTTGTGTTTGTTAACCAGGCAGTTATTAAGGTGGTTTTCCACTGACGGGTACCAGCTCGGTTTCGTTTGACTCGGCTTGCTTTTTTTGCTTTTCCAATACTAAAATCTGGTACCAGATACCCGGTACTATTTTTGGTATCATCTTGGTCAAGGTTTCAAGCGTGCTGAGACTAAATGATGATGTGTACATATTGGAGGATACTGTTTGGTGCATCAATGTTGTTGACAGAACCCAGACAAGCCCGGCATTTAACTTTCTCGACCTCAGCTTCAACTTTTTCTACCATTGTTTTTCTACAATCGAAACAAACCAAGCTGGTACCAGTCAGAATGGTACCGGGTACCAGATTTTAATCATGGAAAAGCAAAAAAGTAAGTAGAGTTGAACTGAACTGAGCTGGTACCAGTCAGGGTAAAACCACCATTAGACTACCAATAAGAGACCAAAGAGACAAAAAAGTACATTTGGGAGCTTGCTGAAAAGTTTGATGAAGGCTCATTTTGATATAAAAGGCATCAGCCGGATAACTTTCCCCATCACACCATGCTTCTCTGTCCTAAATTTGCTTTTATGCCTAGTCAGGAACTTGAGATAACAAACCCTGATATGAGATGAGTCTCCCCCTGCGGCTACTGGGTTTTGATCTCTTAGAAAATTCTGGTATGACAGCAGAGATAGCACCTCTCAAACACACTTTAGAGGTTGCATAAAACATGAAATTGCCATTCTTGCCATTCTTGCCATGACAGAATCCAGCTTCTCAGTACATAGGCTGGAAATCTACTGAAGACAATGTTTTCCACTCACATACAGATGCTGCATCGACCTTGCTTAGCAATTTAATTTCGAATCCAGGTGCCAAATTATCCAGCCCTGCCCAGAGATCCGGAGCGAGTGAGCGGTGTCCAGCGAGCGTTGTCCAGTGTTAGACAATCTACTTAATTTAATTAGATTTATTCCTAGTGCAATTGTATTACTCACATGGCATTCAATCTCATCACCATTAGCTCACTTAAGAGGTAGAAGAACTCTCAGCCGCCATCAAATCAGAGAGAAACGCACCTCAGCCAAGCCAGTGCAGACCACCATATATAAAGTAATGCTTGATCCTCATGTGGGGCCTAGTGAGGTTTGATTGAGTAGTAAACAGCGAAATGCTTTTTAGCATCTGGCCGCCGTTGAGTTGATGGAGTACAGTAACTCCTCTCAGTAATCAATAATAAATGTCAAACGTGTAGATGGCGCATGCATTAAGCATACAGAGTAGACCACTGTTCACCAGTGCAGATAACTTGAGGGTGGCATATATAAATTATACATAGCATTTCCAAAATAAAAACTATGTAACATAATGGACTTTGGATATTTGTTTCCATTGTTTGTTTATGTTAAACAAATTTGAGTCCTTTGACATTTATCGGCTCTTGGTTTCTTTACTTTCCTCTCAAAGGATTCATTCTTACCTAAGAGGTTTTAAAGCAAAGTCCTCAACAAACCATGCTTAAACAAAGTTGCTTATCAGAAAAACAAAATATACAAATCAAGTTATTAAGTGTTTCATCTAATTTATAGACAGAAAAAGTGATCAGTTTTACTAACTACCATCACTAATACTTCCATCTTGACTAGCGCATAAAAAGCTGCCCCTGACTCTTATTTCTCATGGGCCATTTCTTATCATAACTGACACCAGCACCAATACATATTCCTCATTCATTATTCATTTTTTTTCAGGTGACAGTGCAACATTACCAAAAAGGTTGTGCAAGCCATTTTTCACTGTCCAGCATGAGCCTTAATCAAAACCATATGCTCCAGAGTGCCTCCAGCTTTAGCATCTGCAAAAAAGAAAACATCTTGGCTGGCTCAGAATTCCACAGCCTGTGTCTCCTTATCCCCTTTCTCTTTTTCATGTTGAGCCAACATATTTACACAATCCATATATCTATATGGGGGGATGGTCTTAGAAAAACATAATAATCAAATTATTAACACACTATATATAACACACTAAATAATTGTAAACTTGCTTAGTACTAATTTCCAAACATAAGACCAGTACACTGAGTACACTGGGCTTGGAGTGATCAATCTTACACCCATGCTGTTTCATATAGGACCTTCCAATGAATCCCCTGCTGGTATAACAGACCAGTAACAAACCTGTTGGCACTGGGGATAAGAAACTATCTCAAAATCCTGGATTTAGGGCAGTTTCCTTTTTGAACAGGATTTTCTCTCACTGACTTATTGTACATATATTATTTTTTAAAGAGTGTATATATAAATGAATTGCACTAAGAAAAACATTCCTGTGTTATACCATGCAGAACATCGCACTAGATATGCCACCATCAATAAAAACATTTTTCTTTTAGTCATCACCACTTTCTTTGAAGAAAGAAGAGACACATTTCTGCAGGTATGTGTGCAGGAGCAGCCTTTCGGCCAGATGTGTGACTGCCTACCAAAGATTTCTAATCCATATGCATGTTGTATTTTAAAGTTGACCCATTTTGCACTCACCCTTTCTCGGTCCTGGTCCTGGTCCTGGTACGGATTCTATGTTGCGCGTCCACCAGCTCTGCATTATCAACTTAGCCCAGGCGTGGACTGCCCCTCGCTGCTTTCGTCTCCAGCCGAGTTGCCGGAGGCTCCGAGACGACCAACTCCATCGCTTGGGGTGTGAATAAAAAAATAATAAAAAGAGCTAAAGGTGGGGTGGGTTGTGGAGTGGGGCGGGGTGGGGGTCTAGATGGGAGTCTGATTTCTTCAGATCACGATCAGAAAACTGAAAAAGCTGTTGCGCTGTCCACTCGCGGCGGTGCTGAAACGACCACTCTCTCTCTTCTCCTCCTCCAACTCGCCCTGCGTTCGAGTCTCTGCCGTTCAGCCCCCCGTGCAGAAGAGAGACCCCCTCTTCCACCCCGAGCGACTGAGGATGACTAATGGTACCAGTGGGCTACAACAGGCTCGTGCTCGACGCGCTTCACGCGATGCTTTGCGTTCTACGCCCACTTAGACGACTCCACTCGACCAGAAAGGCTAAACAGCAAATGCCGAAGTTTATCAGGCAATAATGGTTTCTAATTAGAACGGTTTCTTAAAAACCACAACACTAACATTTAATATTGTTTTACTTGTTACAATCAGTCTATAGCCCTCTCCCATACTTTTTCCTTTTTAAAACAAAATTACTGATAATGATTTTTTTAGGGCTCTGATCTCTTTGGGATGGAAGATATTTTTCTATCCTTATGTATTCGATTTGTTCATTATAAGGTTCAGGCATTTTTTCTCTGACGAGTACCTCCAGAATCTTCAGATTTATTGATGTATGTGAGGTAGAACTGGGTCAGAATACTTCATTCAAAAGCACTAATGAAACAGAACAAAATACTTAAGTTCTTGTATTTAAATGGCTTTTACTTTTCAGAATTCACTGCATACCACTGCATGGCAAATACATATTCATTATACACGACCTATGAATTGTGGGACCATTCTGATAGTACCTTGATTTATATGGAATCTAGTTGTATGTTGCCATCTGCTGGAGAAAGCGCTCCTACTGTTTGCAGGTTCACCACCTAGTGGTAGTATATATAACAAATCGGTAATACTCAATTTTGGTCCTAGCGTACCACTGCTCTCCACAGGTTTCCTTGCTCCCAACACACCTGAGGCCACTAATGAAGTAATTAACAATTCCTGCATTGAAGTGGGTGTGTTAGAACAGGGAAAACACAGCAACATGCAGGGTAATGGCACTCCAGGACCAGCATTAAGGACAACCATCATAAATCAAAATGAAGGTTAAGCTCATTATTTCAGATTTCATTTTTTTATGTAAGCCACAATGGAATAGCTTGCAATAAACATCCCATTCAAGACCAGACACTGGCAGTGTAAGAAGAAAAAATACATTTATTGTGCAGATATTTTCCATAGAGACTGTGATTGTGCATAAGAAAATAAGGAAAGATCCATTACTTTAGACACATATAGACACTGACATATAAAAAGACATACAAAAGACAGAATGACTGCAGATACATAAAAAGAGGTGTGTGTGTGTGTGTGAGAGAGAGAGAGAGAGATATTACTGTAGAATTGTCCCTCAACATAAATTTAGAACATTTCCCATTTGGTTGCTTTCAGTGTTCCAGAAGCAAACCCGAAATATGAAAATAAACCGTGTCAATATAACCTAACACGGAGTAACCCAAAAAAGATAACAGTAACTCTAGAGTTGCACAGGTACTGAGTGCAGTGCACTCTCCACACAAAAAGAACATTCTTTCTGCAGGACTCAACTTTCACTCGTTCAGTCACACATCATTCACAAGTCTGTTCTATTTTCACTCGTCCATTTCCCAGGTTGTTCGCTCTCAGCCACAGCTCATTCGCTCTTCCACGTATGCACATCTGCTTGCGGCCTCGCGCTTACACACTCGTTCGTTCACTCTCACGCCCTGTCATCACGCTGATGCCAGGTTTTTTTGGATCTTTGGACGCAGAGGAGACCAAGGCCTCCTAGTGGCCCCCCGTCAGTAGTGCAGGCTCAGGGAAGCCATCAGCCGGGGTTGGAGCCAACCAAGGTTTTCTGAATGCGTTCGCGGGCAAGAGCATAGTGCTGCAGAATCTGCTTCACATGCTCCTCTTCCTCTCGCTTCAGAATGCGCAGGAAATTCTGCAGCTCTGGCATAGAGAATGCATCCCACTGGCAGAGGAGGGAAAAAGACAAGAAGGTTAAAACCATTAATAAAATATTATTTTTTATGTACCTGGGCTTTATATAAAAATGGTGTCAGTCCCTAAAATCCTAAATACAAATATTAGATTGAAAACAAAAAGACCCTGAAAAAATGTTATTGTTTACTAACTTTTTTTAAAAGGTAGGACCTTGAAATTTTAATCTTACACTGTGAGGGAAGAACTCCTCATATGTTATGCAAGTGTTTTGGGATGTGCTTTTCCTCAGCAGTAATTTACTCACGTTGACCTCTCCAGTCTCATTCTCCTTCAGCACCAGGCTCAGCACTTTCTCGTTGGGACCAGCACACAGACGCAAGGACAGTGGACACTCGTCATCAGACAGCTTCCGCAAGTACACTGCGAGAGACAGGGAGAGAAAGGATTACTTAGTCATCTTTAGTCTATCCAGGATAAACACTGTGAAATAATCCTGCACAGCAAAATACCTGGGGCGAAAACTGACTTGGCACACCGGCCCAAGCACAAGCTCTAAAATCCAGGAAAGGCTCAGTGAAAGCCTAGTCAAAAGACCCAATTTACATAATTCTCTCTCTGAAGTTTGTTGCCTCTAGTTTGGCAGTGTTTCTATGAGGCTATTATTAAACATATAACCATTAGTTAATATCCTACATTGCTGTTTATATACTGCTGACAAAAAAAAAGCAGAATTCAGATGTCCCCCAAACATTAACAAAGATATGTTTGGGGTAGAATTAAATACAATTAAGTATGAAGATAGCACACCTTGCTCATGACGTTCAGTGCGCTCGAATAAGGCAAACTTGGCAGGATTGTCAATGACGGTGAACTTCTTAAGCAGGGCTTGGATCACTTCCTTCGCACGGGTCCGAGAACTGATGTGAAGATGTTTGGCAGTGTCCTTCGGAAGATAGAAAGATGTCCGTCTTTTTACCGCTGAACACTTCTTTCCATTTGCTGGCCCCTGGGATGGAGTGCTTTTGCGAGGAGGCGGGACAGATACAGGCCGGACCAGCTTCAAATGAACCTTTATGAAACCATTGTAGGTGCCATCTTTGTTCTGTGTGCAAAACAAACAAAACAATAAGGGTCTGGTTATTATAGTTAATAAAACACCGTCTGTAAACGTCTGAGAACGTTTTATTCAGACATTTTAGTCCTTACCACAGACATGAAGAGGTTACTGTTGATCTGTGCATTATACTCCTTGACCTTCTGCTGAATCTCAGAAATTGATAACTCAGGTTTCTTACTCTCATTTACTTCATCCTGAGAGAAAGAGAAGACAATGTTCCTTTTAGTTTCCAATTTTTTTACGTATATTACTTATTGTACAGTTTAATTAATTGCAAATATTGTAGGTAATTACAAACTCTTTAATCACCAATTGTACACAGTAGGCATTTACAATCTCTTTTAGGATTTCTGATCTTGCCAGACATCTCCTAGGAAAAGACAGGAAGTCAGGATGGTGTGAGAGTCACAAGATGTGTCACACATTCCAAGCACACACACACACACACACACGCAACTCCTGACTAATTTCCTGAGAACATGCGGTTTTGGTAAAACAAGTCGGGTCACACTTTTTTGGAATTACACCTGCTCCTCCACTGTGTTATCTTTAGCACAATGTCACAGAAATGCATCGACTACTTTCAGGAATACTGGAGCTTATTAAATTTGAATTCAAAGACATTTCATTCACTCTCATAGGTTTGAGGGCAGGATCTGCTTTCAGACATGTTTTCCATTTCCTTTAATATTCTCTTCCTTCACTATTCAGCACAACATGCCTTCAGGATATCAGGTAAACTACCCAGAAATATTATCAACTAGTAGTCAAATGAATGTGGTCGTGGGGGATGATTCAGAAATGAAGCCTAAGCCACCCTCCCTCTCTTTCTCTCTCTCTCTCTCACACACATACACGATTATCTGCTTTTCTCACTTCCCACATATTTAGGCAAAGTTCGTTATGTGTACTTTTTCACTTCTCATAAAATATCTTATAAAATACTAATGTTGTTCTACACCAGTGACTAAACAAATAACACTGGACTTTTTGTCTAGGCTGGGGCTGCCCACTTTCAAACAACTGAGTGGCCTAAATAACAACTGTGCCAAAGAAGCTTGAGTAGAAGTTTTTTAGAATATTATGGACTTTGGAGGGAAATCCTGGCTGAAACCCTAATCATTATGAGTTTATCAATTTTTTTTGCCTTTTTAAATATCCTTAATTCACAGAATGCACACATTTTATAAACATAGTTTTGGATAACTCAAGTGAAGTATCGGTTTCCTGTGTGCTCACTCCCTGAAGTTAGATAGTAAGTTGCATCAGACTCCCAACACTTCCTGCTGAATGTAGCAGTGCAGAGCCATGAGGTCACTGCTAGCCAATCGCATCCATTCGCCCATCCCACTTTTCAGGAGAATGGCGCCATGTAAACTGCTGCAGCTGTCCGTCATGTGTGCCTTGGCTTTGGGGACTGCATTCTGAAAGCTGGTTTGTGTAAAAATAGCCACTTCCCCCCCTCCTGCCTCTCCCTACAGTATGAAAGCTTCCCTTGTGTGCCTTTTCACATGTGCAAGCCAGACAGTATCATGTTTCATCAGTTTCGTCATCCTTCCTGTTTATATGCCAACAAGTTAATCCGATTTGATCAGAACCTGTTGCTCCCATACAACAGCCAAGCTGTTCCTTTATTTATACACAAACTAGTCCTAGAAAGGTGCACTAGTAAGATGCTCAGTGTTTAACAACACTTTAATATAATACTTTAAAATAATTTTTAACAAATCCACAACACTCCAAAGACACAGAAATAATCTTTTTTTTATACAAATGAACTGGCCTTATGTGTTCACAATACTGCCAAACTCAGTTCAAAAACCTCAACGAGACAAAAGAAAAGAGGTCTGTTGATCCAAATGAGGCACATGACCCTAAGACCCCAACTCACCGCACTCACTGACACAGCAAAATGCAGAACACCCATCCTGACCAACTGCTTTAAACTCTGAGTGCCCCCCGCTATTAATAATCTGTGCATTAGTTACCATCCCTAGATCAATACCGGGAAAGTTTAATTGCTCTCTTAATGCGTGGTCATAAAAAAAGGAGAAAAATCAATATCCAATCAGATAAAAGCCAAATGAGAACGTGAGGTAGTCTGACCTAAGGATCTTGTGTGATCATACATCTGTGCGAGTGCTGCACAATAACATATATTTTAACCCCAATTAATAAATACGTTTAGATTCAAAAGTATACTTAATTAACACAGACCTACAAATATGATGAACAGAGAAATTAGTTATTAATAAAGTAGCTCTAGACCTTAAACCTGTAGTTATACTTGTGGTTTCAAAATGAGTTCATTTTCAATGTGTGTCACTCATGACTAAATAACCAGAGATATTTGTTATGGAAGTGAATCATCTAACTGTGTTGAAACATCTTGCATCCCCCACACTCAGCCCCTACCCCCTCCAAAAACCAGTCTGAGGCCCTTCCTGTTATCTGTGTGGGTCATTTTCCATACAACCATAGTAGAGAAACCGGCCACTGTTCATACAGGAACAAGCATTAAAACTTTAAAATAATAAATTAGTAAATTAGACATTTAGAAAGAGAGGATTAAGTCGGTCAACTGGTCTCAGAAAGGTGTGGATAAAACTGTAAAACAAATTAACCCTTTATTATTCAAACCGGTGAGAAAATTCGCAAACATGTACTCCTGTTCTTAAGTAATGTTTGACAGTGTTTAAAAGAACCAGGGACAATACTCAACAGCCTTTACATGAGGACACCTCATTTGGCTTCTTCCAAGACGGCTTGGTTTCAGCCCAAATTATGCTAAACCCCTGCGGCGTTTATGGTGTAACGGAAATTTTGAAGAAGTCCTCTTTACCCTTCAATACAGAAAAGTGCAGAAAGATTTTGAGGAAATGTCTTGCTGAAAAGAACGGAAGCTGTGCCGAATGAGCCAGCACGAGTGTAAGGTCTCCAAACAGCCTCACCTTCTTCTCCTCCACCTTCTGTTTCCTGGGTTTGTGGAAAAAGGAGGTTCGGGCGGTGAAGTATTGCTCCAGCTCCGAGTCCGAATCCTCCTCGCTGCAGTACCCACTGCTGGTCGAGCTGCCCCATGTCTTCTCAAAGGACGGGGTCTGGACAGGACCAGCCACTTCACTCATGGTAAAAACTTTTTTAAAGTTTTATAAAATTACAAAAAATAAACAATCTACGTCGGCAGGCTCGAGTTGTAATCGGATAAACCGGCAGGGTCGAGTCTCTAACTAAGCAACGGGCGTGTTTCCTGCTGACTGTTGCGTGAACATGTGATCCTCCCAGTCTGAGCTCCAACGCCCCGGCACCGGCCCGCCCTGCAGGACAGGATTGAAAATACACAAGCCCACATAGCCCGCCACGATTGGCTTTCGGCAGGAAGTTCCAACACGACGATGATGCCACGTCCGTGCTCAGCGTGAGAAACCGGGGGGCTACCCATTAGAGGGGGGTTTCCGGATTTTGTATGAAAACACGTGCATAGATTAAAACGGGCAGTTTGCTGTGATTCATCAACCAATATTAAAAGTAAAGTATTATTTTTGTGGTTACATAATAATAATAATAATAATAATAATAATAATAATAATAATAATAATAATAATAATAATAATAATAATAATAATAATAAAATTAATTCCTGCTGCTATTTTTGTATGATCATATTTATTGCTGTCTACATCTGTTCTGCATGTTTGCACATGTAACGTGTAGTATAGAGTATCTATCAAATTAATGTAAAACAGTGTTACACTCTTTTGTCCTAGGTGTCCTTGTGGTTTTGTGGACTGTTCTTTTGTTGCACCAAGGTCCTGGAGCATTTTTTTGCTGCGCATATGGTTGAAATTAATTCACTTGACTATTATTATTATTAGTAGTAGTAGTTGTTGTTGTAGTACCAGTCATCATTACAATCATCATCATTGTTATTGTTGTGGCTGTTGTTAAAAATGTATATGTAAAGCGCAAAAGGTTCAGTCTGCCCAAAATTAGAAATTAAACAAATTTTACACTAGAAAATCCAAATGTAACATGGTGGTGTGCCTGGAAGTAGGAGAAACTGTTGAAAAACTAGTGCACAACCAGCACAGCCTAAAAAAAGCACTAGAGGGCGCCCATGGAGGAGTCCTTTCTAAATCATGATAACTGTAGCTACATGGCTAAAATATTAAATTATAAATTCTAATTTTTTTTCATATTTTTTGAAAACCAAAGAAATTACTACAGAAACCTTGCATGACAGCTTATCAGCCTGTATACTTTTTACAGTAAAAGGTTTGGTGCAGTTGTAGTTCTGGTTACTGAGCGCTCAATTGTTGGGTGAGCCGAGGAGCTCATTGGCTGCTAGTGCTTGTAGATATTGTTAATGTACACAATTCACTATTAAAAAGCCCTAAAACCAGAGCTGAACAGTGTTTTAGAACATGACTCTATGAAAGCAATTAATTATTTACATAAGTAATCCTTTGTATATTTTGTACAAAAGCTTCAATCCCCAATAGGACACAAAAATTATAAATGCAGGCAAACTAATGTGGCCAAAATATGTGCTGCTGCATAGCAGAATATGAAATAATATGAAATTCTTTCATTTAACATAGATATGCTTTAAATACACTTTTTATCTCCACTATTGTATACTGAAGTAGGACCAGCCTCACCTATATATATATATAAACCAAACCAAGTTTATTTAAATGGATTGACAATATTGCATTTATTTCAAATCTGTTGAAAAATAATATGATACATGCGCTCCACAATTATTCATTTTTCCAGAATAGAATATTTGAATGTCCTGAAAATAATTTCCCCACCATTACACCACTTGAAGAGAAATGAAGTAATGCTGAGGATCTTTAACCTGAGCTTCAGTGCCGAAAGAGTATACGTGCTGTGGTTCCTATAATATAGCAGGCACGCCCCAGTGCCCCATCAGACCAAAGGCCACTTGCCCTTACCTCATACAGCATGAAGGTCCTGGACACTCTCTACAACCTGGTTAGGTTAGTGCAAGATCCTCCAGTTCACCTACCAGACCATTACTGGAGAGGACAATGCCATCATCTACCTGCACTATGCCTACTGCCATACTGACAAGCCCAGTGCATCCCTGAGGATTATGTTCTTTATGATCTCCAGTCCCTTCAACGCCATTTAGGCAGCCCAGCTTGGGAACAAGCTGTCTGCTATACAGTTCCATGCTCCCTTAGTTGCGTGGATTATAGACTAATTGACTGATACGCCACAGTACATGCAGCTACCGGGATGTACGTCTGACACAGCGCTTACTGGAGCATTGAAGCTCCTCAGGGAACAATTTCCTTACCATTCCTCTTCACCAGGTACTCCGTACCACACAGGCGGGTTCTATCTGCAGAAATTCTTAGACAACTCAGCAAAGGTGTGATGTCTCTCATTTCTCTCAATTCACTTGCTTACTACTAATATTTAATTTTAAAAAATCCTTCCTAACCCTTACTACCAACTCTTGACTTTCTTTGACAGTGGTTGTTTGGGTGTACCGAGTGTGCAGTATCTTGGTTGAATTGTGGATGATTGACTTAAGTTTAACTAAACTGGTCTAAAATACATAGAATACTTGAGCATTGATGTACTTGCAATGCAGGATGGCTGTGGACAATTATGTGGACTGGTGGGAGCAGATTCAGCTGCAGCTCATCATCAGCAAGACTAATGAACTGGGGGTGGACAAGAGAAGATCATGGTATCCAGTTACTTCCCTGTAATTTAAATGAAGATGTGAAGACAGGTCAAAGTAGGCTGTTATTCCTACGTAGAATCTGATCTACGTAAGTCTGCAACACCATGTTGTGGATGTTCTATAAGTCTGTTGTGGCCAGTGCCATTTTCTATGCTGTGGTGTGCTGGGGTGGCAGCATGAAGGAGGCAGACACAAAGACACTCAACAAACTGATCAGGAAAGCTGGCTCAGTGGTGGGTGACAACGTGGATACTGTGGCTGAAAGGAGAACATTGTCTAGACTTCAGTCCACCAAGGACAATGCTGTTCACCCACTCCACAACCATTCACCAGTGTGGTGGTCAAACTGCAAAGTACCTTTAGCCATAGACTTACTAGCTTCAAGTTCTCCAGTAAATATCACAATAAATATTTCCTTCCCACAGCCATCAGACTCTATAACTCCTCTCTCTGTCACACATCCACACAATAATCTGAGGACAAGCATGTTGCTACTTTGCTATGTAATTTTTTACTGGGCTTAAATTACTATCATATCATGTGCAATATAATGTGCAATAGTCTATGTGCAATATTGTATTGTGCAATAGTCTACGTGCAATATTAGCTATGATGTGCAATAGTCTATGTGCAATATTAGGGATGCACCGATACCGATACCGGTATCTGGTATCGGCCCCGTTACCACATTTTCTAAAGTACTCGTTAAAAGTCCCCCGATACCGGGGACTGATACCACGGTCTGAGAAGTGTAAGGGGTTAAATAATTTTTTTGTCTGTAATATTTTTGCATACAACATGCTTTTCATTTTAAATAAATGTTCTTAACTTCAAACTAGTCCCTTGTGTTTTTTGTTAAATTATATGACTAAAGCTGTTACCTGTACATTTAAATCATGTTTTTATTAAGTACTCAGTATCAGTATCGGCGAGTACTAAATTGCAAGCACTCGTACTCGTACTCGTTTTCCAAAAAAGTGGTATCGGTGCATCCGTATGCAATATTGACCAATGTTCTTACCAGGTGCTAAAACATCATTATATGCAATATATTATGTGCAGTTGTGAAACCATGTGCAGTAACATATGCCATTTTCTACATAGGTGCTAAATCACTTCATATCTTATGTGCAATATCCTATGTGCTATAGTTATGCCATGTGCAATAACACTACTTATCTCAAAATTACTTACATAATACAAAGTGCAGTAAGGTATTCCTAACTACCATCTGTGTCATTAGAATTAATTTAACTGCAAGTTACGTATCTGTAGTATTAATATTATTAAGCCTTTTAGTACATAGCATAGTGTATTTTGTCTACAGATATTTCTGGATATATTTTATTTTGTTCTTGTCTCAGTGTCTGTGTTTGTGCCTTTGTAGTCACAAGTTCACAACATAAGAAATTTACTCCAGGATCTGATTCTGATTACTACATATAAGAGCTAAAACTGTTTTACCCAATAAACATCCTGCAATCAGCAAAGAACTCCTTACAAGAATAGATAATATAGAATGACAAATCTGTTAGCATTAAGGTATTTTCCAGTTGCTTTACTATTATTCCATTTACAATTATTTCTGCTGGCCAGAGGCCCTGGTTTGCATCTCCTAAATATAGATTTACTGAATATTGCAGTGTCGTTAATGCATTTTGCATGCTCAAAAGCACCCAGAGCTAATATATGAAGGTGTGTGCAGAAGCCTGTTTGCACACGAGGCTCCAAACTGAGCTGCAGGTTTTAGTTCCCCCTGAATACATGAATTGTATTTTAGGGCGTGACACTGTCAGGGTACAAAAATAGAGGAGGCTATGCAAATGAACATCCTGCAGCAATTTACTAACATAAACTGACAAAATGTGTCTTTTTTAATACAAGGGGGAAATGTGTGAAATTACCTTTAAAATGTCTAGTACACTGAAGCCATGGGAGAGGACAGATCCCTTAATCTTTTTAATTCCTCTGTCATGGCATTTTTTGTTGTTTATCTCACTGATATGTAGTATAGTTTTTCAAACTGGTACTGACTTTCAAATTTACTCCAAATTATACCAGAGAATGTCTTATGAGCACTCTTACATATTCACAGAAATTCACATATTCACTGTTGTAGCCCTGCTGCAGACCCAATCATAGATCACTAAATAAAACAAATGGCCAAAACATAAACATCATGGTACACTGCTGCATGCAATATATTACATGTCACATATATTGTTTGACTACTATTTTGAAGAATTGTAAATTTAGTAGATGATGAAGTTCTTGACTTTTTGCTTAATCCAAGAAGATGTTGCTTTACCTCAGTATTATGGCCACACACACACACACACACACACACACACATAAAGGTTGGTCGTGTTCTGAACAAAATTTGCCCGTGGAAATGATGGATGATGATATATTGAAGTGATAATAGTGATACTTGTTCCCTGTGATTTACAGACAGGGTACACTTCAGTGACTAGAACACAGCGTACTGCACAAAGCAGCCTGAAGCCGACTCTTCATAAAGCTCAGTAATAACTGATCATGTCACACCATGTTCACTTGTAGGAAATGTCAGATTTATTACTGTCTGAGTTTTTTATGTGAGCAGAGCAGTTCTGAATTAGCAGCATTAACCTGCAGGTACAGACAACATATTTGGATCCTTATATTACTCATGTACTGTAACAATGCAGAAGTTCAGTAAAGTTCATTATTGTTCTCAGGCCTGCTTACAAAAAACATCTTATAATAGTAAACATGTAAAGAAATATGACACAAAGTATATGCCTTACCACATTGGTGTCTGTTTCAGGTATGTCCTGGCCATCATCAGACTGATCAGTGGTGGACCCTCGATCCTGACTGCAGTCCAGCTTTATGAGAGCCCTACAGCGGTAATGGCAGGTAAACCTACAGTCTGACGGAGAGAATCATCACATCATCAGCTGATTCAGTTTCAGCCATTTCATTTGTTTGGTACATGCATTAAAACTTACTGAGCTGATGAAAGACAAAAAAATCAGAAGGCCTCATTAACCGTATGAAAATAACCAGGAAAGGAAGCAAAGGCACATGTGTGTTTGCATATGTGGAGAACGGCTGCAATAAAGGGTGTTTCAGAGCAGAAGATTACAAGCAGAAATACCATTTCTTTGTGTGGAATGTAGTAAATCAAGTATTTAGGATAACTCTTTGAACCAAAAAGCTTGAACTGTTTCACTGTTCACTGTTTTTGAAGCTTACTGTCTTCTAAATACTTACACACACACATTCATGCAAAACACAGATTGATTATGGTTTCTTGGCTCTGGCCTTACCTATTTCCACACCTCAAATAGGGAAATGTGGAAAAAACAGTTTCCCTTTTTAAAAGAATAAGGAACATGGCTTGCACCACGTATTTATGAGTGTTACCAGTGTATTTGAGGAACACTTCTTCTGTTTTGACCTTATAGTGACAAGCATAACGGTAAACTTCTCCTTTGTACAATGTCAGGGCAATCTAATTCTCGTAAAAGTAAAGGTTCCAAGACAGGATCCTTGAAGTGATGCAAAAAGAATAACTTTCGCCTTTTCTTGCATAGTTCTTTAAAGGGCCCATATAATGGGGTTTTTTGTCCTATTTCTTTGAACCAAAATATGTCATGCAGTAAGTAAACAATGTTGTCATTTCAAAAACATACTATCCACTCCACAGTCAATTGCTCCATGCAGTGAAACTAAGTAGGAAATACAACGTTATGAATTCATTGTTTTCGTGATGATTCACTGTTTCCATGAAAACCCGATATTAACTTACATTGAATCACCCACCAGCACTATCACAATGAAAGTGTGTTTCAGTCCAAAGTACTTTTAGAAAAAGGTACAAAATAAAGCAGCTCATTTGACGGGAAGTTGTTGACACATATCAGTCGTTATGTTACACTAACAATAAAAGCCTGTTATATATTAAGGCATTACGGGAGGTGAATACAAAATGGTCATGTAAAGATGAATTAAGATTATTTCTGGTTGAAAGCATATATAAATATAAGTGTACCACAAAAATAAATGAAATAAATAAATAAAAAATAAGTAGTAAATGGGCCTGTAAAGAACAAAGAATCCAGATTCATTATATAATAAACACCATAATATTGAACCTTTACACAATGTAATTTTTCCAAAAAAATGAGAGGTTTGCCACTTCTGCTTCACTGCTTCCCTGAAATGATCATTTTTTCCACTCTGCACTGCCCTCCTTGGCCATCTGCGGTTGTTACATGCTGTAGGCTACATGACCAGTTCTGATTTTCCAGTGGAAAAAAATAGTAAGGCTTAGCCTTTGTAGAACGGTAAATCCTCTCTCCTTTCAACTAGGGGATTAAGGTCTAGAGACTACAGGAAATCAATTAGCTTGAGATTTCAGATTTTGACAGAAGAATTTGACATGGAATGATTAATCTGGTATTTTATAGAGCAGATCTATAAGACCACAGACTAAAAATGATGCTTATCTAGCTTTACTTTTTTAAACTGTCAGTGCAAGATCCTCTCTTTCTCTCTTTCTCTCTCTCTCTCTCTCTCTCTCTCTCTCATTCTCTCTCTCTCTCTCTCTCTCTCTCTCTCCCTCACAATCACACATATGTTCACTTGCAGACACTGTAACCTCTGTATACCTGTGCCTTGCTCCAATGCATCGGAAATCAAGGTCATGATTAACCTTCAAGCCCACACAGAGGCACTGACATTTGCTTATAGAGCGGTTGCCCCCAGAAGGGGATTTTTGGTCGCCCTGTGTTGTGAAGAGAATTTTTACTTGCACTAAGACTTGCTTGTTCCCCAGAAAAAAACAATTGGCTAAAACTATTATTAAAACAGACCATTCCAGACCTCTACTCCACAATATGAGTCAAATAAGAGTCATGCAATTGTCTTGTGTAGGACAGTGCTTGACCCAGTAGCTCTTCTATAAAATGTCACCTGTTTCACATTTCCTCCAATGGAGCAGGCAGTACAGCGACAGACTAAATAGAAACCACATGTTAAAACTCAAAGCAGTAAAGGAGAGAGTGCAGGAATTCCATGAGTCAAATGAAATATATGAAGTTTCCAAGAGTTATACAAGAGTGTGAGGAGATGAAAAAGGAAAAGATTACAAGGAGAGAAAATAGAAAGGTAAGCAAAAATACAACCAGTATTATAGGAGGAGATGAGAAAGCGAGAGATTGTGGGTAGGAAAGAAAAGAAAACATAGCTGCGTCTCGGCAGGAAACATGTTGACAGTGCATGTACTCTTTTGTGGCTCATTCCTCACCCACATGCATTTTCAAACTCACATACAAGCAGGCGTTTCTCCCTCACACCTTCGTCTAACAATGCAAACGCAAAAACGCCCTGACGCCAACAGAACATCAACCTCTTAGGTTAAAATATATATCAACGTTTACATTATCACTCCAATGACCACAGTAATATTCATAATAAAATAAATTAGAGCAACAAAGAAAAAAAAGATCTGGCTGATTCTAGACAGATTACAGAAGCAGAACACGTGGACAGATTATCTGATCTTATATCTTACGTTGCTTCATTTTATGCTATGAGTTAGGTTGAAGTTTAGCATCCTGCCACATAGGAATGTCCCTGTGACATTATATTTCTGAGATATTAGCTGAGATGAATTACAAAAGGTATCACAATAACAATTGAAATAACAGGTTTAGTAATTTGGATAATAAGGAAAATACAGACTCATGTAAAAAAATAAATTTAAAAAGGTACTCTACAGCGCAGAATACTGATAAACCCCTAAAATAGCCAGGGCCTCCAAATGAATACTACACACTTACATAACCTAAGAATCATTCAATCATTTGCAGTGTAGTCTTTGTAGTTACTGAATAATAAGCCTTAATTTATAATGATCCTGGATTTTATAGGAATTAATGCTTCAGCATTCTAAACAAAGATGTCCCGATACCACACTGATCGGGTATTTCTTCTTTACAAATGACTGAGCTTTTTAAAGGGATCTTTTTAATTGAAGCATTTTGCTTACGATTAGCATCTAAAAGTCCGCTCAAACTACCTAAACTCTCAACTACCACACACAAGGAAATACATGACTAACAATATACACTCACACAGTGTGTATGCTAGCAGAGTGGACTTATTACAGAACTGAATTTGTTTTTCCCTACAGCATTTTACACACAGGTATAGGACTGTCACATCTCTAATAGTGGCATAAATGTGTAATCCTACAACACACTGCTATGGTACTGTCAACACAGTACCAGATGAGTGGTTTAAAATAAACATCTGCATATTCTGTTATTACTACGTTACTGTGAATCACTAGTTAAAGACAAATAACCATAATGATGACATTTTTGAAAATACTGTTTACAGAGGGTGAATATCTGATGTCCAAATGTGTGAAGCATCACCTATTCAACCTTCAGAAGATCAGCAAAATTGTAGTGGTGTTGTATAAAAGATGAAAACAGATTTGTAACTTTAAGATTTAAGGTGCCTGTCTATATGTACTGATGTGAAGCTCAGTGTACCTGTTCATATTGTGTGCTCAATATGGACTTTCTGATGTAAATGAATGCATTGCCATGTGACATGGCCAGGTTTTACAATAAGTTCAATAAGCCATGCTTAGACAAAAATCACTGCACCTGTCTGCATGAATATACTAAAAAGAATCTTCAACAGCGGTCTAGATTAATAAAAACCAAAATTAAAAGGCTATCATTTTTGGCTAATCTTTATTGAACAGACAGACATGTTTGTATTTAAACTCTGCTTGTGTTGTAGTGCTATTATTTCTTTATCAAATTTAGGTTTAATCTCAGAAACCTATTAAAACAGCTTCCAATCAGGTCTGCACATTTTGGATTGAAGTTGTCAGATAGACCACTGAGTTCATTATGATGCGACAGAGAAACTAAACCAATCATATTTTTTTTTACAACAGGTGAGACCAATTTTGAGAGGGAAAATAATGCTGCAACCTTCTGGAAGTCCTATGTACATCACTGACTGTGTATATAAGTGGTAGCCTAACCAGAGGGTTTCTGCCAGAAGGCAAACAGTGGCAGCTGCCTGTCAGGACCCTTTAGGAATCACTCAGAATAAGCTACATGTAATGTAAAATGTATGTATATTTGATGCCAGCTTCAGATAAAACATTGGAATGCTTTTAAGTGCCAAATGTCTGTTACAACTAGAATGGGCAATACATGGAATGATGATAGCTTAGTGCTCACATACTAATACAATCACACTGGAGGTCCTAGCCAAAACTTTATTGAAGAGGTATGTTTTTCTACATTTTTTCTCTAATTGTTGACATTTACAATCCAAAGCCTGGTTCATGTAGTTATGGTTTACCACTCATATATAATCTCTGGCATTCCACTGACCACACTGTGCATTTTAATACTATTATTAAATAGTTCATTTAAAAACTTAATAGTCTGAATCTTTTAATACCTATTCATTAATTGTCATGAAACTTACACATGAGAGTGAAGAGCTGCAGTGTAAGCCCACAGACAGGCTCTTGTGGTGTAAGGTGTCAAAAATTCAAACTATTTCATTCAGTCTAATAGAAGCACAATGAACATCCACACATTCTGTAACTCAAGTATCACTCACTTGTACATCGCAGGCTTTGTCTGTACAGCCCCCAGATGAAGTCCCCACACAGGTCACACCAGGTGGGTTGGGTGTGGCTACATGGCTGGAAGTTATGGCCTTCTCCGGTGTCCTCCACCAATCGTGGGTCTTTGATAGAGTCCCCCAGAAGCCTGATGATTCTCACCCGGTTCAGGAGCTCAGGAACTTTCCCTGGGCTTATCCTCAAAGCATTGACCCTCTCCAGGCGAGAACTCCGAGACGGTGCAGGATCTGCCAGCTCTATGCGGTCCTCCAGGGTGAACTCCTTCAGCTCTATCAGCTCCCCAAAAGACATGCTTTCCAGTGATCAGCAGATCTTCTTTTCCAGTATTAACATCCAGCAGCAGAGGTCATATTAAAAATACGCCATATTCAGAGTTTGAAGTCGGAGTCTAACTTTAAGGCAGTTAGCTTTTACGGAGAAGAAATGCCTAATGTATCCGAAAGAATTTTACTGTTTTCTGTTTAGCATTGTCTGAAGGTTTGGGTTTGCCAGAATGACCTTTAGGGTGAAAAAAGGAGTTACTAAAACAGCGCTGACATTTAACACCGCATTTAACTTTAAGTAACAGTCACTTGAGACTCCGTCTGGATTCTTTCTTCTTTCAGAATGAAATACAGCAACAGACGCTGTCTATGGCTTCAGGGCTGGCTTACTTTGCATTTCTTTGGAGAAAACCATGAGCCAAATAATGATGGGAGCGGCATTTTTAGTTCTCAGAAGAGACTCGGAACTTCAGTGAATTTATGAGGCTGTTTAGTGGATCTAGTGGAATTTCACCTTAACATATGTTAGGACAACAGTAGAATATTTATAAAATTGCAGAGCACAAATTGTTTTCGTTTTCAGAGCTCGGCTTTGGTGGAACCGAAGCTACACTGAGTCTAGATGCATTGTTAAGGGGGTGTCTTTCCTCTTTACTGAACTTTCAGAAAGTTATGTTGACAAGACCGTCCTTTTTTCTACCTTGTGCTACTGAAGCGCAAAAGAGGGCATCTCCGATCACCGGGAGGGAAGTTTAGTTGTACGAGCTGGAAGTCCACCAGTACTCGCCATGTTTCTTCTGACAGAAGAGCTGAGGATGAAAACCTCCTGTTCCTCGACTTCTCGTCACATCTTCGGACGGGTCACGGCGCAGCAACGATCAGTAGTCAAATAATCCATTTCCTTCCTACCAGCAACACGTGGGAAACAAAGTTGTTTCTTACTGTTACGAGAAAAGAAAGCGGAAAATTTGCTACTTCGGATTTGCTACTTCTGCAGAATTCACATTTAATCGCTACGGCCCAGGACACTCTCCAGCCATTCTTTACCCCTGCTCTGTGAGTTTATGTGTGTGTGTGTGTGTGTGTGTGAATGAGAGAGAGAGAGAGAGAGAGAGAGAGGGAGAGATTTAAAACAAACGGGACATATTGAAGAGGTGTAATATAACTGCATTTTAATACACGTACATAACAAACACACAGTCACAATTGAGCAATGCATTTAAAACTATAACATTTTCATTAGATAATAAATGAAGTATTTAAAATGTTTACCCAGCAGAATCCTGTAAAATGTGAAACAGTTCATTTTTTTTTCATTTTTTAAAAATGTTTGTAAGTTTTATTTTATTATTGTCAAGACTGTTTAATTAGTTGAACTCAATGGATTTCCTCAAACACACACAGGCTCAGTTTACCAGAGCAGAGAGAGAAGCTCCACCTCTTCCTTCGTCCTCCCCAACAAAACGATATAACCATAGCAACCCATGCAATAAAGGTCAGAGGAGTTTGTCTTCTTGGCCCCCTCGCTCTTCTCTGAGATATCATCTGAAGTGTCCATCTCCTTCCTCTCAGTAAACTGTGGTGCCCCTCAAGTCTTGATGTTGAGCTCCTTCTGTAGTTTCTCTGTGGCATCTGCTATCATTTGGCAGGCAAGTTTGTGCTTGGGCCAGTGTTTGACCTGACACTCTCTACAACGAAAGAAATGTATTATTTCCAAATTCATCCAAGATCCAGGCAGACAAGTCGTGGTTATTTTTAGTTCAGTCTCTTGGACCTGGGCCGATTTTGTACTGATCATAGTTAGAGCTACACTGGTATAAGAATCTCTGCAGCACTGGGTTGATAACAAGAATAGTTGATAAGATAATAATTTTGACAGATTTCAGTACTGCACTTGAATAAAAGAAATTTGTTAGTACATTAGAGCAGTTATTCCCCAAGCATGTCCTCATGCACTCTGAACATTTTAGTATTTTCCCTCCAAACATATCCCAGACAATCAGCTAATAATCAGCTAATTAAGAGGACTCTCCTCAGTTCAAGTAATCATTTTGGAGAAATAATATACAAGGCATTGTGGCTCCAGGGCTGAAGTTTTGATCCTGTGTTTTAGATCATATACGTTTGATGAAAGTCACCTGTTGCAGTACCACTCCCCCTGGCAGCGAGAGCACCGCTTCACCCCCTCAGCTCCACATGTGCCACATTTCGGCTTATCTGGGATGAGACTCTCCATCACATCCAGATTATACGTCTCAGCCAACCTGAGGGGAAAGCATATATAAACATTTTCCTACTAACTTGATCACAGATTTTTTGTATTTAACAATTGTTGAATAGCAGTGGATTAAAAGGCCTTTAATTCAAACTCCATCTTGAAAGATATTTATAAATTTTAGTCTCACCTGTTTGCTTGTTTTCTCAGCTCACTCTCAGATGGGTTAAACACTTTCTGCACTTGGAATTTGGCTATGGCTTTCCACTTCCCACAATTCTCAGCAAAAATTTCATTCCAAATTTCTGGAAGCTAAATGCATATTACATTTACCAGAGTGTATAACCTCAAAGCTTTAATCTCATTTAATTCTGTAAAGCATCAAAGGCTAGCCCTTCTTGAGTATATGTATTTGTTTATGTGCGTGGAGTAGTGTAGGAGATAACCTGCTCAAGGATGAGTTCTTTCTTTGGTGGTGCGGGGTCTGTAACAGCTAGATGACTTAGGAAACGCTGAAGATCCGCAAGATTTGGCAGCTGATCGATAACAACCTCCGTCAAATATCCACGCAGCTGTGGACATGCAACCAGATGACAAACACAAATCCTCAGCATAAGATAACAATTTGGAGGACTATGTGTAAACTGGGGGGGGGGATTAATAATCAGTAGATAGCTAGACAGACAGATAGATACATGTGGGTGTGTACAGAAAAAATTTGTGAAAAATACGAGGACAGGAAAAAGAGGGGAAAGACCTCTAAAATAAGAATCAGCAGTGTTGTGTTTTTCTCCTCAGCATGAAGGAAGCTCAGGTGATCAGATAAGGTTTTAGAAGACAATGGCTTGGCACAGAGTAAGAAAGACAAGCAACGACCACATCCTGAAATATTAAGGGGTGATGGTGGGGCAGGAACAGCACATTATATATATACAGCACATTGCAATGAGAATGAACCGCTTGGCCCAATGAATGGAAATTTTACATCTGATAACAGACAGATTAAACGGATGAGAGGTATAACATTCTCTGCAATTCATGCAATAAGTAATATTTGTATTATTGAAGAACATCAGGTCTAAAATATCACCTCAACGCAGAGCATTTAGGAGTTAACTCAGCAGTCCAAGCCAGCATAGCCCCTGATACCAGCTTGTTTATTACTGTAATTATAACACACGTTCTCAACTGTGGAAGCATTCATAAAGTAACACTCCGAGCTCCAAGCCACTCAAATGCTGGATCGTATTTTAGCCTAGCTTGTCAAAAATGAATGCTTTGTGTGTTGATAAACCCTTAGATTGTTTAACAGTTTACTTTTAGATTGTTATACATTTGCTCCTCGGTTGTTTTACAGTTTCCTTTATGGCAATTTATGGAATTAATATTTTTTATTGTTGGCTGTTCGTGTTCTTATTATGATGTTTGTGATTGACATAATTCAGGCTCACACTGAGTGTTGATTCCTTCCAAATCTGAATCTAAATCTTAAAAAATACTTTTATAGAATCATTTTCCTCTTCAACCTACACCAAAATTAATATATTTACATAAATATATTAACTGAATATTCTTATAGTATTATTAGCAGCTTACCAAAATATAACATGTACTGCTTTTTACAATGGGAAAATTTTATATTAAGCTGAATTATGTTCAAATTATCATCGGTTCGGCCCTCCAACAAAGTTAAGGTATTTCATGTGGCCCCCTGTGGAAATTAATTGCCCAGCCCTGCTCTAGAGGATGCCTCTTTACCTTTAAGAGCTGGTTTTTGTTAAAGTTGTTGAAGTCATATTTCCGATGGCAGTCAGGTTTAAGCAGCAGGTTGAGCAAACAAATCCACACCTGGCCGTCCAGTTTGGTCATTTTTACCCGGTCCTCAGCAGAAACCTCTCTCCATTTCCCCTCCTCAAATTTCTCCATCTTACCTGCAGAGGGAGACAAAGGTAAGTCTTCATCTGGCTTAATAAATATTTTCAAAATGCACTTATCTTACAGAGCAAACTGTGGTATCTCACAGGGTGTATACGGCATTCTCTTGATATGGAGAGTTGTCTTTAAAATTCTCATTAGAGTCAATATAAATGCAGCATATATGTTTATGATCTTGTAAGTGTGTATGTGCAAAATCTTACTTCCTTAATAATTAGAAGGTATTAAATAGTTATAATAGAATCTAAGGATGTTCTGATATGACTTGTTATACACAATACAAAGATTTCTAAAATTTATAAAATTTTACATTTAGAAATTTTGGAATGACATCTAACTCAGAAATATTTAGTTGTATATGCTTATTAAAACAGTAAAATGAATCAAATGTTGTTATTTGTTATTACAACATTAAAACAGTGTCGTCAAAACCATATCTTACTAATATCTGCCAATATAACTCCAGGATTATTGTGCACACTTTTATCTCTGGATCTGTGTTACTAACCTCGAGTTTTGCGGCTCCAGGGACAATGTTCCACAAGCTGAACCAGCACACAAGGCAAATTATGAGTGTTCAGCATCCTTGAGAGCACACTAAGACTTAAACTGTGTTTGAAAATAATAACAAGAAGAGACAGCGTCAATATAACCACTAATAAATATAATTTATCAGCAAATTTAGTGGAATTCCTGCTACATTATTTGTTGTCATCCAAACAGCAGGGGATGACCTCCTTACCTCTCCACATGATCAGTAATGTAGCGAAGCACAGACAGAGCCTTGAGAGAGATTTCAAACTCTAACATTCTACTCTGATTGCACAGATCCTGTAACAGACAGCAACACATAAGCACATTGCGATTTTAATGCAAACTAAAATCAATGCAAACCGGCTCAATTAATCGTAAGTTCTAGGAGAATAATTAGTCAATTACAACATTTATAATGACTAATTATGAATAATCAGCTATTAACTCTGTAACTGACAATTATCTATTAAATATAACTAGCTATAAAACTGAATTTCTCTAATAATAATGATCTACCCATAGTCCTATGGACTATCTGTTGTGACTGTTTGATTATGGTTAAGGTTAAAGACGTCTCAAACAAAGAAAAAGAAACGTCTTTTTACACACATCTTCCCCTGATACTCCTGCATGTGCTACTGCTCTCACCTGTACGGAGGTCATATCTGAAATATCTGAATGTGAAACTCTGTCCTGAGAGGGGATCTCTCCCCGGGCACACTGTCCTGCAAGCAGAGTGAGTTTACGGTGGCAATAATCCACCAGGTCCAAAACAGCATCTTCAGCTGCCTCACAGGACTCCTGCAAAATCACAACCAAAACCCCACTTAGTGTTCTCAGCATGCCAACAACATTAAATTTGAGTCTTACACAACAAAATACTCTCTTATCGTCTAAACTCTGAGACTCTTTTCTGAGTAGATAAGGGCATAAACTCAATGATACTGTCTAACCAACAAACAGTATTGCAGCTATTCTAGGTTCCTACCTATCTAAACAATGCATCCATCTATTGTAATGGGATGTTGTATAGTAATGTGCTTCGGCCTCAGTAAAGAACTGTTTTGGGTTGAAGAAAAAAACAGTCCCTACCTTGTGGTACATGATTGTCTCCAGTAAATTTATGATTGTGGCCTCATGGTGAATCTGTGAACATGTGACAAATGCCAGATGTAACGGAGGCTCATTGTAGATAATATAATATACACTGCATGTCCAAAGGTTTTTAAGCACCTGCTCATCTGTTTTATACAACAATTTGTACCTCAGCAACCATAACACCTTAATAACACTGAATTCAATCATTAAAAGTGGTGTCTGGATACATTTAGACATCTGATGTGGTACAAGTAGCAGAATATGTGTAGCTATACTATATGAACCACTGATGAATGTGTACTTACCACCATGTACAGTGGGAATGTGCTCCTGGGACTGAAGTCTTGGAGCCGACACAGAATAGGAAATACTTTCTGTTTCCAAATTTCAACGGCAATCATTCCGTGAACAAGTGTGGGTATCTGGACAAACCACATTCTCCATTCATCATTTATCAAGATACATTTTCAGTAAATATCACTTTCTTAAAAGATCACTGCCTGGGAAAACAGCTTGGCTTAAAATGTACCCACCCTTCCAAGTGACACAATAAGGTCTTTGATGAACTCTTCCTGTTGAGCATTCGCATTTAGAATAGCTTGCATGTTGAGTTTTTCTATGTACTCATGTTGGCGAAACCACCTGGCAAATAAAGTATATTTAGCACTTCAGCAGAGCCTAAGAACAGATACTTTAGATGGACACAATTATTGGGACACATCTGTTTATCAGGGTCTGGGCTAGCCCTCCTACTTCCCCTACTTCTGCATACCAACGCATTTTGGACAACGCCATGTTTCCACTTTTGTCGATGCAACACTTTCTATTCCAGGACGACTGTGCCCCAATGCACAAAGCAAGGTCCATAAACAGATGAGACTGGATGAGTTTGGTATGGAAGAACTAGACTGGGCCGATCAAAGCCCTGACCCCAAGCACATCCAACAATTTTGAGACGAAATTGTGGGCCAGGCCAGCATCCCCCTGACCTTATAAATGCTTTACAGAATGAATGGACACACCGAAACACTTCGCAATCTTGGTGGAAACCTTCTTGGTGGGAACCTGTTGTAACTGGAAAGTAGTAGACCAACTCCATATTTAAGTGTACTGTTGGTGTAATGGTCAGACGTCCCAATATTTTTGTCCACACAGTATAGCTAAAGTTCGTGACTTACTTCGGCCCCCCGGTGTCCCGTAGTGATATTCTCTCCAAACTCTCTATGTAGGCTTCGGCTTCTGAATGTAAAAGCACCGTCTCCATCACCGACTCGACTGTCAAATAAGCTGTAAAGTTAACTCGTACTTTTGCAGATCTGGCTTCTTTTTGCCCTCAAGCGAAGTCGTTGTTATGGTAACTTTAAAACAAAGACATGCGCAGTGCTGTCCAAACACACCCCTGTTATTGCATGCTATGTATTTCATCTTTATATATATATATATATGAAGATTTTTAGGAAACATTGAGGCAGACGACAGAAAAAAGCAACTTTATTATGTATTCCACACATCTCCGACATCAAAGCAATTCACCCTTTCTTTGTAATATAATAAGGCACACATTAGCCTCGTCGTGCCAAGCAGCCCAATGGAACTCAATGAAATGTCACTCTAACATCAAGAAGTCACAGTCCAGCAAGTTCTGTGTACTGTGACCTAGTAAATTGCACTTTATTCCCAAAAGTATTCAGACACTTCTTAAAAGTACTTTATGATGCACTCATAGCTAAAACAGATGTTTTTATTTCTCCATAGGAAAGCACTTTAAAAGACCAGGCCGCGTTCGAGCAGCCAGCTATGTGCCAAAGGCAGGTGTTTCCCAGTCCCTGATGAGTCCACACATTATAAACACCATGCACTATTCATTCAGCACACCTAATTCTTCTCATTAACTAATAAACAGGCACAGATTTGTGTGTGCAGTAATATAAAACAGGTCACCAGGCCCAATGGCAAGCATCAGCTCAAGGGCTGCTTCCAGCATCATGCTATGGAACAGCAGAACTGTTTTCTATTGAGTCACATCTCCTTCCAGCACTTTTGGGATAAGTCAGAGTGCCATTAATAATGCTCTTGTGAGTGAATGCAATCAGTATCCTTGCAGCAATATTGCAACAGAAGCCTTCTGTTCATGAAGCCTTCCACACAGCATGTTACCATCATGGGAAAAAGGGTTAACGAGTAAGTGTCTACGCACGTACGGACACATTGTGTATATGTGATCAGTATTTGGTTTAAAATGAGCCTGTCCCTCTGTCCTCATACTTTGCTCATCTGTCTCCTCTATAGTCCCACAGACTTTGAGAGCACAGCACACCACGTCAGCCTAACTGCAAGTTCTCTGCATTGCGGTGCATCTCTGTAAACATGACCTCATTCTTCCTCTTTCAAATTACATCACTTCCAGCAGATGATAATGTTGGGGTCATTTTCTAAGCGTTCGTCCAGTTCCTTGTAACTCATTCCTGTAAACACAAACAAATATTTGCATTTCAGTTTGTTTACCTCAAACCCACTTAACGATGTCTGAAATAAAACTTTACAAGCACTTGCCGGTCTTGCAGCAGATCTCATCATAACTATGGCAACCAGTGTAAAGTCTGGGAGGGCGACTCCTTTCATCTCGAACAACTTTAACTGGGTACTTCTGAAGGCGACGGATCAAGCCCTTCATCAGACCAAACTGGATTAACTTTCTATAAAAACAGGTAAAACAATCCCTAAAGTATGTAATTCAAGTGTGCACTTATTATAACAACAGCAAAATTAATTTCAATCACTCAACCATCAATGAACATAATAAAGTTTCCAGTAAGTAACCTGCAACAATACTTTGAATTTCCCATTTTACAACGAATATACTTTAAGAGACTGTGGAAATAATGAAGTCAAAATGAAATTTTCAATCAAACAGAATCAACTGAAGGGATTTTTCACAATTTTTTTTTAATTTATGGTGCAAAATAAATGTATATTTATATTACTAAATTAAATCATTTAAATTACAAAATACACCCTCACCTCTCGTCCACCCTCTGTAACTGCTGGGAGTAACGAGAGCACAGATCACGCACTGTTGTTCCAGGAGTCAAACCACAATATAGTTGGAATACATCCCTGAGACTGGCTCTCTGTCCTACAGAGGTACACACACACACACACACACACTCATGCACACATGCTTGTATTGCTACTAGTGTAACAAAAACATAACTTAACCTAGCCCTAACCCTAACAACACTGTAAATATAAATCCAGATCTCATAAAATGTGCTCTACAAAACAATAGAAAAACAGTTATGCACTCTAAACATTAAAAAACATTATTTATTTTAAACAGTATTTTTTTTTATAAATGAATAATAATGATCATATAAACAAGTAATATTATTACATAAACAACAACATGTTTTACTCTCCTCGTCAGGACATTTGGTCTAGAGATTTTATACAGAGTTAATTTCAGCAAAGGCGTTTTCAATTTTTAAGTGGCAGTTTCACGGAATGAGAGTTAGGCCCCAGAAATACCTGGCTTATTGATGTAACGAAGGCATTCTTCTTGAATTGATTTGTCATCTATAAGGCTCTGGACTTTTGGTGTTGTGCAGTAAACATTGGAGTACTAGGGAAAATCACAGGAAATAAAGAGCATGAAATTTATTTGTAAACTACAGAGTATTCGCATAAACTCAAAACAATCAAGTACAAACACAAGTAGAATTGGAATTACATACCTGAAATATTGACACTAATGTTACGACTCCATAATACCTGTAAAATACTATACTTAGTCCCCACTCAAAAGCTCAACAACAAAGCAGGTCTATTTAATGTAATCAATTCAAAAGAAGGATCTCACAGCAAGTTCTGAACAGCTATTCTGACCAAATTCAGTTCAACATCGGCTTCTGCAGAGATCTTCTGTATGTGGCGATACCCATCAATGTAAGGCAAGATCTACAACACACAAACAAGCAATGCTGCCTGTAAGTGATAAAATCTCTTATGTAATTTTTAATCATAATTTTTTATTTAGTTTGGACCTATTTCAAAATTCTAAATACTAACAAACAACTCCATTGTTTTCATCTTTCAGTTTTTGTTCCAAATAAATAAACAGAGCTGCAGACCTGCTGGGTGGTGAGATCCCACTGGGACTTGATGAAGTGGTCTTTGTTGTGAGTGAAGACTGGCACATCATATTCCTGAACAATCACCGGATCTTTCCTCTGCTCAATCAGCTTCAGGTGGATTGTGTTCGACTCATCTGTTTTAGACAAGCATGATACTCTTGAGGTTTGGCAATAAAAGCAGACAGTACAGACACAGAACTTGTGAGGGTTTTTAATTATCTTCATTTTGCAAATGACTCAGGTAACTGTGTTATACTCATGCTGTTGGATGTGACAGCAGAGTTTGATATGGTTGAGCACAGTATTCTAATGTCACGTCTAGAGCGTTGGGTGGGTGACAAAGGAGCAGCGTTAGACTGGTCTCACTCTTACTTGGCAGATAGAAGTTTGGTGTTTGTATAGGTGATTTTATGTCTTCTTCGGTGCCTCTTAGTTATGGGGTGCCACAAGGTTCCATTTTAGGGCCCCTTCTGTTCTCTCTGTATTTGCTTCCTTTGGGCTCTATTTTAAAGAAACTTGGGATCTCCTTCCATTGCTATGCTGATGACTGTCAGATTGATATGCCTTTAAACTTTAGTTTGGAGCATTATTTAAAAAGCAAACTTGGGGATGATTATGGATTGTGATTTTAAACTTGACGCACAAATTGTTGCCATGGTACAGAAGAGCTTCTTCGATTTAAGGCAGATTGCCAAGCTAAAGCCTGTACTGACATGGAAAGACTTTGCAAAGGTGATTCCTGATTTTATTACAACCCGACTGAACTACTGTAATGCCCTTCATGCTGGGATTAGTCAGGCTGCCCTCTCTCACCCTCAGTTAGTCCAAAATGCTGCTGCTCATCTATTAACTGGGACAAGCAGGCATGAACACATCTTACCAATTTTATGTGGACTTCACTGGCTCCCCGTGTGTTATAAGAATATAAAATTCTCCCCTTAACTTACAAATGTCTGAAAAGCCTTGCTCCACCCTACCTTTCTGACCTGCTTCGCTTCTACGTTCCTTCTCAGTCCCTAAGGTCTGCTGATCACCTGACCTTCGTGGTTCCGAATGCTAGGCCGAAGCTCAGGGGATAGAACTTTTGCCGTTAGATGCTAGGCTGGCTCCATCTCTTCTGGTTTTTAAATTTCTTATCAAAATATATTTGTTTTCTTTAGCTTTTAGCTCATGTTGATTGTGCATCTTTTACAGCTTTTGTCTGTGTTGCTGTATCTTTTATGTTTTTCTGTGTTTGTAAATGTTGCTGATTGTACAGCACTTTGGTAGCATCTCGCTTGTTTTAAATGTGATATAGAAATAAAGTTGGTATGGTATGGTGTGATTTAAAAAGACAGAAGCAGCTTATAAAAGGTAAATAGCCTATTTGTACATACTGAGTGTAAGTGAGTATGAAAGTGTGATACAGACCAATAGGTAAAGTGCAGGCTCCTGTAGCATTGAGTTCCTCCAGTAAGGTAGACATGATGGGCAAGAGCTTCTGTTTACTCTCTTCGTTTGAAATGAAACCGCTCTCCAGCTGTCATACAGAGAACTACATTAACACAACACTCACAGAATTACAATAATTTTAGGTGCAATAATACAATTAGTTTTCTGTTTGCAATAATACATTTAGTGTGTTTCAGGCAATACCAAGAGTCATCCAACAGTTTTATGTAGCCTCTTTCTGTAAGACCGTAGTGGCCAGTCCTCCAGCAGATTGGAAATTGGCTTTGATCATTTTTATATCATTATTTTCACTGTAACTCTGTAATCACATCAAGCAGGACGCTGTGAAATCTCTGAGCAGCTAGCAAGCAATAAGGGGTTGTTAAAGGGAGGGGCAAGATGCCCACCACCCACTGAGCCAGTTCTCTGCACATCTCCACAAAGATGGTCATGCTGAGATAAAAACACATCACAACTGCAACGTCCTTTACATCAAAACATTGTGTAGTCACAACAAAAAAATAAAAATAGTAATAAAAAATACATTTAGTGATGCTGACATGCTTGAGCATGATTAAAATTCAGTTTGCCTACAGTTTTGCAAACATATGCACAAATATTTACTTATAATGCACACACATACTCACACACTTGTGTCCATATTTATAGAAAACAAAAATGCACTTTCCAATTAAGGGGCAAATTTGGCTTCAAATCACTCATTTTTAATCAAAGCACTTGACCAAGCTCCATCATGCTCAGCTACCCACAGGAAGAAATATAAGCAAAGCAACATCACATCACACAGAATGGGTGTGGGTAGTTTCAAGGATAGATTTATCACAGGATTGGACCAGATCTTTTGTTCAGTATCTTTCAATATCTAATCCAGGCTTCAGCATCTTCTGATAACAACATGCTGTGTCTATACACAACCACCAAAAAGTCCAGTTAACGGACTTTTACCCCTTACACCAAATGTAGTCAATAGTCAAATTTAACCATTTGAATCTCACTACATATTTCAAAGTTACTTATATACTACTGATATGTACTACATGCAATAGCATAATCCTAACCGCCATCAGTGTCATTAGCAGTTCACTTAACTGTAGGTAATTTATCTTTAGGATTTATTTCCAGCAACTGTGTACATAGCACTGTGTATTTCCATATTGAGTTTTTCCTGCTACAGATCTTTACTGAACTTATTCGGACTTTATATTTCATAATGCTCTTGCTTCTGTGTGTCTTTGCAGTCATGATATAAGCAATATTCTTGTTTTCAGGTTCGGATTAAGAAGCTACATTTGTCACCAAACATGTCTTGGTCAATCAGCTATATTTGGTCTGAGGGGACAATTGTGCAAGTTTGATTTTTCAGTGAACTGCTTCTTTAATTCTCCAACAGAAATGTCCTTTACCTCCAGAGTTGTTAAATATCCTGATAATTTCTTTACAATTGGCTCCAGGGCGCATGTTTTAGCTCTTGCATCGCAAACAAGACCCAGGTTGAAGAGCAAAGCATTCCGACTGTACTTCTTATGCTCTATGCAAACTGGACATCCAATTAACTTCTTGTCCAACGCAGTCCTGCAAAAAAAAGCATATGTGTAAAGTGTCTATTTGCCTTATGTGAACACAACACATCACAACACGGTGTGAGCAGCACAAAATTAATCTTTGCATTTAACCAAGTTTTACCAAGTCAAGCAGCAGGCAGGTGGTGCTATTTGCAGTCCTGGTATTCGAACCCACGACCTTCTGATCGTGGGGGCAACTGCCTAACCACCAGGCCACCAGGGACTGTTTCAGGGAAAAGAAAAGAACAGAAAAAAAGAGACAATGAACACTTACACTGTGATGAGCTTGTTCTGTAGTTCAGGTTTGGTGATAATATAGACTTGTACAGTATCAAACAGCTCCCTCGAAATGTATTCCTCAGGAACCTGCAGGAAAAAATGGGAAAAAGAGGAACTGGACGTCAGTAAAGGCTGTAAAGTATAGGCAGTAAATGTTTTGACAGGAATGCTGTCATACAAAATTTGCCTACACGCCTCGTGCAAAACAATTCTGCACAATACTCTTCAACAGTCAGACGTGCTCCTGGACTGCTACCTATCACTCAAAATATAACAGTATCCCTCTCTCACCTGATATGTGATCTTTGGACCTAAAGTAGGATGAAATTCACTGAAAAATATACATTCAATCAACCTGCTGGACCCCATGATCGAGTAGAGTGAACACGGCAGCAACAATGAGCGATTTGTTTTTTAAACACTCGCGAGGCTTCATTTCAAAATAGTAGTTCAGTTTTAAATCAGGGCTAGTACTACTACTATCACCAAAACTGCGATTAATACCAATGCCTGTAATAGTAACTATGGTGATTACTACTACAAGTACTGCAGCTACTACCACAATGATGATGATTGCTACTGCTCTACTACTCCTACTATCATTACTAATAATAATAACAATTATGATTACTACTAGCACTTACACTAATAATAATAATGATAATAATAATATAGTTATTATTGCATATTATTATTGTTATTATTATTCTAATATATATTTTTATATATTTATCTATAAAAATAACAACTTATTTATAGTCCTGCCGCTTATGCTTACTTTTTTTATTACAAAAAAACTGAACATTCAAAGACGTTTTCCCGTCTGATTCGGAGGAAAAACTATTTTCATAATTGTGTGTTTTAAGTAGTGTGACTTTTAACAGCTGTCAGGTTTGGAGGTTCTGAGTGCTGGTGGCTTCCTGGACGCCGGTGAGCTTGAATGAAAGTTAAAACAGCAGATTTAAAACCGCCTCAAATTCTCTTTTTATTATCCCCTAGCAGTGTGTTGTTTTCACCTGACCAAACTCTTCTGTAGATAAAATAATTAAAGCCGTGAATGTAAAAAGAAACCTATCCACCAGCTAGCGGCCACATGAGTTTCAGAAGCTAGCCTGACTAGCTCACAGCAAAACTGTGTATCAGTAAACTACAAAGACAGCTTAGTAACGGAAACTGTAGTGTATGGCTCGGAATCGGTAATCTCTAGTATTTATGTGGTGTCTTTTAGCCCACTTATTATATCCTGTAATGTTACTGTATTTCTTTAAAACCACATATTCAAGGATTTCAGATACACTGTTTAGTTTTATTTACTTGTTTTTTTTCCTTTAGGTAGGTGCCCAGATAGAATTCTACGCACAAAAGATGGAGGAAGGCACAGGAGCTGTATTGACTGCAGGTGAAGGCGATCAGGTGCCACACGCCTTCTCTGTCGTCATCGGAGCCACAGTGCCGACAGGGTTTGAGCACACAGCTGCAGAGGAGGTCCGGGAGAAGATCGGAACAGATGCCAGAGTCAGCAAAGACAGAGGCAGAATATATTTTGAAATAACTACAGACGTCCTCCCTAAGGTTAGTGACTGATGATACAGAAATGGTGGCAAGCTTTAGATTTTTTTCTTATATTGTTAACAGTAGCAGCAGATCATGTTTATTTTAGCTAGTCAAGTATGATAAGGTCATTGGACAAAAGCATTGCACATGCACCATGTACAGTTCTTTTTTTATTGCAGTTCATAATATCCTGATCACGTCAGTCCAAAATGTCCATTTGTCATATGTGAACACAGCACAGTGAAGCAGCAGGCAGCCAGGAAAACGGAACTTGCAGGCATCAGTGTTTTTAGGTGCCTCAGAATAGCTATTAGCACTCCTAGGTTTTGAATCCATAGCCTTCTGATTACAAGGACAACTTTCTACCCACTATAAAAGTGTGCTTTATGCCCAAGAAGACACTCACACATTTCAATAATCACACTGAGGCATTTTCACTGACAAGCAAATCCACCTCATTAATTCAAAATCTCAGTGGGTGACAGTAGACGAAGTGCTGAAATAGTCACATTCAGGATGAAATATGCACAAGTTAGTGGAGAAAGTTTAAAATACACAGAAACTCTCTGGTGACTTGTGAGAGACTTGTGTAATTCTTTCCAGACAGAATTGGCACTTTTAAATCACCAGGTTGAACACTGATCCATCATGTCCCATTTGGACACATATCTCTATTATCTGTGATACTTTCTGCAGTAGATTGTAATCTATATGAGATTTTTGTTGTTTTATCCAATGTACTAGATTGGTTTCATCTGAAGTTATGGTCGTTTCGCAAGCATGACATTTTTCTGTTTAATTATGTGGGTGTAGCAATGTATAAACTGCAGCCTTGCGTTAGATTCTAAAAAAGTAGTGAGGTTGAATTACTTATCTGGTAAATTCCAGAGAAGTTTCATCTAAGTACTCGCATTCAGTTACAGCAGTGGTGTAGGCCTTGACAGTTGTTCTGCGATGTTTTCCTCATCACTGTTATGTATCTAAAACTAACTGAGTACTTTTTCTATTTTTTTAGGTTCATCATCTAAAGTCTGTTGACAATCTGTTTGTTGTTGTTGAACATTATGATAATTATCACTTCAAAGAGACAAAGGTAAGTAAATCTCACTGAAAATCTAAGTATTTTATAATTTGATTTATTTGTAGAACTAGTATGTGTGTCTCCATGTAACAACTTCAAATGTTTTATTTGAAAATTACATGAGCTACTTTTCGTATTGTATATTTCTTTTGATATAATAGCCCTTACAAATACATTTCACAACAGGAAGAAGCTTTATTAGATCTGGAGCATCTAGCACCTACATTACCCTGGACTAATGCTTTGGAGGTCTGGAAAATAAACAACTTGCTAAAGAAGAAAAGGAATCGGAGAAGAGGAGGTGCTACACCCAAATCAAAGCCAAGCAGTGATGCAGCAGAACATGAGAAGCTCCAGGATGGGCCTGATGCACAAGAGGAGAAGGAGGAGCATGGTGATGTTTGTCTTGAACAAGAGACCGGCCCTCAGAAAGAGCAGGGGTCAGATATCCAAGAACAAACAGAGAATAAACCTCTGAGATTCCGTGTGACTTGTAACAGAGCCGGAGACAAACACAGTTTCACCTCCAACGATGCAGCACGAGACTTTGGTGGTGCTGTGCAAGAGTTTTTTCAGTGGAAAGCAGATATGACCAAGTTTGATGTGGAAGTAAGTAGAAAATTAGTTGCATAACTAGGGATAAAATATACTGCTTGTTCTACTAAGAAACAAAGAAACGACTTCAGCTTGAAATCAATACTAAAAGTTCCATAAATGTAATAGTGTTCTTGTATCTGATAGAGAAGAAAGGGTACATTTTGAGATGATTTCACAATGAGTAATGTGAGCCTACTTCCTTATTCCTCAGTGCTGTTTAAAGATTTCTAAGGATATCATATGCTAGGTTAAAAAAATTAAGCATGTTTTTCCACCGTTATACGTTAGGTACTACTAAATATCCACAACACCGAGGTGGTGATTGGCATTGCCCTCACAGAAGAGAGTCTACACAGAAGAAACATCACTCATTTTGGGCCGACCACTCTACGCTCCACATTGGCCTACGGGATGCTTAGGTTTGAAATCAGTCATTTATAAACCAAGGAACATTTTATCAGTGTAGTATCACTTTATTTTTTGTAGCCTATAACAACTTTATCTAATTTTGATCTCAAGACACTTTGATCTAATAGGACCACATGCATTTGAAAATAAGAGTTATAGCTTCACAAATCCTTCCATTTTGTTTTTCAGACTTTCCAAGCCACAGATATCGGATGTGATAGTAGACCCTATGTGTGGCACCGGAGCCATACCTTTAGAGGTGAGGATTAGTGCCTGTGTGTGTTTTTTATGATAGTGTAGTTTGAGTTTTTGTCTGTTGTCTAATTCTTAAGATGAATCCAATTAAGTTGTTGTTTCTCTTTAGGGAGTCATGGAGTGGTCAAACTCATTCTTTCTTTCTGGAGACAACCATGACATGGCCGTTAGTCGTACAGTTAATAACATCAATCATATTGTGAAGAGAAGACAAGATGCGGGCAGGTGAGACTGTACTCAGTATTATTGTTTTCATTTAAAAGACCCTCAGACCAATATGCTTTCAGATTATTTTGCACAACGTTTTGGATATTGCATTAATGTTTTACATATGAACTCGTTTCCTAATTACTGTGGTCACTTAATGAAAGAAATTCTGGCTTAACTTAAAAGTTTTTGTTTAAATAAATAACTCAAGAGTTCCCCACCATTTGCAACATGAGCTGTACATCCAACCACAAAAACTTCCATTGCCCATAAGATTTTACCAAAAAACAAATATAACATAGTAATAAATGTAGCTTGTGTAAATGTATCTATGATTAACTAACACAATGAGTAGACATTGATACATATAATATAGCAATAGCTAATCAGCTAGTGTAAGTTAGATCAACAAGGTGGACAATGTCTAATTTTTGCACATTATCAGAAAAATATGTTTCATAGTCATATGTTCCTCATATTTCATAAGGTATGGTATTTTTAAGTTTGGTCAAATTTATATTCTATCAAAATTAGGATAATGGCAGCAGTGATACTTTTGTCCACTAGGGGCTGCTAGCCACAGTTAAAAAAAAAACCCAGATATGATGTTCACACATTTGTTTTACCATTTCATTCAGTGCTTCTCCAGGTTTGTCTATAGACACGGCACAGTGGGACCTGTGTCGCCTGCCCATGAGGACAAGCTCTACTGACATCATCGTCACTGACATGCCTTTTGGAAAGAGGTAGAGTGTTGGTGAAAACATACTTTTTCGAGCACACCTTTATCATTTTGTACTGCGGCTTTTGCTGAAGAGAATGTCACTCCATGCTGTTCCTTCTATAAACTAAACGGAGGCCTCTTTGGAAGCCAGTGTTTTGCAACTTGGGTTAATATTTTTCTGTGTTTGTCTAATCTTGAAGAATGGGTTCCAAGAAAAAGAACTGGGATCTGTATCCTTCTTGTCTTCGAGAAATGGCACGGATCTGCAGGCCAGGGACAGGAAGGGCTGTACTACTGACTCAGGACAAAAAATGTTTTCAGAAGGTAAATTACGTTGGAAATGTCTGTGGGTCTTTTCATTAATCTTCAGCAAATGATTTATTTTAAAAAGTTTATAGAGAGAGAAAGAAAGCAAGCAAGAAAGAAAGAAAAAGAAAGCAAGAAAGACAGAAAGAAAGAAACTTTACATATCCCCAAGGGAAAATTTTGAAATCTAGTAGCTCGTTCACAAATAAAATAATTAAACTTAGATATAATACTAAAAATAGACAGAATAATAAATCATAAAAGTAGTCTCAAAATAAACTCAAATGGAGCTAAAAGATAAAAATGGTAATAAATAGTAATAAGTGAAATGGGTTAAATCAATGCTATTAAAATTTTTTATCATATTTTCTGTTTGTTGAGTGTAGCTCCCACCTGAGGACTGTCACAGATGGAGCTCGAGTTCACAGCTGACTCACAGGCGTTAAGTCAGAATTTAGAACTTCTTTTTGTAAGACCCATGATGTCTTTCCAAAAGGCATTTTATTTGCATGTATTTGCCTCAAACAGACAGGTGAAAAACACGTTCACCAGCTATATCCTGATTAAAGGACAAGAGGCCCCTTGTGAGATTTTTAGAGGTAGCGAACGTCAGGTTGTATGGAATAAGTAATGTTGCTGGAACTATGAGTAACCAAGGAAGCATGATGTGTGTAATCATGGTAAATCCACAGTGTGTATTCATTGTCTATGTTTCTTGAACAGGCGCTTGTACGGATGTGTGGTCTGTGGAGGAAATCGCACACTGTTTGGGTGAACGTAGGCGGATTGCATGCTGGAGTTTTCGTGCTGCGGCGCACTGGCTCGATTTTTGGTACTGTTCCAGAAGACGTAAGGGAGCCTCATAAGACACCGGAAACTCAGGAAGAAAACATGGAGAAGGTTTAATAAGGCCACTGGCAGACCTGTCGGCTAAAATCTATTACGACCTGTAAAAAAAGGCTTCTCCCCCATTTTGGTGTGCTTTTCTGTGGTTTAGTTTTCCTACAGGATTGTATTTGATTCACATATCTTACTAAACATGTTGGAACAATGCTTGAATATTAATATTCAGAACTTACGATTTATGTTCATCCAACACCAGTGTCTTCAATAAATGTTCATTGAAGTCACTCTGTTTGCCTGATGTCACAGTTTCTTTTTTCTATAGAAAATTTAATTTCAAAATAGTCTGCTTAGATCATAATAATTAATAAAAACAAAAACAGAGAATATAAAATGTCCATTGGAATTTCTAAGTTTATGTATTTGTGTGTGCATTTAAATATTTACCATGGGCAAGAACAAAAAGAGAATTGGAAGACATATAAAATGAATTACCCTCAGTCTGGATATCCAAAATATACGTCAGGAGGCAATTATCTGAAGGCAGTTGGGACCTGTCACTAAGAACACCATTGGTAACACACTACATCAAAATGGATTGAAACTGCTCAAAAATAGCTCGTCTACCAGTGAAAATCTAAATGATTCAGGGAAGGCTTGGGAGAAAGTGGTCAGATGAGACCAAAATCTAGTACTTTGGCATCAACTTGACCCGTCATGTGAGGAGGAAGAAAAATTCTTAGTATGACATGAAGAACACCATCACTACCATCAGACATGGAGGTGGAAACATTATGCTTGGGTATTTTTCGCTCTAATGGTGCAGGATGACTTCACCACACTTAGGGACCATTTGATGGGGCCAAGAATCTTTGAAGACTACTTCCGACACTCAGCCGGATGTTTTCCCCAAATAGTTTAATCTAAATGTTATCCGTTCTCAAAACATTTTGCCAATACTGCTTTGGAGTGTCAGTGTACAGTGTAGCAATGTTATTAATAAGCAGCAGCTGCCTTTGTGTCCTGCCATAGAAACCCTGCTAGTTCAATGTTTGACCTGCTGTAATCTCATGAACAAATGTACCCAGTACCAATGATCTTGTTCTGTCTCTGTCTCTGTCTCTCTCTCTCTCTCTCTCTCTCTCTCTCTCTCTCTCTCTCTCTCTCTCTCTCTCTCTCT
>JBBKCR010000101.1:15517648-15547156 GCA_037577295.1 Ladigesia roloffi | reverse complement strand
AATTCAAATGAAGGTGTTTGGTGCATAAATTAAGGTAGAATTAAGAATATTTTAAGTACATTGTGTTTCATAGTGTATTGTACTCTAGTGCTTAGATTCCTCTTCACCCTTACTGCTCTTTAGCACTAAGGGTGTCATCACATTGTGGAAAAATCTGATTTGTTAACTTAATGAGTATGTTTATTTTCATTTGTCATAGGTTATGAGATTATGTTTCGGACTGTGTGATCGCAGCCACTAGATTGTAAAACACGGGTAAAGCGCGTCTGCTGACTTCAACTGCGTTTTGGTACGAGTGACGTAATTCACGGCAACGTGGTGTTGATGTCAACAGACAAAATTACATACAACTAAACTAAATATTACACGAGTGATCTCTGGGATGAATATTGTATGTAAGGTGTGATGCAATAATTTACTCTAAAGCTTTCGAACTTCGTTTTGCTAAGAGAGTTTCCTATCTTAGGAGTGATGAATGACACATACGTTTACCAAGAGCACCGGGATTAGGATCAGCCCACAGCGCGAGTATATAAAAGCTGCTCGCTTATCCTGCTTCAGCACTCACAGCCTTTCACTTCAGACATCAGGAGCTACGCGAGCAACACCATGATCTGGACCATCCTTCTCCTCTTTCACGCAGTACTCTTCTATTACTTTCTCTCAAATCGTTCTAGGTGAGTATACAGAATAGACCATTTATCTTTAAGTATCTCTTTATATCTATTACATGTCTGTTGCTTACAGAGGTACATTATGCCTGTGCATGTAAAGTAAACTTGTGATGAGTAATGTCTGATGTGCTCATCATTACTCCTGTTTATTTCTGTCATTATTACTTACTCAGTCCATTAAGACTTCGTCCTGCTAGGAGAGGTGTTTTGATAATGTCGCTGTGGTTGTGTGATTTGGCTCCAGGCTGGATTCCGCTGTCAGCACCTCTATGACTCTCAGATTTACTGACTTCACTTAACTTACATGAAAGATGTCTCTGTTTTCAGGTCTAAACGAGAACCTCCATTAGATAAAGGAGTTATTCCATGGTTGGGACATGCACTGGATTTTGGAAAAGATGCTGCCAAGTTTTTAACCAGAATGAAGCTGAAACATGGTGACATATTTACGGTGAGAAGTGGCAATTTCTCAGTATAATAAATATATTTCTGCTATACTTGCCTCTTTCATTCCTGGGTGTCTTATCCGCCTCTAATTTCCTGTTTATTGAACCATATTACTTCCTAAATATAAAGGTCCAAGAAAAAGGTTATCTGGAGCACTGCCTTGAAAAAATGTTTCCCAAGAGAATCTTTCAGTGGTTAAATGGTTTCAATCAATTGTTTTAAAGAATTTTAAACTGAAGGGATCCAGGGACCCTTAAGGAATCGAAACTGGTTCTTTAAAGGTTGAGATTTCTAGTCTGTAAATACACAGGACCCTTGTGGATCAGGTTTATTTGTAAACCTTCGCTCCATATAACACTTGTTGGCCCTTTTATTTTTAAGAGTGTAGCTGTTACCAGTGGCAGTACCAGTAACAGAGTTGTATCTTGCAGGTTCGTGTGGCTGGACGATATGTCACTGTGTTACTGGACCCCAACTCTTATGACTCTGTTCTTCAGGACACAACAGCTCTGGACTTCACACGCTATGCACATGTGCTGATGGAGAGGATTTTTAATCTGAGGCTTCCAAATCACAAACCTGAATCTGAGAAAGCAATAATGAGAAGGTACAGTTATTAGTCATTCAGTTTAGTCTCATTTTCTGTTTGTGGAATTTACAAATGATTTCCTTTTCCTCTTGTTTATTTACATGTAGTGAGTAAGAGAAAATGAAATAAAATGGGATAATGGTCAAAATAGGCAATTCAGAAAACAGCGACAGGGATTAATTTAAGAGCTGAAAGACACCAGTGGTTGTTTTTCTGACTGTTTATATTGGGTGTCAATATTGGACTTTTTCCACAGTTTCTCTTGGCAGTGACTTAGTTTTATTTTGTCAATGATTTCATTCACAGCATGTGTCTTCTCAGAGAGGAGTGTAGCTCTTACAACTACCGTGCATTGAAAAATTAAGACCTTTAATGAAGGAAAGGACTTGGTGTTATTTGTCACTGGGTGTGTCAAACTGTTGAATCACTCCTGGGAAAAGGTGTATGTAATACTGGGGGCTCATATAATCCAGTGGGTTTTTATTAACTGCCTCATTTGGTGAATTTTGCCTCCTGTCTGGTTTTTATTTACTTGTTTTGGAACCAGGAAGCTGTGAGGTGCTTTCTGTTTTTTTTTCAGTCAGTCTAGTAAGAGGAAACTCTTCTTTGTGGCATAAGCTTGTGCTGAAACACTCATAAGAGCAGTTACAGATCAGTCAATGTATCAGATAAGGAAAATGGTCAGAATCATGCACACCTGACATAATAATGATTGAGAGGAACAGTGCCAGGTCTATGACTGGATTGGGGCCACAGGCTGAATGTAACTCTTCACTTTAAAGGTTAATCAGGCAGAAGTTCATTCCAACAAAGCAGAAGCTTGCATGATCAGTGGTTTTAACACTGATAGCAACTGATAAAACCTGTGGAGTCAGGTGTGCTCATGATGTTTGGAATGAAAGCCTGCATTCATACTGGCCCTTTGTACAAAAGCCTGGGCACTCCTGTCCTAGCGGAACTAATGTTTGCTTCCCCAAAGAGTCTTTCAGCAGACAGTTCTTTTAGAGTACTATGCTTGTGAACCAGGTTGTGAAAATCTTGTTAAATGTTTAATGAACCTCCATATTATTAGTTCTTTCCTAGAATGACACTGTATGTCATTGGCTTACACTGATTACTGGTGGAGTTGATATGACATTGCAGTATTACAGTTCAGTTCAGCTGTTTGGCTTATTCCGGCCTAGCCCTGTTTTTGTGGCCTCACAGGGAAACTGGCGGCTTTTTGATCTCTCAGTTTCTTTGCCAACCTTCTGTGTTCTGGTAGAATAAAAAGTGACCAGAATAATTTCTCTGGATGTCACTATTGTTATGCTAGATAAATGAATTTTCTAGTATTTATTTAATTTATTTAATTGATAATCATATACACACAATTTATAGTGGCAAACAATCCACTTGACTTTTTGTACATAATATTTTGTAACTTTAACCTAAGAACCAAAGAAACCAAAGAAAAAAAGTATCTTACAATATATTTTTGTGTGTGATTTCCTATTTGGGGCACCTTGCAATTAAAATGTATTTGAATATATTTTTTATATTAATTTTCCAGCATGTTCCCTGAAGAGGACAACAGGATGATTTCCGTGTGAAAATAGAATTGAATTTAGAAAAAGTAAAAATTGAGTAGATTATATGTTTAGAGAGATATTAATAAAAGAACACATTCAGTTTGAACAAAACAATACAGTTTTGTTTCTCTCTTCTGTTGCTTGTTGCTTGCAAGAACAGCAAAACATGTTTTTAGTTCAACAGTGAATTCTAAGAGACAGATCATTAGTAGTTCTGCATTTATTCTTCCTCTGGAGTGTTTAGCTGTGATAATCTTGGAAACACATTTTCTTTTTGGCGCTGCAGAGGAACATCTTGCATTTGTTGCACCTCATGTATGTCTTGCCATTGCAGTCCTTGTTCCCAGCATACACACCCATCACAAGACACATCACTGGGAAGCCCAGGACTTCCTCTACAGAATATTATAGAGCTTGATGGGGTAACTTAAGGTGCCAGCCCTTATTCTGATTTGTAGTAGTGCCAGCCCTAATTCTGATTTGATAAATAATTTTTAGTTGAATTTGACTTCTGCAGCTATTTAGGCTGTGTTGTTTCATGTGAAAACTGGAGGAGATATGTCTTTAAATCTATGATCTGAGATGGGATTTATATGGCACTGTCACAAGTTATTTAAACTTGTACCTAAAGCAGTTAAGGTATATTTTTAGATCTTTCCTTTCAAGAATGGGCCCAATGTTGACTTAAGAGCAGGTTGTATATTTAGTAGTTATCTTGGCATAAGAATATTATTATTTTATTGGGTTTGGCCTTGTTGTTGTGACCTTTTTCACTCATGTTGTGAAGGTGTGGCTCTCATTGACGTCCTTGCTGTCAAAACCTTTTGACAATTCGTTTTAAGCCAGGCTCACTTATCTCAAGTGTCACTCAAACTTGAACAAACATTTAATTACATTAGGAGTTCCATTGTGGAACCGCAGGCGCATGACGTCAGAATTTGTAGAAAAGTATTACAAACCATAAAAGCTACTCTCAGAAGTAAATTGAAAACCGTTGGACCGGTAGGTTCTTTATGATGAGCTGGGTTGAGCTGCCAGAGAAAGCTAAATTTAAAGAAACAGCAAAAGGGATTCTGTTAAGGCTCTCGCCACAGGAAGGGAAAAGGGGAGAACGCTTTCAGCGGTGATAAGTATTTTATTTGGAATACCTTCCAGAAAACACAAAACAGGACTCATGCTCCTTAAACGAACAAAGAAAAATGAAAACAAACTAGAACCACGCACCAGGCGCCACTCGGAAGATAACAGGAGAGAAAAACTGGCTTGGCCGAAGCACTGGCTGGAACCCAAAAAAGGTCACGATTGGGCCGGAGGAGCATGATTCTGCAAAATAAGAGAAAACCATAAACGTGAGGATACAAGACAAGACAGATATGCAAAACAAAAACGAACTCAAAGAAAGGACGGGACCGGCTGGGCTATAAATAGGGGAAACCAAACGAGACACAGGTGAAAATCAGGATCAATAGGGACAGGTGAGGCATATCAACGGGGTGCGATACAATAGGAGTAACATACTAGACAGGGAACCTACAAAGGGTGGACAAAAGTAAAGTGACAAATTAATTTTCGGGGGACATGGTTCGGGGAGGACGTGAGAGAGACGAGGTGGTTGTTACAGATTCCTCTCTTTCAGACCTGCTTCATGATCGATTCTAAATAGACATTATCAGCAAAAGCTTTACCATGCAAGAAGATGATTTAAATATTTTTCTTAGAAAAAGGAAATATAACGAATAGAATACATACATGTACACAAAAAACACCTGATTAACCTTAATGGAGTATTGATCATCTTATACATGGGCGTAGCACACGGGTGGTCTCAACACCCCCACTTTATTGAACCCCCCCCCCAACACACACTTTCATCAGATTAAACTATATTAAATTGATTACTTATAACTTGGCTTTCCCATCCCAGAACACCCCCACTTTTGGAAAGCTTGATACGCCCCTGCTCATATATTATATTATATTAATACTCATAATGTTAATTGTCAGTACTCAAAGGCAGGCTTGGGCTCGTAAGGCTAAAACACAGACTTGACATCAGGATGTGCTTGCTTTTTCTTTTGCATTGCTAGAGATGTATTTGTAAATAACAAGCCAGTGTTTCAAATGTTCAGAAATGTTTATGGTTATATACAAACTAAGACGTTTGCACAAGACTTTTGCACAATATTGTAAATTATTTTACTGGGTTTTTTCCTATAGCCTAACATTTTTATGCTTTGCTGTCTGCAGGCACTTCCAAGGTGATAATCTGTCCTGCCTGAACCACACCATGCAGAACCATCTACACTCTCTGCTGACATTTGAGACAGCCACCCAAAACCAGACGGACTGGAAACATGACGGGCTTTTCGGCTTCTGCTACAGTCTTCTATTTAGGTAGTTGTAAATTCTAGAAAGCCCCAAGCAGAGGCCTTAGAGCCTCAGCTGATAAACTGTTTAGGAAAATGGGGTTGTTTTTCCACATGGAGATGTTTGTAAATGAGAGGAATGATGAATTTGTGCACTTCCACTCTTATGGCTTGTTTCTCTTACAACTCATTCCAAACAGGAAATGATAAAGCATACTGGGGCCTATTGACTAATTTGTTCGCTTAGTTTATTTAGTCGCCTTGTTAATGTCTGCTGTTAGAAGATACATGCAGCATTTATAATATTTCAGTAAACAGCTTGACAGATGTACAAACATTTTCGCAGGAACACATTAGTGGTGGGCTCACCCACAGCGTAGGCATTCAGATCCTTCAATGTTCACCACTAGTGGTTTGTGATAAGCTCCATTTGGAGGTCCGGCAGAAGCTGATACTTAGTGATGTCACCACAGTGTGTCAGGTTTATGGGGGAAATGTTGCAGCATGGTTTTCTGGAGGTTCTGATTTAATTACAACCGTCTACTTTCCCATCTCCTCCTTTTAGGGCTGGATATCTCACACTCTTCGGTGGAGAGCAGAATAACAATTGCCTGGATGCTGCCAAAGTCTATATGGAGTACCAAAAATTTGACAGCCTCCTGATCAAGATGGCTCGCACCACTCTCAAGTCAGGTTAGTTAAGGTGCCTTTTATAGGCAAAGCAAAATCCTTCATTGCTTTTATGATGTTGTATGTAAATCTTTGCTTGTACTGGCAGGGATCCACAATGTTGAAAATATTTTAATGGGGCTTTTTAAAATAAGGGTTTTAAAGTTTAATTGCCTGTCATTAAAGGAATATTTGGGTGAAAACACATCAAATTAACACATTTTTCCATGTAGTCCTGTTGTAATGATCTAGTTTCAACAATTAAGAGCCCTCTCTCTAAACCCACTCAAACCGCATCCAGCTCGTTATGTAGGCAGTTCTGAGTTGATTGTGAAGTGGTTTAGGTCACAGTTTGACGCACTTGGAGCTATAAAAATGAACAAAACTACATATTATGACCATATACTTTCTTAAAAATCTGGTTTTCGTCAGTGATACAATCAAATGATCATTTAAAAAACATGGTTTTAGTCTGACAAAGGATTATTGCCAAGATTTTTCCCAGAATTACAAGAAGCTCAAACAAACTCAGAAAAGGGCAGAATGAAAAGGGAACAAAAGGATAAAAGATATAAGATGCATATATACATGAAGGGGGCTTTCTCCATTTGGAGAAAGGTATCTCAAATTTACATTTTGAATCATCTATTTATCAAAAATCTGACTCTGTAGATAGAACATAATCAGTTCATTTGGTCCAAATCTGAAATATTTTTTCTCTCTGAAGTCTAAGAGGAAAAGACTGTAACATGTATTTCTTGTATTAATTTAATCCAGTCCTTCACTGTAGGTGGTTCCTGTCTTAGCCACTTTCTGGTTACAGCCTTTTTATTTGTGAACAAATGTACCAATTTCAATGATCTATCATTATTTCCCCACCATTCAGAAGGAGTTTTATAAGTAAAAGTATCATATCTGGATGGGAGGTTAACTTTAGTGTGGTCAACTTTTAAGAAGACATGGTCTGTAGTCAGAACCATCATAAGTATTGAGGAACCTGAAACTAAATCCATCCACACTATGTCTAGTATTGCCCAAAATGGTTGTCCATAGTAATGTCCTAAACTGCATCTGCAGGTCTTGTTTGGGGTATGTTTTAGAGTTTAGAGGTGTGTTTACAGAAAATGTTGGGTGACTATTGATTTCTAGAATTCTGACCTTTGTATGCTGTAACTTTTCCAATTTCTTTAGACACTTTTATAAAAAAATGTAAGGTACTCTTTTACGAAGCTGAGAAATTGGTGTTGGCCCACAGCCTTCCAGTTTAAAGGGTTAAGACTGGATCAGTGGGGTTGTTACTGTGAAACTCAGATTAGACCTTCCGTCCCTGAAATTTTCCTGCAATGGAAACTGTTATAGAATGCTTAGAGATCGAGACCCACACACTCAAATGTTTTCCAAAACATTGCTGATCATGTTGTGTCTGGGGAGCCCATTCATGTTCTGTACACTGTTAGGGAGGGTCATGACGTCATGAATGAAAACCGCTTGTGTTTTGTTGGTTTCCACGGCGACTGAATGACCTCATTACAGACGGTCACTCAGTGGAACATGACAGTATCAGTAACGCCCTGTAAATCAAACCAATCTCAGAAATATTCACTTAAACCTTTTCATTTATATAATGATCTCACTAACATCTGTTCTGTAACTTCAAATCACACCTGCAACTGTTTTGAACTTCGCGTCGTCATAGTCGTTATCTGATCTAACGTCTCCTGCTTTAAAGAAATGTGATCACCCACGAATACTGAACTCATCAAACCTTTGCCGTTTAGGTCTTGTAGATAAGTCTCTTTCCACTGTCTGTGGAGGAGTTTTATCTTTTTTGGTCTCGCACCATTTCTGGATTGCTGGACTTGAATAAAAACTCTTATCTTGTTGTGCTGTGTGTAGATAATGCTCTGAAAAACAGTTACATAGGCCCCCTGTGTGGGATTCTTTTCTTTCTTCTGACTCATGTATTTAGTCACTTACTTACTCACTTGTTTTCTCAACCGCCCTGTCACTGTCTCTCTCATTACATCGATCACGTCTTCAGCAGGAGGAAAGAGATCTGTGCCTCGATCATGTATGTTCTGATTTTGATTACAGCATATGGACGTGCGCTCAGGCACGCTTCTCTGCAGATGCTTGTCCAGACTATGTACCTTCTATGAGTGTTTCATTACTCACACACTTCCATTTGTTTACTTAATTTCTGAATATTCTATTACTTCAATTTCTTACTTAGACTTACTTAACTTTATAATCCCCCTCTCGGCTTGTGTCTGCAGGAGAGAAACAGACAGCGGGCTCAGTGAAGCAGAGGTTATGGGAGTTGCTGGCTCAGGCCGGTTTGAGGGAAAACTCCAGTCAGTGGCTGCAGAACTACAGGCAGCACCTGAAAGAGGAGGGAGCTGATGAGGAGACCCAGAGGAAGGCCATGCTGCTGCAGCTCTGGGCCACACAGGTAAAAAAAAGCCTGTATAACACTGTTTGAGAGCTAAAAAGCAGATGAGAAAAACAAATGAAATTACACTGCAGATTTTAAGACCTGTACATGTGTACATTTTGATATGTTGATAAGTATCCAAACCCACTAGTTTGTTCATTACTTTAACCATAAACCTAGCCTTATTTTAGATCTAAAAAGCTGCTCTGCTAATCGTAAAGGGCTCATAACTTGGGAAAACAAATTTTCTTCACATTTTTAAAAGAAGGTATTTGATAATATGTTAGCATAGTTTAAATTTTAAAATCTAAGCAAATCTGAACAGAGGTCATGTACATCACAAAAACAGCCTGTTAAGTTGTTTTAAAAAGGATAATAGAAGGTTGCAAAATAGTCATGCAACCATGTTTTTTATTTGTTAAACTACACAGATATTGTAAGTGGGCCTTGGAGGAAAAATGATTTTCAATTAAAATTAAAACTGAAACATTGATTGTAAAAGAACATTCTCTTTCATCTGACTGCACCCATGACACCATTGTACAGTGTCATAAGCGACCACAAGTCATTCACGCAGGTGACCTGAATAGTTTTACTGTTATTATGCTGGGGAATGCGGCAGATGTAAGACAGATGATGCAAGGCCTATTTTAAGTGTTTAACATTGGTGTCAGCCCTTTGTTTTCAAGGGTGCTCTTACGAAATATTTAAACAGCCTTACACCTTTGCTTGGGGCCAATTTTAACCTGAGATTTTTCAATGATTGTCTGTTATGCCAAAAAAAACAATCTTTAAAAAAACAGACCCAGCACAAACTGCAAAATCACTAAAAAGGCCTTTATTGGTCAAAAAGAAAAAAAGCAGCTTTTCTCAGCAGAATGTAACAAGTGAGATCACACAAGTATTTGTGTCTGCTTTTTGCACACGACCACATTTGACAAAAAAGTCTAAACAAGCAGTATAACTTTACTTGGACCACTCCCTGCATGCCCTTGTTTCTCATGTGTCTACTATTGTTCTGCCTGAAGGTTAAAGAGATAGCTGTAGTAGATAAGAGAATCTGTAATACAGTGACATGAACTTGTTCATGATGTCCACATTAACAGAATGAATCACACCAATATGAGAATTGAAATAAATTAAAAGCATCAGAATTTAAGGGTAGATCACTTTGAGACAAGATGCATGTGGATAGGTCATAGTAGTGAAGGGGATAAAGCGTGCACATCTATGGGTGTTGTCCTCAGAAGTGCAATGTAAGACATAATTCACCTACCCCCGGAGACTAACCTCAGGCACCAAAGCCCACAGAGAGGACAAATATGGCCGGAAGGGGGCACTGTTGTGCTACTATGAAAAAGGCGGCTGCTTCAATTTCCCATCTGGAGAGGGAGCGAAGTGTAATGTCTGGATCTTTGCTGGTGTTAATCATGATTAAAGACATTAAGCAGTCATTATTCATTCAAGTTAGATGCATTTAAACTTTTAGTATGGCAGAATTATATATTTTATTCAAGTTGTGGTCTATTCAGTTGCACCAAAAAAGATTTTCAGCATCAGTAACAATCAGTTGTGCGCATGCCAATTTTTTCAGAATTTAAAAAAATATCTGTTTACTTCTCCAGCTAATCATGCAAGCACTTTTATCACAGGCATCAAAAGACTTTCTTGTCTACACCTAAACATTTTGGGTCCTTTATTAATAAATATACTGTGTTAAATCAGCCTGTTAATGTCAGCTGTAATGCACCCTGAGGTTTTGTCCATTCATCCATGCGCTGGTTTAAAATGTCCCAGCTATACTTATCTTCCGTAATGTTTTTTTTAACATTATGTCCTCCACTGGCTCCCAGTGGTCCTCCTTTTATAGTAAGCCCTTTGGCACTGGCGCTGTGAGGATAACCAGAGTTTAACACTACTGTAGATCACTACAGTGGACAGGGGATATGTTGAGGACACATTCCTCAATCTTTATTTTGGCTACACTTCTTAACGAGAAAAATATATTTCATGCTCATTTAAAGCTGTTTTCCTAACATTGCAATGTTAATGTGAGACGTGATTTAAAAACTAGACTGCTCTAGCTTTTCAGCACACAGTACATGTTGTGCACGCATGTACTTTCAATTGTAGAAACACAATAGAGTGCAGTGACATAAGCCAGAGGGAACAGAAAGGGGAATAGTATAGAACAAAATATACTGAGCGTGGTTTATTTTATGCATCTGTCATTAACAATGTTTACACACTGCTGAACTCAGGCAGAGCCCTAATGTTGCTTGTCTGTTGCCAGGGTAACATGGGCCCTGCTGCCTTCTGGCTCCTGGCCTTCCTGCTGACCCACTCCGAGGCCATGAGGGCAGTAAGGAAAGAGCTCAGCCGTGTCACACTGCCGGGGACCACTGCTCTCGATCCACAGCAGCATACACCTGTGTTTGGTGAGTCTTCCATCTGTCTTTGAAGGCTTCCACACATTCTGCTCAGATAGTGGTGGTAGCTGAGTGGGTAAGATACTTGCTTCTGGACCAATAGGTCATGGGTTTGAATTCTACCTTTAGCACACCACAACTAGGTCCCTGAGCAAGACCCTTAATACCAAGCTGCTCCAGGGAGACGGTTCCCTGTAGTTAGAGAATGGAAGTCGCTTTGGAAAAACCATCTGATAAATGCCTTAAATGTAAATGTAGTGTAAATCTGCATTAATGCTACCGCTAAGTTTGGAACTTCTATTTAAATATTTGCTTTATGGGTTCAGTCTATGTTAAAACAGGACCTAATGAGGAGCTGTTGGTTCACGGGTTTAAATTACAACCAATCAAAGTGCATAAACCCAAATGTCAGAACCAAGCTTGACAATGCATTTAATTTCGTATATAACAAGTGAAAAGAAACACCACTATTCTCTTTATATTGTTTACAATTTGTTACTACATGTGCATAATGCTTTGGGGGCGCTTGGCCAGGATGACACCAAAGGAAAGAATTAAATAAATCAAACAAAACAAAGCTGTCCTGTCTTCAAGAAATGTTTTCAACACAGCAACATTCAATGATCAGCCACTGACAAATGAAGTGAGTTATTTTGTTTGTGTTACTACAATGGCTGTCAAGTAAACAGTCAGCTTTTGAAGATGACGTGCTGGAAGCAGGAAAAATGGGCATATTTAAAGACCTGTATGACTTTGATAGGTGCCAAATTGTGATGGCTAGGAAAACTCCAAAACAGCAGGTCTTGTGGGGGTGTGCTGATTAGTACCTACTAAAAGTGGGCCAAGGTAGGACGACCGATGAACCAGCAACAAGGTCATGTGCCCAAGGCTCAGTGATCCGCGTGGGGAGTGACGGCCAGCCCACCTGCTCCAGTCCCATGGAAGAGTCACTCTAGCACATATTGCTTTTCATTGCTGGTTTTATAAGTAATGTGTTGGAGAACAAAATACATCACAGCTTGCATTATATGAGGGTATATATATTGATGTTCCTGCATATATTTCCTAATTACATATCCCTTTAAGCAGGATCATGTTGAGGCTGACTGGTGCATGAAACCAATCTGGTTGTAAACAAGTAAAATCAGTCCTAATATTGATGTTTAATGCACAATTACACATTTCTTAGGACACCAAGAAGATTTAAAATAAAAATAAAGAAATTCAAATCTCAGTGTCTGAGACTAGACAAAGAAAAAAATGAAGTAGAGAATATATTTGTTAATCTTTAATAAGTTCTTGCTCACCAAATGTTATCATTTTCCTTTTGAATCCACATTATTGTATAAATTGATAAGAAATTCCAAACTTTTGAATGCCAATGTACCATGACCTTTCGATGGAATTGATTTTAATAGTCTTTTAGCCTTCTGAAATTTGTGTGTTGATCAGTAAGATATAAACCAAATTGTTACAGTTTGCTGTAGTTTAGGAAGTATTCCTTTATGACGCTGGTTTGCTCCATGCGGCAAATTCTGATTGGCTATTTTTAGCCATCCTCAACTGAGGATTAAAACCCTTTTGTGTCTGCAAGCATAATCCACTTCAGTAATTGTGGTGTAATCAAGCTGGGAAAACTTGCAGAGCTAGAAATTGCGCATCAAAGCTGGGTCATTTGAGACCAAGGGTCATGCCAGGCAAAGGCTACCGAAGGTTCGCTTGGCAAAATCTGCAGAGTGGTTCTGTGCCTGTATGTGACATATTAGTAGGTATTGGTAAAGTTTATGTGAGGTGAACCCCACAAAGCAGATCTGATTATTTTAGGTCGAAAATAGATGATTTTGTATGTTTCATAACTGATCAGTTTTTTACACAAATGCGGTATTTCAGATAGTGCTCTGGAGGAGACACTCCGTCTCACTGCTGCCCCCTTCATCACTCGTGAAGTACTGCAAAACAAGACTCTGCGCATGGCAGATGGACAAGAATATGATGTGAGGAAAGGTGACCGTGTGTGTCTGTTTCCTTTCCTAAGCCCACAGATGGACCCTGAAATCCACCACGAGCCTGAGGTACACAAACACTTGCGTTCACACCTACACACTCAATTTCTCTTTTGAGAGCATGTCATTAACAGCTTTTAAATGAGTTCATTTTTGTACATCAGGCATTTTATTTGATTATCTCATGCCATGTATTATAAACTGCTATATATCATTATATGATTACTATAAAATTACTATGCAAGTTAGTCAGCAGTTGGGTTTCCATGTTTAAATGCTATGCTGATGAGATGGACAGTGTTACTCTAGTTTTTCAAACTGAGACAGATTGGAAAGAAATGGTTTACCATCATTCTAATGTTTACAAACAACATAACTATCCTAAAAATGTGACCGTTCACATACATACAAAGTAAATATCATTTTTAATCTCGCATTAATTTGAACCTAGCAACATTTATGTTTGGGTGAAGCATGGATAGATCCATTTTCACTTAGTTTACGTAATGGGGACAGCACTAAGTGTTGTTTACAGTCGCTGTGTTAGAGAAGGGACAGCCTTAGGATGCTGGTTTGCCACTTCACAGCAGTTTCTGAATTTATGGCTATTTGAAGCCATTCCCAGTTGAAGCTTAAAAGCCTATTGTGTCTACCAGCATAATCCACTCCACTAATAGAGGTGTTGTTTAAGTCAAGCTGGGAAAACGCTTTAAGGGGATTGTCCAGTTACATAAGGACAAGTGTGCCTCATCTCCCACTCAGTTTAAACTTACCCTGGATTACACTTTGGAACGGTTTAACCCAGAACATGGGACACCCATAAGATTAAGGAGTGGTAATAGAAAGAAACTAATTGGCGTGGGAAGTTACGCGTCATACAGTAGTCCTAACAAAGCTATCAGTCTTGAAAATCTGTACACCTGATGATGACGTCATAAAGTTTGCACCATGGTAACACAAACGCTCCCCTTGATTGGCTGGCTGTGTTGAAAAGAGGTCTGTCAGCAAAGAGTGAGAGAACGCATGTGGGTGTGCAATTCACTTCCCTTAAATGTGAGTCTTCTGTGATTTTCTCCACAGAACTTCAAATATGACAGGTTCCTTAATGCAGATGGAACAATAAAGCAAGACTTTTTCAAAGGTGGGCGGAGACTGAAGTACTACACCATGCCATGGGGTGCAGGCACCAACGCTTGTGTGGGAAAACCATTTGCTATCCAGTCCATCAGAGAGTAAGTGTCCTCAGAGACAAAGGGAAATCCCAAAGGAAAGGCCATCTCCCTAAAGCTCACATGCTGTCCTTAAGCGCACAGAGCCATAGAGATTAGAATCAGTACACACACACACACACACACACACACACACACACACACACACACACACACACACACACATTAATTAGCTTGTAAAGAGGGCAATCCTCCTCTTGCACATACAAAAGCCATTTAAAAAGATCAGCAGCATTCCCAGTGTAGGCAAACATATCCTTCTCCCTAATGCCCTAGGGGTTCAGAGAGTTAGCTGTTAGTGTCATCAGTGGAATAAAACATTCTACAGTTAAAAATGAATAACATTATTGCATAAGTTGTTATATTTGCCAACGCTACTGTCTCTCCAAATTCTCATTCCTCTTCTCTGTTCGGTACAGGTTTGTGTTCCTGGTTTTGTCTCATTTGGACATCCAGCTGAGTGACCCCGAGTCTCAGGTGCCTGCAGTGGACCCCAGCCGCTATGGCTTTGGAATGCTGCAGCCAATTGAGGAGCTTCAGATCCGATATAAAGTCAGAGAACAGCCCTGCATCCAATAACCCAACCCGTTTCCAGCTAACCAGCTCACATATTTATTTTACATGGTTTTCATACTTTTATATATTGTTGTACATATATGTATATTTCTTGTTAAAGTGTGTATAACTATATAATATAGTTAATGTTTTCTTTTACACGAGTTGTATATAATGCCATTTTATGAAAATATTTGCTGTATAATAAAATATTTCTGAAACATTTACTCATTGTAATGAACAAGCATAACAGGCCCTTTTTGGGAGACTCTTCTTATACCTCTTAATTGTTAAGTGTTCATTTTAGACAATGAAATGCAATTGTCTGAAATAAAACCATTTAAGTATCAGTTCAAGTACAGAAAACTAAGGAACCTAGCCTATTATAAACACAAGATTGTAGTCAGTAAACACAGCCTTTTAATAACATCTCCTTGGTTGCAACTGTAAAGCATCAAAGTTGGTATAATGCTCCTATCTCTGTTCATTTGCTGCACTGTCACTGCACACTTGCATAAAGCACTAATCCTAAAGCTGACCTGAGTGACGGGTCCTGACCTACATGTACCTTTACAGAGACTTGCCTGACGCTTGGTTTGTTCTTATCCAGCATTACGGCAGTCTCAGCTCATGCAAATTTTCAAAGAAAGTGATGATGCACATGGATTAATCTCCTGAAATTTAATTTGTGGATCCTGAATTATGCTTTTGTTCAAGAATTCATGGTGCCTCAAACTGGTAAAAGTGCTGGCTTTACATAATCGTTTTGCCCAGGAGAAGCTAATATCATCCAGTTCCAAACCACTGCAGGGACATGGCCTAGTTAGAAAGCACAAAAGGAAAGCTCAAAGGAAAAGTCTTCCACCACACATGTCACCACAAAGCGCAAGAGGTCATCAGTGCCTCATTCAATAACCCCAATCATTAAAGACATTACTGTGTTTATTAAACTGCTAAAGATGGACCGTTCCTGGCCACAGCTGCCTGAGCCGTTAAGATGTCTGTTTACTTACCCGCAATGTTTTAAATCTAACAGTGAAGCACATCTACTTGCCAAACCAGCACTCAACATCATGCTCTAACAGCTCAGATATCCTCATACAGAGACAGACATGGGAGGAAAAAGCAGTAAATACAGCACATCAAATACACCTCTTTAAAAAGAGACAAAACCATTTGTAGCTACATGTCTCACTTTTCTTAGCACAAACTCTCTCTCTCTCTCTCTCTCTCTCTCTCTCTCACACACACACACACACACACACACATACACATACGAAAACATCAAATATCTAGGGAAAGCACTTTCCAAGTGTAGCAGACCTTTCATGGTCAATAGTGTGTGTGTGTGTGTGTGTGTGTGTGTGTGAGGGAGTAACAAATAGAGAGAAGGAGAGGGATTGAGGGAGAGCAAAAGAACAATAGTCAAAGACTGTTCTGAGATAAAGAGGAAGACAGATACTTACAGAGAGGGAGATAGATTTATCGATAATGAGAGAGGGAGAGAGATAAAAAGGGAGGGGGAAGTGAGAAAGACAGAGAAAGGAAAGAGGGAGAGATAGTAAAAGAGAGAAAATGAAATAGATAATAAAAGACAGGGGAGAAGGATAATAAGAGAGGGGGATAGATAGTGAAAGAGAGACGGGAAGGGAAAGCGGAGTTAAAAATTCGGTTAAAGAGGAGTTAAAAAGAGAGAGAGAGAAAGAAAGAGATGGAAAGAGACAGAGAATAAAAGAGAGCGTGTGTGAGTGAGAAATAAACAGAGAGAGATAGAAAGAGAAATAGATAGGGGGTGGGTAGAAAGATATAGGAAAGGAGAGGAAGAGAGAAAGAAGGAGAGAGAGAGAGATCGTGCTGCAGTCGCTTGGCGGAGCTGGAGCACTCACCCCTTATTCTCCTTTGCAGACTGGCGGCGGCTTCCGTCTCTCTCAATCTCTCAGACACACACACACACACACAAACACTCACACTCAAATACACTACTCCCCACGCTCACAGCCCGACACACACAGAGCAAACCACGAGTGGCGTGGATTTACAACGCGCGAGCTACTTGTTGATGTTGTCCGTGCGTTGGGCTCAAGCCGGGATGATGGAGCGAAGTCTCGCGCCCCACCGGCAGATCGCCCGCGCGCGCCGCGGAGGAGCTCCTGGGTTGCGGACGGAGGAGTAGCCCCGCTGCACGAGACACCCAACTGCCACACTGCCCACCCAAAGCTGTCACCTGCCCCACCGAACACACACGGGTGAGTCTTATTCCACACTATCTATTTATTTCAAATTTTCTCATAATAAAGGAACTGATGTACCTAATTCATTCTGTTCAGTACCCAGTTTCCACATCAGCACGATTACAAAATGTAATTGAGATCTTATATAAATGTAATAGATTTTATTCAAGTAGAAAGTATATGAAATCACTTCTTTCAGCCTACCTGTATTAGTTCCATGTATTACATTTATGTGTTTATTACATATTATCTCCAAATGAATGGCAAATTGCCAGACCTTATGTAATTAAAACATATACAATAGAACACTTAGTTCAGTGTACTTACATATTTTATTATATTTATAAATGTATTATTTGCAATGGTTTTCTATTTTCTCTTTCTATTGATCTCAGTCATGCTTTGCAAGCTGGAAGTTTCATGATGGTTGTTAATATATTTTGAAAGAGGCCACTAAAAATAATATATACATGTTACTATACACTCAACTACTCCCCTGGTCTCCATGTCCACAGTGTGTTACTGAACTGACATTTTGTAAACATTCCCTCCAGTTGTGTCCAAGTAATAATACCCTGTTTAAAATGTTATCCTGTTTCCAAAAGCGGTGAGCAGATTCTCATTTCATACTGCCCAGCTATTAATCTGTGTGGAACTACAAACGTAACCTGCTTATCTGTGTTAGTAGGGCTATTATCGCTTTAGGGGAGATGAGTAGGACAGAGGAACACCTTCAAATGTCAAGTGGGCGCACACAGTCAACGCTTTAAAGGACGTCTGTGATTCACGCTTAGGCTAATCCTCATAAACTTACTTCATTACAACAAAAGGAAAGATAAAACCTGCAGCCGCTCTGAGCAGGACTGGTGGGGTTTATCATATACGCTGCTTTCAGCACTGGACAGCGGCTATTGGAAGGCATGTCCAGTAGGGCAAGCAATGGCTCTTCTCATAGAGATTATATTACAGATTAGCATGGATAAAGAGTCTGACATTGTGTATGAGTTTTATCCTACTGTTTTATTTGGGAGAACCGTTAACAACATTTTCAATTCTCACCCTCTTTTTTCCAGCTGCAACCATGAAGGAGAGCAGGTCCAAATGTAGACGGTGAACTATCCAAGAAGGGTCAAGTCTCTGGGAGCCCTTTGGTAGGGCTCTTTTTTCTTTGTTTGCTCTGGTTTAAGGCGTGTGAGAGAAAAAGGACAGATGATTAAGACCAGCTCCCACTCCACCACCTCCCTGCCTCCGGAGCCTGTGGAAATCATCCGGAGTAAGGCATGCTCCCGCCGGGTGAGGCTGAACGTTGGTGGACTTCTTCACGAGGTGCTGTGGAGGACACTGGACAGGCTCCCGCGCACGAGACTGGGCAAACTAAGAGACTGCAACACCCATGAGTCCATCATGGAGGTGTGTGATGACTACAACTTAGATGATAACGAGTATTTCTTCGATAGACATCCAGGAGCCTTCACGTCCATCCTGAACTTCTACCGCACAGGAAAGCTGCACATGATGGAGGAAATGTGTGCGCTGTCGTTCAGCCAGGAACTGGACTTTTGGGGGATCGATGAAATTTACTTGGAATCCTGCTGCCAGGCTCGGTACCACCAGAAAAAAGAGCAGATGAACGAGGAACTGAAACGCGAGGCTGAAACCATGAGGGAAAGAGAAGGCGAGGAATTTGACAACACATGCTGTACAGAGAAGAGGAAGAAACTTTGGGATCTTTTGGAGAAGCCCAGCTCATCGCTTGCTGCCAAGGTAAGAAATGAATGAGGAATTTGGTTTGCTTTTGACTTGCTTCAGTGAACTTACAGGCTACATCCTGCCTCTATTACTTTCTCAGTGATGGCAGAGAGCAGCCACTTTTGGTTCCCTAAATGTTTTCCTTGGATACTTTTGGTTCTTTCAGGAAATGCACCAGGGTAATGAAGTGTAAATATAATTTATTCTATAATTTATTAACTGAAGTCAAATCATTTTGAAAAACATTTTGCCTGAAAAAACATTTTGGCACCAGTATTTTCTGGATAATTCTCAGCATGGACAGAAATACTATTATTTTAAGCATATCTCCTATTGGAGGCTTTACCTAGGACAACTACGTCCAACACAGATCAAACTAATTCCAGAGTCTCGTGCATTCAGATTTAGGTTTATTAATGGATATGTACAGGTCTTGCAGGAGGCCTGTAAGACTGGTGTTGTAACCTATGTGCAACTGGATGAGGGCAAAGAGCCAGTGCTCTAATTCAAATTACATGGGTGTGGTCCAGAAGATTCAATATCCTTTGCTCTTCTATGTGTTCTAAGTAAGTGCTGTCATGTCATTTTCCATGTCATGCTAATTGCAAAATCTTATGCTGATCAATTGAATGTAAGGCACCAGAGCATCCCTGAGAGGTCTCAGGAATCAATATAATGGAGCTCCAGTGGTGTCGGCACAGCATTAGCTCCACTGAAGGAGATGAGTTTGGTATTATCAGTCATTACATGCACTTAACCCACGAAGGCTCTCAAACTCCTCATTTGTCTTCTCTGATGATAAAGTATGAGGTCAGAATGTAATAGACATCTGACATTTCTACGCTTCTCAAGCAATGCATAATGAAGTGATGCAGGCTCTGCAATACTTCATCGTGTTGAGTCATTGTTGTGTGCGGCAAAAGTGTGAAAGAAAATGAGTCTCTAATAACACCACTGTAATTTCTTTATCTTTATTACCCACTCTTAAAAATGAATGTGCCAAAAGGGCACATGAGTTTTTCTTCTTCTGCATCACCTCACTTTTTGGCATATTTCCTCTCAAGAGTGTACTGTACAGAAAAATACATGTGCAGAAAACATATATTAATATATATTTATATCTAGTACTTATAGTAGGGCAAGTCAACTATTGACAAGTCAACTAATTAGGTAATAAATAGTACTTGAGAGGAAACCAATTCCACGGCAAGCTGTGCAGAACCAGTCTGAAACAGAGTCTCCTAAACAGGACCATGTATATTTCAAAAGCCAACTGCTTTAGCAGGAAAGCGTTATGTGACTATGTGCTCGACAACCTGTGCTCACACAGCATTTAGCGAGACACGTGAGCGACAAAAACAAGCTTGAGTGGTGTAGTGGTCAGCAAACAAGAGAAAGTATCTTGTCGACCTGCCACTAACAGCTTCAAGGTAAATACTGAATGACTTTTAAAACCGAATAGTGAGACTCAGTTGAGCTACTGTTTCTCATTTGGAAATGATGATTTATTTTTAGTACTAATGATAATAAGCTTTTTTTGAATCACCAGTCAACTAGAAAACTCAATAGTCAGGCAGCATCTGATTTACGGTGCATATAATTACGTAAATGCATATAATTAAATATGTGCATATGAGACATGCATGGAACTAATTACTGCACATTATAAATGCTGGTCAAGTCCAATTAGTAGTGGATACTCCTGTCAAACGATACCCAAGGTGCACCACACTTAGGCATATACATCACTATGCAATTAGCTTAAAAGCATGATGCAGTGTAAAGTCATCTTACAGATCTGCCCGCTGAAGATTACTGAGCTGTCAGCTGACAGTTTATTTGCTTCTTTCAGTCTCTTCACAAGTGACCAACAGCTGCTCTTAAAAGCCGTAGAGTATGGAGAGCCATTGACAGAAAGAATAAAGGACACAGGGCAAAAGGCAAATTTTTTGCTACTGCACTTACTTATACTCAGGAGCAAGAGCTGTATGTTTCAGAACCTTCTCTAATAAACACTTCACCACTGAAGTGTCTCTAATCATATAGAGACAGAGTTTGGTCTGAAGAACACTGTGCTCACACTCAAGCGTAGTATCTGTAGTGTGCTTACAAGAGGGCATCTCGCTGTGAATAGGCAAAGTGGTCACATGTTTTCTCAAGTGTTTTTCTCAGACAGTTCCTTTCTGATTCCAGACCCAGACAGAAGGAGCCGAGAGATGGCTCCTTTAATCACACACACATTCTGCTTTTTCAAGCACCAGCATTAATATCATTACTGTGATAATAAGCTTATAGACAATACACACAGCTCTACCAATGACATGCTATGATAAAAACAATCATTTACAATCATTTTAATTTCCAATGAAACAGAAGAAATGCCTCTTCAATGCAAACGGGCTCCCTTAAATAACTGAGAACTCAAGGAACTGATTCGCTGCAAATGATGCTTCTCTTAGGCCACCTATTCTCTTCTGAAGACCTAATAATGTGTTGCAGGTTGTAAATGTCTTGTCTAGTGGTAGATATTAAGGAACTGGTGATGACCGATTGCATGAAACAAGGTAATACCTCATAAATATATTCTCAAAAATGTAACATGGTCTTTAAAATCCAATTATATAAATAAGTTTTTAGAGTAAACTTAATTTATTTTCCCTGGAAAAAGTGTATAGTTTTATCCTCTCAAAACCATAAAAGGCCTGAAGTCAAGAGTGTGTGAGATCTATGCAGTACGTACAATTTCTGTTGGGTTTTCTTAGTGAAGGAGTTGAGGTTTCAGGTCCCTGGTGATTGTAGTTCCCTGAAACTTGAAGGAAAGTTCAGCCATCACACTCTCAAGGGTGGCAGGGGCTGGCAAGCATAGTTTTGGGGGCAGTCAAGGGCTATGTATAAATAAATATCATACAATGAACAGCTGGGCACCATAATTCATAGATGGGTCATAGACTAGACACAGGTGAGCAAGAAAACAGGGGTGTGGAGCTGAGGTGAAACAGTGGCAGGAATGAATTGGGGATGGAACAGGGCAGAGACTATTCAGTAATGGCTTTCAATGTAATATGAACTTGAAGAACTACATTTTAGAAGTCCCACATGTATTTTAACAGTTTAAAATGGGCTGTTTCATGATCAGCCAGTAGTTAGTCAATAGTGGCCAGTAGTTTAATGGGTGGCTGAGGTATTATACATTCACCACACTAACTTAAGCCCCATTTCGAAAAATTATAATCATTCTATGGCTTACATATTTAAACAAAACAGTGCTTACAAACTTATCTCTGGTTAACCTAAAGCAGGGGTGGGCAAATCCGGTCCTGGAGGGCCGTAGTCCAGCACGTTTTGGTGATTTCCCTCCTCAGAATCACCTGATTTAACTTGACTACCATCAAACTGGGCAGGACACCTGCCCTCCAGAACCAGATTTGCCCACCCTTGACCTAAAGGATTCCAGGCCATCTCTAACAACCTCAGTAACCTTCATCCATGTCCATTATCCATATCCATACAATACCCTTACTCATATTCAGCAGCATCACACAAGCCTCCAGCGGGGTCTGTTAGCAGCGGTCTGATAAGCTGAGCAAATCCTGTGAGACTAATGTGATCCTGCTGGATATTCTCACCTCCATTTGCCCTCATGCTCCAGAGCGAGACACAGCCTTCATAGGATCTTCCCAGCATTTCACTTCCTCGGCTCAGTGGGACACTCACCAAGCCTTTTGGAGGAGATTTCATCACAGGAAACAGCAACAATCTCATGAATAATCTGCCGTAAAATGATCAGAATGAGCTTCATCGTGTTTGCTGTCTAATAAAACAGCTTAATGTGGCTTTCATTTGAATAGAAATGCTGTATCTTCTCCTGCACTATCGGGTAGACTCTCTGAAAAGCCAATGCTTTTCCATTTCTGCAGAAATGTAAAAACGTAATCTAATGATAAACTTACCATAGGGAGTGGCTTTGGTAGAATCTTCACTGATCTATACTATATCAGTATTGATGTCACTCAACTGATATTTAGTTTCTTGAATTAATAACAAAGTCATAATTTCTGGCAAGGTTTCAAATGTGTTGGCAGTGGTACTCTTTTCGGTTTAATTTTTTTTAGGGGTGTAAAAACTAAATATATAGTATGTTGTTATTCGGGAATTTAGCTATCCAATAGATAGCTAAAGAGAAGGAAAATAGAAGGAAAACAGAACAAAATATAGTTATTTCCTATCATTTTTCAATGCCATGATTGAAAAAAACCCTAAGCATATCAAGTGTGGAATCTGAATCATTTTGGGAATGCTTCCCAATACTTTGGTTTGGATCAGGTTTTATTGAGTTGTAAATAATCTCCCATATATGTGTGTATCACATCAGTGACTTACCAAGCTGACAGGCATGAGATTGCTGACAGGGCAGAGTAGGAGAGAGTGAGTGAGAGTAAGTTGGTGCCAGGGTGTTGTCAGTGATTGCATTGCTTGGGTTGACAAACAACCCCCTGTCCCGTGCTCCTCAGTCGGAGGAGCGTACACTGGGCTGTAAAAGTGTCAGTAGTAGGTTTAATAGTGCCCATGCGGCTGCTAGCTTGTTTCCCCATGTTTAATTGTGGGTCAGCAAGGCCGAAACTGCTTTGTGCCCCCATACACAGATTCCTCTGCATGTATTTTTCAGCACAGATTAATTTTTAATGGCACATTAATTATGCTTGACTTTGTGCCGAGGCCAGGGAAGGTGCAATATAGACTATCCATAACTCTCTCTGTCACCCGCCTGCCCAATACTGTAGAGTTATCACCTCCCAAAATACATACAGGAGACAGACTTCTTCACGGGTGTGATTTTTCACCATCAGAACCACTGGCTGATATGTGCCCTGTGCTTTGGGACGGATAATACTGTATTATCTAATTTACATCATTTTGTGCAAATCACTAAATACTAAATCAAATTTCTTAATTGTAATTGTAAAAGACTAACTATTATAGAAACTAGAATTAAAATTGTAATTTTACTAATTCAATGTACTGAGTTACATAAGGACAAAGATTTTAAAACTATACTAAAGTATATTTTCTGTTTTAAGTTTGTATTCTGCACTTCATTTTATTGATTAGAACTATCAGTTACAACGTAATCATCTGAAACCGATTCTGTCAGGTAAATATTTAAAACACCGAATGTTAATTTTCCATTACCTGTATGAATAGTTTGGATTCTTTTGTAAAATATCATCTATTTTAAGACCTATTGAGTCTCTTTCTTGTCATCAAGCCAATTACATATTCAGACGACAAGTCAACCACATTAGTGCTTTGATGTCTGTATACAGTAAAGTTACGGCAAGATTGTTTTGAAATGTAGCTGTAGTTTTTTCAGGATTGTCATACTTTTCAAGATTTAAAACTGCAGCTACATTACTATAGAGTATCTGTATCATGAGCTTTACCAACAACAAATATGACAGGAATCTAGATGATGAACACAAAGGTAACTTTTCATAATAAAATGTGAAAAACAATGCACTAGGCTTTTTTATGGCCCACATAACTGTCTTTTGTAAGGACTAATGTATGAAAAACAAGTAGAATGCTTTATAATATTAGATAAGCGTTTGTTGTGAGAGCTGACAGTAAGCAGACAGGGAACGAACCCTCGGAAGCTGAAGCAAAGCATTTTAACTGCCAACCTTCAGAGGCTGACTATCAATTTTATGCAACATAAACCTCCAACAAGCATAAAGCACAGTTTGCATTCTATTATGTCCAAGTAGCAGTACACCGGGTTACACATAAATGCAGAAAAGACAGTCTCTGGTTCATCCAGAGATACAGACCAGTGGTTCACTTGAGGAGTAATGAAAGGTCATTTCTGCATGAATATTGAAACAAAAACAAATGATAAGCTTGCTGTCAGGGGGGGCTTTGAATAAGGATTTTGTGTTTCGCAACTGATCACACATACAAACACACCACACACACACACACACACACTTAAACAGATATGACTCAGCGGAAACACCACTATTGTTCAGTGACATGTCCATTAAAGGTTTTGATTTCAACCACAGGCGACTCATTCATACCTTCTAGCAAATCTAGAAGGTGCCATCTTATCCCAGAGATATCCTACACTTTCTCACTCATGGACCAGGCTGGTAGAAGACAAATAGATGGTCCACTACAGTCCCTCTGTCCTCTAAAAGTCAAGCGCTGGAACCTAATACCATTAAAATGCGGCCCTGATAAAAGAAGCATTTCGAGATGATGAAAGCTGATTCTTTAAGTTATGTACACAGTCATGGTACATTAATTGCAAATACAGGACTTGTGATCTGATTATGACATTAGATGTTTGAATACTGTGAAAGGAAGCAAAGAATTAAAAACTTCTACTCACATTGCAATTTTTATTAAATTAAAGAGAGCTCAGAAAATCAGTGCCTTTCTCCTATATGCTGTAAAATACATTTTATTTATGGACTACAGCAAACTGAAATGAGCACCTGCTCTTTTAAATGTAAAGGTGCCTTTAGCAATCTCTTGTGTTTTATTTTATTTTCTCGTTAGTTCAGTTTATAATGTTTTTTATGTTCCAAGAGCATCATTCACTTTTACAGGTCCATCCGCTATTGCTTAAATCTTACATTTAAACTGGCTGTTTTTACTTCTGTCATTACAATTGATCCACACAAATGACCTCCATTCAGATTGGCTGCTCTTAACAATGCCTCAATTAATAAACACTCCTTATAACTTTAAAGTAAATGGGTGTAAATATATAGGTGCATGTATGTATATGTGTACATTTACACATATACATATTACACTTGTCTAACACAAGAAACGGTATCATTTCTATAAATAGGGAGTGAATGACACATTCTAAAACTTATTTCAGTTTCAAAGCTTGTAACAATGTTTGGATGTTACATCAGAATTAAATAATGGGCCCTTTCACTGAAAAACATTTTGTGTAGCTGCTGAGGGAATTCATGACAATTGCATTAAAATGTAAGCGGAGCTGCCCTGCGCAGGGACAGGACATCTAGAGGCATCATGGTGAAGACAAAAGCGCATCAGTGAACACACAGTCTCGAGGGGCAGCCACTTTGAGTTGTGACGGCACTCACGCAAACATACAGACAGACACACTGAGGCATAACCAGCTGAGGACTTCATTATGATTTGTGCATCCCACTATGCAGTAAATGCTTCACTGGTTTTGATAGATTAATGGATAGCTATTGAAATGTGAATGCTTATAAGATTGGAAATTGAATCTTGTTCACATGTGTGTGTATGAAAGTGTGTGTGGGGTTGTGTATGTGTGTGTGTGTGTGTGTGTGTTTGTGTGTGTGTGTTTGTGTGTAGGTGTATCATGACAGCCCCATTTCCTGCCACAGGCCCTATAAATCTATAAGACAGGCTATCCAGTGCCCTTCTCATTCTTTCCATATATATCTCCCCATAGAGTCCAATATCGAAACACACAGTCAGCAAACAGAGTTACCTTTCTCCTCGACACTATTAAAAATAAGATGGTTCTTCATGATTAATTGCTAGTGAACCATTGCTTTATATGGAGGCTGTTTAAGCTTTTAAATGATCTTTAGGGAACCAGCACTTCTATTTTAAGGCATTGCTCCAAAGAACCAAAGATTTTGGGAACCTTCATTTTTCAGTTTAAACACATTTGCCGTTCATCCACATACACAAACACAAACATACACAAAAAACACACATAAGGAGATACTACACTGTTTGTGTAAATGCCTTATTTGATGGTATTAGTGTTGTATGCAGCAGTATGGGTGAGGGTGTAATTTTGGGCTGACACAGTATCACTGTTTCCAATAAGATTCATGTATGCTGTCAGATATTCTTTTCATAGCCACTGTGAATGAGGCTCCTCTGGAAGATTCTCTAACGATCCAGCCCATTCCTTTGAACTTGTGTGGAAGAAGGCTATTTTTAATTGGTACTCCCTAAATTTAGACCATAGCATTCACTGAGAGGAGCAGAAAAAGGGACATGCATTGTTTTTCAACAACAAACAGAGATTAGCATTATTGATTTGTGACATGGATACTATTTAATCAATGAGAAGGGTCCCATAGCTACAGAAAGGGATAAGCAGGTTAAAAACTTCCATTAGAGGAACTGCTTGTCAGTAGCGTGAATTGCTGCATCAGCAGGAGTCTGGAATTAGGATTAGTTTGTTGGCGAAGCAGCCGATGTTTATTTCATGTGTCATATTAACTAAGCCAATATGCCAGTTTACTAAGCCTATAAAGAGCCAGCAAGAGGGGGGAATCTAAAGTGGATTTGGGAGTGTATGCTGGATTAGAAACATATGCTATTACATGCTACTATAATACCTTACGTCTTTAAGCTAATAAAATGTATTAAATGTATTAAAGTAACACAATCAAATTTAGATATACCTGTGCCCAGTTTGAATTGTTTGTTAAATTACCCCAGTGATTTTTGCACTTCGTAAACTAAAAGTTTGCTGATTCAACTCTAATATATAATAAAAGCCAATTGTCAGGTTTTAAAACACATTCCTACTGGTATTTTAAACATGTCTGGAGACAATATTTTTTTCTGTTGTTTTCTATGGACAGCCAGTTCATTGTCTGTTATTATCAGGCTCATCCGTATCCAAAAAATTCTATAGATGCATCTATTATATATATTATATAAGAAAACAGTACTACAGGTGAAGAATGTTGGAGTAATCCTTTTACTCCCAATATTATTGCCTGAGTTGTCCTGATTGCATTTATTTGGGGTCAGTTGATGTGCGTTACAGATGCATTTCTTTATTGCTAAAGATCTTGAAGCCCTCTGGGATGCAGCAGGACAGAATAAGAAAGGAAACTCTTGTTTTTGTACAGCTGTCGGCATCCATTAGATCTTTCTTTTACCCAAAACATGGGCCTGGTTTTCCGTTTAATGGGAAAGTCTGTCCATATTCATTTGAAACTTGATTTTGATCTAAAGACTTGAGAGAGGATACAACATTATCTGATAATGACACATCGCCTGTTAAAACTAATCATCATGGGTGTATGATTCATTTCTGTAGCTGAAACTCAGATTACCTTTGTAGGCACAGTGGGAGGCCAGGTTGAAAGAAGCAGTTGGATGTAATTAGCACACTCATTTGGCTTCCTGTAAAGCAGCTCTGGTATTAGAGTCTGCCAACCAGTTCAGGGTTTCCAGGGAGACAGGTGACCTTCATTAGCATATTATTAAAAGGGGAGGGGCACAGAGTGGTTCACCTAAACTCTCCCCCTCTTGTGGGATTTTCTTCAAACACATTTATACACCCTCTTAGATATACACCTTAGCATATTCAAATAAAATCTCCAATAGACAGGCCTGGAAGTGTATCAGATACATTTATGCGTGCACTCTCCTCGTACTGTGCTGCCACTGTCATTTTATCATTTATCATTGTACTGCACTACACCGCACTGGTCACATTCTCCTCATCACTTTTCATTATGGCCTTTCACTATATTGTCGCTTCAGTATCACATGTGTTTGCCAATATTGCCCTATTGCTACTATTTTATGTTACTATTTCATGTATATCATGTGATTATTAGCACTGTTGTGCATTTGGTTCTTTTTACTAATGGTTTTGCACCACTTTGCACTAATTTGAGTGGAGAGAAAGCATTTTGTTGTACTTGTTACACACAGCAATCGAAAATCTCTAATATAGCCAGTTTATCCCTGGCGGTGGTCTTTTTTGTTGGTTATAAAGTGCTATTGGGTCCAGGCATCTATTTCTCACTCCGATAAGCTCCATAAAATATCAGCATTGCTTTTCATGCAATTTATTATTCATTATTTGTCACTTGTAGGCCACTGAAACAAATTACCCATAAATCTTTGAAGCGCAGACTCACAGTTGGTGATGCAGAACTGAATATTATTTATTGCATAGTTCCCTATTAAAAATTAACACTGTCAGAACCAAACACTTAACTTACAATAGAAGTCTTACAATAGATAATAACTTTAATTATTTTACACATATTCGTGCATTTCTATTGGTCCATTCATTTGGAAAATGTAATATATTATGAAGGGCAGTGACGTTTTTAAATTGTGCAATAAAGTAAAATAATGTCTGTTTAGCAAATAGTAAGGCAAAACAAAAATTTGAATACTACAGCAAAAAACTTTTTTTGACTCTTGATATTGAGGGCATAAGGGGTTAAACCATAAGTCCTCATCCTTAGACCACTACTTAATACAGGCAGCATACATTAAAGGGATAGTTCACCACAAAATGAAAATTTTATGTTTATTTGCTCACCCCCAGGGCATCCAAGTCGAATGTGACTTTGTTTCCTCAGTAGATCACAAATGGAGATTATTAGCTTTAGCCATAGCAGTCTGGTAGTCATTTAATGGAAGTCAATGGGCGTCAGACCTTTCAAAATAAAAAAAACAAGCACAGATACATCCACGTTACACCCCGTGGCTCATGATGACACATTGATGTCTTAAGACATGAAACGATCGTTTTTTGTGAGAAACTGAACAGT
>JBBKCR010000101.1:15491888-15502842 GCA_037577295.1 Ladigesia roloffi | reverse complement strand
GTCACCAGCACGTCGCAGTGCCACATACAGAGATAGACAACAATTCAAATTCACATTCATACCTAGGGGCAATTTAGCATACTCAGTTGACCTTTCCCCAATGCACATATGGAGCTCCCGGAGGAAACCCATGCGGTCACGGGGAGAACATGTAAACTCCACACAAAAAAGACCCTGCTCCCAACCCGGGAGTCGAACCCAGGACCTTCTTGCTGTGAGGCAACAGCGCTTTGGACAAAAAACAAAAAATCTGAAGCGTTCCAGTCTGGAAATTGGCTTATTTTGATATCATATAAATGAAGGAAATAAACAGTCCATTCAAAATCACAGAGTACAGGAGGCTTAATGTCTCTGTCTAAAAATCTCCAAAATGTGATGTTTACTGAAGAGTAAACACAGTGTGATGGGCAGCTGCTCAGTTTAATGATGTCAGAAAAAATACAATAATTTTTTTGGGCATTGATATGTTCAATAATTAATGGTAAATTAACTTAATTATTTAAAAATGTCTTACAATTATTTTAATTGATAGAAATATGATATCATTATATACACGGAAAATATTTTGATACTTTATTTCATCGATATTAACCAGTTTTATGGAAGAATTGTGATTATGCAAGCTAATCCATGGTCAGCTACTAGGAGTGGACTTTGGCTGATTGTTAACTGCAGCACATATGTCCTGTTACAATTTACCACTTTCCTCCACTTGCAAATCACTGCTCTTGGTCTCGTCTCTTTATAAGCTAATATCATCCTGCTACTGAATTGGAGAAGAAAGAAATAGAGGAATGAAGACTTTGAAATTTATGCATCTACACCACAGCTACATTCATTTATGTGTTAATGACTAAAACATTTGTCAGACAAGCTTTAAACATGTATAGAATTTGTCTTATCTCCTCAAAACAGTAATACAGTAACATGAACAACACTCCACAGGACACAATTCAAACACTGGCCTGTGGTGGACTCTATAGCACTTGCGGAGCTGAGAGAGAAAAATGTGTGAGAGTAGGAGACAAACTCCCAGCAAGTAGAGTGAAGTAGAGAAAGTAATCAGGGGAGATAGATTAGCCGTGAGAGGAAGCATACAAAGAGAAAGAGATAGTGCAAGCTTCTGTGTGAGAGGTTCATGGGGCCCAGCGGAACTCCAGGTTTTTCCTTACACCTTCAAAATTAATTATTCACTCCAGGGCACAGCCTCCGAATGGGACACAGAATCCTGATGGAGTTTTCTTTTTCTAGGTCTTATTCTCCTGCAGCACTCAGGAGGATAGCTCTTTCATTTAGTTCTAGGTCTTACGCTAAGCCCTCCTTGCACTACGGCTGCCTGCGAGCTCTGGACTGATGGTACTCTACAGCTAGGCCATTAATTCTCAATCATAGTCTTAGAGTAACCCTGAACTGAACAATTTAGGGATTCTCTTTTTGCCCTTACAAATCTGCTTCATCTCAGCAAAGGGCTAATTAGCCGATTCATTTGGATCAGGTGTGTGAGAGCATGAAAAACACTGAAATATGATCAGCATAGACCCCTGAGATTGTGCCACATTTCATGGTAGGCCGTATGTGCAAATAAAGATTCTGTATCTAATCCGTTTTTGACAAATGTAAAAGTAAATAGCATTTTTGGAAAATTGCCCCATAGCACCCTGTGTTAAACAAGGTCATTAAGTATGTAAATATGAACATTGCCAAATACAAGTAACAAGTAAGCGAATGCTCCTGCACTTTTAATTGACATCACTAAGCTACGTATAATAAATCTAGTGTTATAATACTTTTATAATACCAGCTACTCAAATTGAAGGCATCTAACAAATCCACTTCAGTACCATATTGATGAAGCTTGCTGGTTTGCAAGGGGAATTCTGGAAAGACTGCTAGTCTTCTGATGTCAATTGAAGGCAAAGAAGTGTACTAGCAGGCATATTGCATAAATGTAGCAATATTCCTATTGCCTTTTAACTCAGAAATCTTGGGTAAAGGGATATTTTTAAAACTGCCTTTCTGTTTACTTTGTCAAAAATGGTCTAAACTCGTTAATCCAAGTGATAAGGCTGAGTTACATTTAATACATATTTTAGAACCAGAATCAGAAAACCTTAATGATCCCAGAGGAATCTGCTTATGCTATGACTGCACAGACACACAGAGACACCAAGATTAGAACAATATAAATTATAGAAACAGCCCAAATTACCAGAACTACTGTGAAAATGCTTTGTACTAAATACTTGGCACACATAATATTACATAATCACTTATAGTGTAATGCTCCACTTGTTCGATCCAGACTGTGAAATGTACATTTTAATGACCAAGCTCAGACATAAGCTAGAACACTAAAACAATGCTATTATACATGAACAACAGGAATGTCAGCCAAATATGCTTTTAAATGTCCTTAGAGCTATACAGATAGTCCTTATCTGTGGTTTATTCAGAAGGAGCAAACTGGGATTCTGAGGAGATGCTGGATATCTCTCTAGCCATTGATGAGATTAAGGCCTGAACGTGTCTCCTCACTGATGGTATCCTTTGGGAAATGTGGCTTATGCTGCAATTGAGGCTCATGTGCTCGGTCCATGTTGTGAAAGAAACATTTTTCTGGACCAAGTCCAGGCTTGGAACAATGAATGTAAGCTTTTCTATGTAAATGCGTGAAAGTATTGAAGATGTAGAGAATTCAGCAGAATGCAGGCTCTCTTTATCTCTGTTTTATTCATTAGGAGGATAATTAGAATTCAGAAGAGTCGGCGGATATTTCTTTAAGTGCTGATCAGATTATGCACCGAATGCGTCTGCTTTGCCACGATATCTGATGAATGTAAAAGTGTCAAAGCTTCTCTGTGCCAGGGTTTTTCCCACTTTGTCCAATCAGACTCACTCATTCAAGAGGCGTCCCTATCTTCAACACTTTACCCACTGCTTCCTTTCACATGTTTTTGTTTTTGTACGCACACGCTGTCTATGATCATCACCATGGCAACAACCACCTCGGATATGAGAGCTGCTCTGCATTTCTAAGGAACTAAGCGAGTGTCTTTCTGCATTGGAGCGCGTGTGTATGTGTGTGTTTTCATTTTCATAATCCTCCTTGGTTAATTACAGCTGCATGATACTTATCTTTAACTAATCTAAAATCTATTCATATTTCTAATTGCTTTTTCATTAAATGAAAGGATCCCTAAAGACCTTGGCAACAGATATGTTGTCAGATGAATCCATTTGTGTCACTGGTCTATATCTGCTTTGTGTCGGCACCGTATTTATCATTCTGGGGCTCTGAATTACTGACGGAGTCTAATGCTTGTGCCTGCTACAGAGAATTTCCCTCTATAACATACCATGGGGAGACAGTCCCATTTATTATGTAGGCTGGCTCTTGCTCAGAGGGCGAAACTTCCAGAAAGGTCCCTCCCTCTAAATTATTCCAATCAAACAAAGTGGCACAGGACTGACCCTTCAAATATATGTACGCCGCTTACACTCTTAAAAGTTCCTAAACAGTTCCTGGCTTGGGTGCATAGTTCTAGGGGAAAATAATCATTTACTGAGATTGGTACAGAACCTTTAGATGAAGGATAGATCTTGGAAAGGATTCCTTCTGAATTGTTGACATTGATGGTTCACCTTCTAATTGTTTTTTTAAGGAACTAACAAGCATAGAATCCTTAATAGCACATTTAGTAATGGGAGGATGTCAGCTCTTCATATTTTTTGTCTTTGTGCAATCCTTAGCCCGTTGCGACTTAAAAGAGATTATTTAAGTTGCAAGTTTGCAAAATGTGGGTCAAAAAACATTTTTATTGGTTGCAGAAACAACAGAGAGGGAGAGAGGGAGGGCAAGAGAGACTATCTAAGGGTTTTTTATGTTCTCAGAAAATTCCTTTGAGATTCATGGAAAAAAAAATTCCCACAGCATTTATAGAACATTAGTGAATGTTGCACTTCCCAGACAATATTTGTCTTGGCATGAACTCTGAATGTTCTGCAGAAGTACTCCTATCACATCACGTTCTATGGAAATAAAAACAGTACGGCTAAATTCTTGAATGACTAAATGGAAAATGATTCAATCAGAATGCTCAAGTTATATCTAGTGAATATGAGTGGCAGCCTATCCATTTCTATCAGATGGTACATAATCCATGTTTACATACAATGGTCTAAACTGTTAGCGTGCAATGCTATTAGCTTATACTTGTAGAATCTTATAGGCGTGTCAGCATAAATTATTATTATTATTATTGTAAAGCATGGTTTAAACTGAAGGCCTAGTTCTAACAACCATACTCCACACTACCTGCATCTGTTTTAATACCAACTTGAAATGTAAGTAATTTTGTACATTTCAGATTTATTTCGAATAGACAGTCAACCTCATCTCAAGCTTTTTTTAACAACATTTGAAAATGGGAGCTGCGTTTTACATTGTGTGAACACTGCATGATAAATGGACCTGTAGAAAAGGTTTAAATAATGTACATCTGTAGGTAATACTGTTACCTCTTTTCCTTCTCTACTAAGGAGATACTGGGTTTTACAGTGATGTTGTTGATGTTCTGGCCCGACTGTGTGTTCTCGTGTTAGATTGCTCATGAATAGCCGAGGCGAATCCCACAATGGACGCCACCTCTGAGGCATAAGTGAACACTGTTTGTCACATTTTATGAGGGAATTTGTGGCATTACTTAGAGAAGAATTTGTTGTGGACAGTTATGGGGAAACAGTTTAGGTTTCATCCAGGACTTAATAAGATCACAGCTTAAGAATATATTCAAACCAAACACAAATTGTGGAAAAAGAATCATGTTGTGTCAAGATGTTACATGTGTGTATGGTACCAACCTGGGGTGGAGCTTGGCCACTCTAACAGGGAAACTCTGTGAGGGCCCAAAACAGACTAATAAACAACATTGCGAGTGAATATTATGCTTTATTTACACATAGTACAGTGAGAAAATGAAAACAAAATTCCTTCTGGCTTGCTTATTTTATAACTGTCCATTCAGCCCCTCTTACGCTCTCTCTCTGTCTGTCTCTCTCTCTTTTTCCCTCCTTCTCCCTCCCTCTCCCTCACTCCACCCCAAATTAACACCCTTCTTGCCTGTGGGAAAAACAATGACTCCACCTCTCCATTTGCCACAGGTGTCGGTGACTGTCAGAGTAGTCAGGTCTTGTCAATTCTAGCATGTGGCAAATCTATCCAAAATAGCTTAATGAACACATGAATTTGGTAACCTGCAGTTTAGATGACCACCTAGATGGAATTAAGCCTCTGAAACTAATTTCTGAAAGAATTTTACACCTTGTTTTGAAAGAGATAAAGCAGCTTTTTTTTTACATTGACATGTTCGGGAATACCATTCATTTTGTAATAGGATTCTATGTTGTTTGCTTGTATGAGACACACACACACACTGTCTGAACAAACAACTATATACCCCAAAGCTGGGCAAAATATCTCTACAATTTTAAATAAAATCGAATTCTAAATAAAAAATGAGTGACTCCCCACTAATATAGGCTAGGAATTTAGATGCCCACCTAGATGAAATCAAGCCTGTCTGTGGCAGTACTCCTCAACATTCTGTCAGTCTTATCTGTAATCAATCATTATATGTGTCATCCTCAACATGTGCCCATGTTAATTTTTTCAACCAGTTCTTTTCCAAATGTCAAGACTGAATTGTTTATCCAGTTGGACCAACATAATTTTTAGGCCATCGATGTATTCATACCTCCTACACACCCAGAAATATACTGAAAGAGGATTTTGGTTTTGAGCCAACCTGCTTGTTTGCCATTACAAAAAACGATAACAAATCTCTGAAAGAATTTGTCTTTGCTGTTCTAAAATCTTGTTCTCAGAAAGATCATTATTTACAAAGCATCTTTTTCTAATTATCTTTGGCATATTCTGGCAAACAGGTCACTTTGAAAAATCATTCTTTGTTGTTTACTAGTATGAGAGGCACACACACAAACACACAAACCCACAAATTCACACATGCCTGGACAAACAACGGTCATAACCTGCATGCACAGCATACAATTTATACCCCTAATCTGGGTAAAATACTTCCACAATTTCAAATAGAGTCCCAACAATGACTCCCCAATTTTAGATACTGAATAATCAGCCTATTCACAGATCTCTACTGTTTCCTTATTTTGCATGAATGTCCCTGTCATCATATCTGCCTGCAGCTTTCAAGTCCATCGTAAATGGATCTGTGAGATAAACACACCAATAAGGAGGGTTCAATCCGAACCAAGAGAAGCTTCCCATTCTATTTCTGCCTCTCAAGCGGGACATGGAAAGTCAAATATAGCCACAGCGCTATGGATCTCCATCCTCCAATAATCTCCTGTACATTAATTATTGAGATCAGGCATCCAGGAATGTACAGTGGTACAGCACTTCTTTCCTAGAATGTAACACTGGGTGATGGTCATTAATTTATATGAGTGTGTCTTAATGTTGGTACAGTGTACATCTGTCTATAATTTCTATAACTGTTTTGTTCAATTAGCATCTGCCCAATAAAAGATATTAATATTTTTGAAGAATGGACTATGAGAAGTGGCCCAGAAGGAGTTTAATTGAATAAATAAAACATTTTAATGAGCAAACATGCAGGTAGTGTGTCTTTTACTATTTTTTACCCAATATCAGGCTCATGCTAAGTCACTAGATCAAACAAAGCTGTGACAAACAGATGGGAAAGTTTACATTTATATTTACAGAAAGTGGCAGATCCTCTTATCCAGAGGAACGTTCATTTGTAGTCCACAAGAAAACATGTCATACTAATATGGAGAGGCTTAAAATAAAGTCTTAACTAGAGAAGAAGTTAGTAAACCACCAGTGACCTGTCAGATCTCACACAAAGTTTAATTTTGTCCTGGGTGGAAGTCTTTTCTTTACATTTTTAGACAGCTGCACTTCAAGATTCAAGGTTGAAAGCGTTTATTGTCATGTGTACAAAAGAAATGGCATTTCTCTGTGCAATGAAATACAATTTTAAGTAAATAAGTAAAAGTAAGATCAAATTAAAGATGAAAGACTAACATTAAAATATATAAATATTTAAAAGAAAGATTTTCTGAAAAATATATAAATAAAATAAAGAATAAGTAAAGACTAAGTGTGTGCAGATGAGAAACAAATATCAACAGTGCAATTACAACAAAGGACCTGAAAATGATGACGTAGATGGATGTGCAAAGGAGCTGAATATACAAAATGACCTCATGTGCAAACTGACAGTATGAGGTAGGTCAGCTGTTCAGGTGTCTGATGGTAATGGGGAAGAAGGAGTTTTTGAGTATTAGGCAATGTGTGAAGTCACAACCCACTGACCTGCTCACTGTGACATTTTTGTTTCAGTACTTTCTCTACTTGATTTTGTCCACTTACCCCAGTATAGAGATATCTTGCTTTTATAGGCTCACAATCTACATGTACCAAATATGCACAATCACAATGCTGCAAAGCTTGCACAATTTGGAGTAAAAATAAGGTATGATTTGTGAGTCTCAGGATTTAAAACCAACAATAATAGAGCTAGGTAGCTCATCTTTCAGTCTGTCTGTTGGCTGTACATTCATCTGTTCATCCATGTGTCCATTTGTTTGTCTATTCCTTCATCCAACCATCCATGCCAGCTCTCGTTCTGGTGATGTGGATACAGCAGTAAAGGAAATGTTATTTTTACATATTTTGCTTGGGTTCTCTGTGTCTTAGGGAGTAACTAACTGTAGGGATCTGTATGTGAGAGAACCTTCTAATAATTGACCTATCCATGGTCTCTCCATATTGCACAGAATGTTAGCAAAACTCCCATGTAACTTAATGAGAAATTGCAGAGCTCTTTGTTTGCACAAAGCTGAGTATTCATTTAAATGCCAGTCAGAAGTAGGCCAGTTAGATTTCGTTAGCCCTGAAAGCATAGCCTTGATTACACAACAAATAACTGCTTTTGATCAACTCTGGCTCTGTGACATGCCATACAGATTTAAAATTATATAACCTGAAATGGATAACACGCTCTAAATTGGGATGTGTTTTTAACTTTTATAATTAGCTCATATGTGCTATACCAACTTTTTGTAAAGCCTGACTAACCAAGCATGAAATGCTACAAAAGATTACATCTGAGAGAAAAACATTTGAAGATAATTCTTTTAAGTGAATTTTTGTCATATGTAAACACACCACAGCACAGAGAGGGAACAGCATGAAAATCTTCTCTGCATTTATCCCATTCACCAAGTGAAGCAGCTGGGAGTGTGTGGGGATGGTATCTTGCTCAAGGGTACTTCAGAGGTGTCACTCGCAGTCCTGGGATTCAAATCCACAACCTTCTAGTCATAGGATCAACTCCCTAACCACCAGGCCACCAGCTGACCCTGGATATGGTCTGGATGGAGTTTTTCTGGATTCCCGACACATGCTTTTCCTGTGTATACCAGAGCTGTTTGTGGTTTCTGTTTGTGGCTTGGTTTGTAGAGCTACTTACTGCTTACTCATGCTGGGGCCTATTTTAAATCCCCATCTGTTTTACAGAGCTGCGCTCAGCTGAGCAGCTACGAAAGAAGCAGATTTGTTAAAAACAAAAGACGACCTGGTGGACAAACAACAGAACAACAACAGAATGGGCTCGCTGAAAAACAATTCACAGTACAAAGCTTCCAAAACTTGAGCTGGAGGCTTCATGCCTCGTGAGGAGGACAAAAGTGTACTTGGCCTGTTTCTTTCAGGGGTGTGAGTTTTCAAGCTTTCATGTAAAATTGTTTCTTAAATGTCCTGCGGGGACAGAGCTATCAGTTAACTTGGGATTAGGGCCCGGAGCCCAACAGTGTGTGTGCACCTTCCCTGAGCTGAGCAAGCTAAATTTCACTAGGGACAATTTTCCCTCCACGGCTACGCTTCAGCGAGTGATTTTCTGAAGAAGAGGTTCATCAGTGTGCACGGCTCAGGGCAGCCTCTGCCTCTGATCAGCTTCGGTTCATGCCCCGCGATTTAAAGCTGTACTCGGCACTTCATGAAATATTGGGCTTTTATCGCCGTATTGATGGGAAGGGGCAATTGGGGGCAGGCAGATGACCATAAAAGGAGAATTTGGAGGTGAAGGAGAGTAAAAATATTTGAGCAAAAAGGGGAAAGGGGGAACAAGACAAGAGGAAGAATTCCCTTGTGACATTTAACTGGCTAAAGTGTACAGGAACACAGCTAAAAAGCAAGAACAAATAGGGAAAAATGGATATAGAGAAGGCAGTGTTAGGAAAAGAAGAAAGAATACAGATGAGACAGGGAGGAAGCATCTTAGGTTTCATAAGTTTACGTAAAGAATGCAGGAAGTGGAAGTCCGGTGGAGACAGTGAGAGAAATAAGCGTGTAGCATAAGTGCCAGACTAGAAGGTCCAGCGCCCCCCTGTAATCACCACCTGGTGAGCTGTGAGTGGGTTGTCATGGAGACGGCGGGCGGGAGGCAGCAGGGTTTGATCTTTTTGCGGCAGTGTGTTCACACGCCCGCATGCCAGCAAGGGAACCCTGCGCTGGCTTGCCAGAGACGGAGCTGGAGCTGGAGCTGACACAAAGTCTACAGTGTAAAGCCTGGCCCTGTGGGATTGGACTGGCATCCCACTACTTCACACAAAATGAGCCCAGACAAAAAAAACACACACACTTCTCTGAAAACTGAAAATTTAACCATGTACTCTGTCACTCATCAATTACAAATATGCCCTGGGGTAATTTTATTAGAAGGTACCAATGGAAAATTGAACAAGTTTGGTTGCGCATGATGGAAGAAACCACTATAAGGTGGTGTATGAGTGAGGGAGTTTTCCTTTTCCATTATCTGTGGCTTAGTCGTGCTTTTATAATCTTAACTGTTAGGATTGGTAAGTGACAACACCAAAATCTGGGTTACATCACTGTTGAAGGAATGGATCTGCGTTGTAACTCAAGGACCCTCTGTATATGTAATCTTATAAAATTGCCTTATTTATACCAGTATGCATATCTGTCTTCGCTGATTGACTACATTTGAGGAAAAGGGAAAATTATGCAATATACATTTATTTTAAAGTTTAAAGTTGTTTTGGAGGGACATTGCTGCTTTACTGACCAGTTGAAATGCTTTTCAAAAGTTGCCATTAATATTGAGAAGCTGATGAAATTCCACTACGCACTCCTTAATGCGCATCATGTTTGCTGTGCCATTCACTTGAGCTGTAAAGGGAAGACTAAAGACATATGGACATGATCCTCTCTCTTGTTCCAGGAATAAGTCCTGTAGGGTGGCATGTCACCACTGGTAACTCACGCCGCATGGTGTGATACGAGCCTTGACGGTCCAGCATCAGGTGACATGTCCTCCTTTACAACTTCAACAAAGCTACCTGGCAGCAGTGAGGTGCAGGATGAACAGAAGGGCATTAGTGGCCATTAATTAGGGTTAGCAGAAACCAGATCACTGTCACTTTGTCGGATCATCTTGATTTCATGTCTACAAGTTCCAAGGTTGTAAAACACAAACTATCCAGCTACTGGTTTATACAAATATCTAGTTATCGTTTCTTTTCTGCAGTCTCTTGTTTCTGGGTGGTTGGGTAAACATCCAAAAATCAGGCGTATGGATAAAAGTGCAATGTCAGTCAATCATCAGTGTTGTGCAAGTTCACACTTTTTATGATCTAGTTCAAAGTTCAGTTCACACATGCTCAGAGTGAACTGTTCACGTTCATAGCTCACAATTTAAATTTTGAACTAGTTCAAAGTTCGGTTCATTTTATTTTTAGGTGCGATATATAGTTTAAATAAAAATTTATTTTGTTTTAACATACATCTATACCCTACCTACATTCTTGCATACATGGACATGTACATACAAAGGACACAAAATATGATTCTTATTTATGGTTTATTTAT